>OY740772.1:89639660-90239660 GCA_963513935.1 Aphrophora alni
CTTTTCATAAAATCTTCATGAAGGAAATATTAGGGGACATTAAAAGAACACATGTCCGCCATTTTGTGTTTTTTTTTTCAACAACAAGATATAGGCCCTAACTTTAGAACGAATATAGATATTAATACAAAATTTTGCACTAATTTAATTCCATTAATTTTTAGTTTATCAAAAAATATCATAATTTCAGCTCAACGGTTATAAAATGGCTACCACTTAAAAGTTTTTTATTTCTTGTAATTTAACTTTGAACATTTTAAATGGCCACCATTTTGAAATTGTTAAGTGTAATATTATTTTTAAAAAAACAACAAAATAATGTTATGAACGATCTGAAAAATTTGGTAACACTATTTCTTCTATTCGTAATGGATATTGTTATTAAATATACACAAAATTTCGGACTGACGGAAAAAGAATTGAATCTCAAGTTTTATGTTTATTTTTACTTTTCTGTTGATTTTGATGTCACCTAACACATCCTGCAGTTTTGCGCAACATTTTATGAATTTCCAGTATAGTACAGGGGGGCTCAGATAGAAACTTGTAGTTGAAGATGAAAAATGTATGCTTCTTTAATTTTTTAATTAAATTTTATTAATTTCTAAGAATTTTACTAATTACAATTTTTTTAAATTTTGAGTTTACGTTTTAAATAGTTAAAGACGCGCTTAAGCGTTATTGAATATAAATTTTAAAACTGCAAAAAAATGAGCAACTGTGGGACAATGTACGACGTACGAATGAAAAATTATCCTGAAAAAACAATTTTTAATTTGGATAAAAGAAACCAAAAAAGAAGAGTGTTTAGAAACACAAATATAAAGAGTGGTCTCTACAGAATGAGCCAAAAATACTGCGAAATTATTGTAGGTCTCCATTAGAAGGAATGTTGTTTTATGAGACAGCTCGGAACGGCGTTCAATGTAAAGCAATCTGATCGATGTTGGTACCGTAACGTGAGGTTTATGTGTTATGATGGAACAAGATCTAGTGTTTGTGTGTAGAGGACCTTGAAGGACGGACATTGGAGACTGTTCCTGATCCTTCGTCAGGAGTGGAATGCGTGAGTCAAGGAAATAGAAATCCTGCATACCTCGCATGCACACGCTCTATTGCGTACGTTATAAAATATTGGGTTTTTATGATGTAGTGTGTATATAATTAATTAATTTACTAACAAACCTAATATAAAATACTGTAATATTATATTATGTATGGTAATGGCTAATAACATTGCGGTATAGATTTACACTTTTGTAAACGATAATTTCAATTTGGTGTTTTTACTTACACATAATACGAAGAATAGGTAAATTTGGTAGTCGTTATAAAATGTCGACTGATTCACGTCTCATAACCTCAGGAAACCTAAAAAGTGATGCAGATGTTAACGTATCTATGTAAGCACGAAATTTAGTATATGGACTTATAGTGTGTCAACAAAGAACCATACTGAAATCCTTTTTAAATAATTGAAAATTTCAAAATGGCGTCTACTTTAATCAGTTTCTTCTTCATAACCTACGGACCCTAATAAGGAGAAATCAATGAAAATGCAATCCAATTTTTAATGGCTATTTAATGGTTTGTCTCACATCTCACAAAAAATATTTTCAAAACATATACGCTACACATTTCTCACGTGTGGTTAAATTAGGTGTATTCGTCATACATAAAACTATAATATACGATTTCGCACTGCAATTTAATTTCAAATCCAAACAATGTTTTCGATTTGTAGGTTGCGCCGTGTTCAATATAGAGGAGGGGGGGGCATGATTTCCTATACTTTAAAATTGGTCTAGCCACAATATTTAAAAATGTTCATCGAATAAACATACATAATGTTTAAGAAAATGAAACTCAATCATTTCCCCCTTAACTACCCGAAGATCATTTTTATTGTCAAAGCTATATTTGTCTCTTATGTGGGACAATAGAATGAATATAAATGCAAAAAGTTTGAAGTATTATAGGATTTATCGGCTTGCCTGTCTTGCGACTTTAGACAGACGGACAGAGCCTCTCGTGAAATTATATGGGTTCCTTAATTTTACCAACTGACCCTAAAAACAACAAATTGTGTCTTATGACTTTTGCTTCATAGACGTCCGAAATGATAGAGTGGTTACTACTGTCTTATGTAGGGCCATTCTACAATAGATTCATTTGGAAATCGTAGTGGGAGAGAGGCTACTTTTGGCCTCTCGACCCCCCCCCCCTAAAAAAAGAACTTGACGAAAAAATTAAATTACAATCAAATCTGAGATTTAATCAATGAAATTAGAATAGTCATTAGAATAACTAATGAGATGAAAAACCAGGGAAGCAGTGAAATTTAAATTAGTTAATTACATAAAGGGGCAAAAAGAGTGATTTATAGTTAATTTTTAGAGAAATGACAACTTTTAATGATTTAGTAAAAACATAGATTTTAAATTGAAAAAAGTGACCTGTTATGTAATACGCAGATTGCATTGTTACTTCAATGATAGCTTTTATTTATAGTATAGCTTGGTAAGCAGTAGTATTTGAGATATTTGTATGAATAATTTCTATTATAAATGTGTCATGTGCAAACTATTTGCTGAAACCTAAAAATGATCAGATTTAAAAGCCTTTTCCATGCAACAATATTACGATTTTTATTTATACAGTATATTCGGCAATTGTAAAAAAAATCGACGATATTTTTTTTCGTTTCAAGCCGTCAAACAAACTAAAAAGTTATTCGACATACCGTCCGTCCGTCACCGTTGTATTTAACCACGATAGAAACCACAAAAACTAAGATAGGAACATGAAGGGGACTGCATTCTAAAAATTTTAATTTTTTTCAAAATCTTTTAAATATTTTTTCTTAATTCCTTGTTTCATTCTGAACAAGAATATATATATATTATTAGTGTTTTGATGTTCCTGTAATGAGTTACGAATTTTTAAAGATATCATTGTCCTTCACTAAATTGCACCTTATTTTTACATTTTTGCTGCAGTCCACTTTCATATAGTATTACTAGCTGCAACTACCTAATACTAGTATTATATTTTTTGTTTTTGTTTTGTTTGGTTGGTTGTACTGTAAACCACATGATTTTAGTGAGAAAACTGATTTAACAGATGATACAATAAGTTGTTGTTGTTTATAACCTAAAACCTACGTTTGGTTCAGCAAATCCTTATTTCAAGTATATGTTTGGATTATTTATTAGTATTATTTTGTGTTGGTGTATAAAACCTTTTTATTTCTTGTGCCAAGATGCCTAGATTCAGTAACAGAATCTTTAAAAAAAAGAAAGTATGCTGGAAGAAATAAGTGTATTGATGAAATTGGCCCTTCAGAGCCAAATACTCCTAGGCCTAGTACAGACAATCAACCAAAGAAAAATGAAGAAAGTGCATCAAAGAAAAAGCTTTCTAGTAGTGATTATAGTATTTTTACAGATAATGTTGATAGAGATAGTTGTTATGGTAATGAAATTATTGATTTGAATATTTTATCAAATGTGTTGGTTAGGTTAGGTTAGGTCAGGTTAGGTTAGGTTAGGTTAGGTTAGGTTAGGTTAGGTTAGGTTAGGTTAGGTTAGGTTATCATCAGGTGCCAAGTTTTAAAAAATATTGGCATGAAGCCAGGGAAACATATGGTTAACACTATGAAAGCGTTCGGCGAAGAAAGAGTTCGTGCAGCTGAAAAAGTCATCACAAAATTTGAAAGAAAGGCAAGAAAGGTAAAAAGGCTTGAAAACCAGAAGCAGATTGGCAAGGAAGAGGAGGAAATTCAATATGGAGCTGGATTATTCTGAGGAAATGCAAGTAAAGTTTGTTTTTGGTCCTAATCTTTAGTATTTTGTGTTTTTCCGAAAACCTTATTTTATGGCGTATAAGGAACATTTTCTCAAAAACTATGCAAGATATTAAATTCAAAATTTCAGGATAGGTTAAGTGGATATATATACAGCTGTGGAACCTTTTTTTTTGTGTGTCAGTGCAAATATGCTCTTGGAACAGCTAAAAATATGTAAATATTTTAACAAAAAAAAACATAATCTAATAAAAAATTTATAAAATTTTCATTTTGCCTTATATATATTAGATCTTGGTCTTAAATGTGTATAATAGTAGACTATAAGGAATTTGTATTAAAAATTTCAGCCAGTTAGCAGCAACCTAACCTGAATAAATGTTCCTTATGTTACTATGGTGAGTATATGGCCAACGCAAAAGTATGCAGTCCCCTGAAATTTGGTATGGTGTGCCTATATAGAACCACATGGAAATTTAGAAAAAACGAAATGAAAATGTCAAAATGGTGGTTATTTCACACAGTTCTTTATTATACAACTTAAAACACACTACATTATATACAAATTTGCAGATTATAATTCTGCATGTAGTGGTAAGAATTTAAATTCATAAAGATTTGGACAACTTAAATGAGCTTCATAATCCCTTTTGACGAGTTATTCAATAATTCAAACCTCTATCTGTTGAAATTGTTAGTACAATTATTGATTCTTGAAATTGGTAGACAAGTTCGTTCGCCAGAATTATTGTAAAATCGAATCTTATTTTTTGTTAAATTTTAGTATTTAAATACACCAAGATTTGGACAACTTAAATGCAGGGCCGGATTTCCCAATAGGCCCTGAAGGCCCAGGCCTATGGGCGCAAGCTCCCAGGGGGCGCACGGCCGAGAGAAAAAAAAAATTTAATATCTAGAAATAAAAATAAATAGCCATAACTTAACATATTTTTTGAATTGATTACAAAAAAATCATTCTTATTTTGAAGTTCATTGGAACAAATAATTGTTGGTAAAGTTAAACTATTTTTCAACATTACGCATCAACTTCTTTACAACATAGGCTTGATATAATTTTTTAATAAAGGTTGTTGGGGAAGTAACTTTAACCAGACTAGGGGACGGAAAAATTATTGGGCCTAGGGGCGCGAAAATGCTAAATCCGGCCCTGCTTAAATGAGCTTCATAATTGTTTTGACGAGTTATTTAATAGTTCAAACCTCTAGCTGTTGAAATTCTTAAAACAATAATTGATTTTTGAAATTGCTTGGACACGTTTGTTCGCCAAAATTATACCTTCTTGTTTAGCTTATTTTTACTTTCGTTTTGCTCCAACTGCCCATCATCTGTCCCAAACTCGCTAATTTAAATATAGATATTGTTTTTTTTACATACTTTGAAAAACCTTGTTAAGTAAAAAAAGAAATGTACATTTTAAATTTATTTTTGTAGATTCCAGACGATTTTTGCCATCGCATTCTAGCTGTGGTAATTTTTCGTCGACTCTCGTTCTCTATAAAAGTCGCAAAACAGGATTTTGTTTTTAGCCAGGTTTCTAACAAATTTCAGTCTAATTACCAATAAAGTTGAATAACACAAGAAACATGAACAAAAGGATGTTTCAAATGGTCACCATTTTGATATTTTCGATTAGATTTTTTTGAATTTCAATAAGTTTCATTATGAGCATACTATATTCCACGACAACAACACCAACGATGACGGACAAATGGGATTTTAAAAAACACTTTTTTGGTTTCTTGAGGGCATAAAACTCTAAGATCAATAAAAAATGGAGGTTTTCGTTTTTTGCAATTACCAATCCTACCCTATTATTGGGTAAGTAAAATTGTAACTTTTGCTTCAATTGAAAGAAAAGGACGATAATTTATAGGTTCTTTACTAATTTAAGATATCACTTGATATTTTACAGATTAAAAAATATATAATTAATTAATTGTACGACATATATTGCACGTTACAAATTATGGTATTTGTTGCGGACGCGTCTGTAAGAAAGTTTGTCATCTCGCATTCTTCCCATTGTCCTGTTGACCTTTGCCTATCAATTATTAGTCATCATTTTTAATTTAAATTTAGGCTAAACATCAATTGCTCGGTTAATTCGATCAACTTTGTCATGTATATTGTTGATGTTTAGCTGTTAAAATGTTTAGAAACAAACATTAGGAACGTTCGTGGACGGACTCACGTAGTCATGTACTGAACACACCCTCTATAGTTTTGATGCCATGACGCGACGTAAACAATTACTAAAACGAAAAGACAGACAGAGGCGTGTAAGCCTACCAACCTTTAGAATTTGGTGTAAAACTGACGCTTTGAAGTTAGTAGAAACTTGCATGTTTAGAATATTCAAGGGGTGGATAAAGTTGGGAAGGGCGATTCTACTGTAACCTCGAGTTACTATCAAACAAAAATAACAAACGGAGGTAAATATACATATCCCATCCTTCATTAGCTAAATATTTTCAGTGAGTGTTTTAGTTATTTTTTTTAACTAAATTAAAGCAATAAAGTTTGTGCTAGGATCTGAGAAAAAGTGCTCGAAATAAGAATGTTACTATTCCAGCTCAGAATTTTTAAAAAAAATGTATTTTTTATAGGCATATAGAATTTGAAATAACACACCCGAGAATGTCGATAGTAAAAAAGACAAAGACTACACCCTAAATATAGGAAAGTTGGTTGAGAAGGGACGTAAAAAGGACTATACAGTGTATTTTTAACTGTGCACTATTGGAATCTCTGAAACTATGATTTACGAAAAACTTTATATGGGGGACGTTAGCTACTTTTTCATCTGTAATAAAATATTTTTGAATTTTCTTAAATTTTACCGTCATTTTCCAATATGTCGGCCAACATTAAAATTTTTTATCGAAACGCCCATTTTTTATGTTAAATCTAAATTTTAAACGAGATTTTAAGACTGTTTAAAAATTCTTACTCGCTTACAATATACAAGCCCCGAAAGTCGTCAAAGTTTCGTTTGAAATACACGCGAATACGAACCAATTACTTAATACTCTTGTTTTAATTTAAGTTATAGGCTACATGTATTGTTTTATGAATATTGTTGAATTTATGGTTTTATAGGAAGGAAACTTTTATGAAAGAAAATTGACAGAAGATAGGCATTTAAGATTCGTAGAAAACCATTTGATGAACTCCATTGAAGACCTTCCACTTAAATCAGGATGAATGTACCAGTAAGACAGAGCATCAGCTCATAATAGTGACGTAGCTGAGGAGTTTTTGAACATTACTTTTCCTGAAAAATGGCGAGGAACATACGGGTTTATATCTTGGCCAGCAAAACTCCCAGACCGAACATCGCTTGATTTTTTCCTATGGGAGTACAGTACCTAAAATTTGAAACTCTATAATGAATATTATGATTCGGTCGAGGATATGAATGAGTAAAATTAGAGAGATCTTATTTTCTATTCATCATAACACAATTAAAAAAGCTACCACGATTGTTTTGTAAGAGCTAAAGCGTGCATATTCAATAATGATGGGCATTTTTAACAGCAGCTGCAAGATTAGTATGTCCGAGTTATTTTTAAAGAGTTAATAATTCACTTAATTGTTAAGATAATAGTCTATTAATCAATAACATACAACATTGACTATTTATGTGTGTTGTAAAACCCTAAATTCAAAAGTATTCATAAAACAATACAAGTATAACCGAAATTAAAACAAGATTATAGAGAAATTTGTTCTTATTCGGAACTTTGGCGAACTATCGGGGCTTATATCTCGTAAGCGAGTAGGAATGTAACAAAAATACCTAAAAATAAAACAGTCTCAAAATCTCGTTTAAAATCCAAATTCAAATATAAAAACATGTTGGAAAATGGGGAAAATTAAAAATTAAAACATACCATTTTATTACAGAGGAAAAGTTAGGAAAGGTCACCCATTAGAAGTTTTCTGTAAATCTTATAGTTTCAGAGATCCCAATGGGGGCCCAGTTAAATAAGACACCCTGTAGACATTATATAGAAAGCCAGACATAGTCACAACCACAAATGGAGGAAGGATAGAGTGAGCAGGGAATGCCCGAAAAAAGGAGTGAAAAAAATGTTTAATTGGCAACAAGAGAGAGAAGGTTAAAAGAAGACCCAGGGAAAGGTGGATAGACGATCTATATCTGAGAACAATAAGGGTGAGGAGATGGAGAAGAGAAGCGGAGGGCAGAAAGAGTTGGAGATATGATGGTGGGGGGGGGGGGGGTGAAAGGTCTGTAGACGCGTGGAGTAGTAGTAGTTTAAATATTCGAGGAGATGGTGACGAAAACTATGGCAATCCCGAGGTCCAAGCTAGGTCTACGCCTTTCTTCATTTAGTCTTGGGACAGACCCTAATCTTTCAAATTTCCTTTAAGACCTCTTGTTATCTTCCAATCCTAACGTTATTAGAATATCAATGGCTTGGGGTCTTTATTTTATGATTTTTTTTAAGGTGATAAGGACCGTGCTATTTTTACCATTAAATAACAACGACAAAAATTATTAGCTTAGTCGCTGGTTTTGTTTAACCACCCATGAAAAAGTTTTTGTAATATTTGGGCAATTTAATATTTTAAGATCTATTGACCATCTTGATTTAATATAAAAAATAGCATACATTTAAATATTGGCGGAGTATTAACGTGGTGGTGGCTGAAAAGAAACTATCACACCCTATTGCGGCAATCACTTTTGGTGAGAGTGGCAACCTAAAAAAGCAAAGGTTTAAGTTATTTTAATTGTAGAGGGCTAGGGGATGGAGTTTGTTAAAATACTTCAAATGACACGTATAGGCTTGTTATACGTCATTTTTAAAATCTCTGCGAGACAAGAAAAATTACATAAAGAAAATTCAATTCTGACAACCCAAAACAAAATGGCTGCCAAAAAGGTTTACCAAGCTAAGTCTCTCTCTTTCCAACATACACCGTCATCTCTCTCACTTTTTACACTCCTGGACTCCGTAATAACACACAATTTCCACGCAGCAGCTACTTGAAAAAGGACTTACAACATTACTATATGAATGATTATTAGAGAATATTGATTACAGTATTTATATTTGTTTTCAAACTATACACCTCTTTTCTTTCTTTTAAATTTATATTGCACTTTGATGTGCTAACTTATAACAATAAATAAATAAAATAGAGAACTACAAAATTACAAAGATAGAAATTTGTTTTGTTTAGTCTAGGCCTACAAACTGTAATCTTTAAACTTAGATATTTATTTTGAATGCACGTTTTATATTTTTCTCAGACAGGTTAAATAATTTAGAATTGATCTGATATGGATTATGTGGGCAAAAGATTTAGGAAATAATCGTATTTAATTATGGAAAGTCGAGATTTTCGTAATTTTGAAGTACTCGGTTAGAGTCCCGCTAGTGTCGATATTCCAATTGAATGAAACCCCTTACATGTGTAACCTAATACAATATTTTGTTTTGAAACCATTACGAATTGTTGCAGATTTTATGTTATTTACACATATTAACGACGATTGAAAACATTGGAAAGGAAATATAAGACAACTTCTCACCGTAGTTACCATCTTACAAACTGATCCTGCAGAGTAGATTTCAGTAGCTGTGCGTGTACATAAACCTTAGGGCGTCTGTTCACGTGAACAGTGATTGACTACTGTGCATGTAGGGACAGGGAGAACAATTTAAAATATTTAATATGACGTGAAAACACTTTAATGTCATAAAAGGGGATGTACAAGCTTCATAAATAAATATTTAGGTGGTGATGTAAGAAATTTCTGACAAACAGGGAGGTGTATTTGAAGCAGTGAACCAAAATTTAGAAAAACCGATTGTTTTGCCTTCTGAGTCTTCCGTACTAGCTTCTGTCTAGCTTTGTAAATAAAATAACTCTTTTGTCCGCCATTTTGTTTTGGGTGTGGTCAGAAATTATTTTCTTTTAGACATTTTTCCTGTCTCACAGAGACATTTAAAATAAGGTATCACAAGCCTATATGTGCTATTTAAAATGTTTTACCAACCCCCCCCCATCCCCCACAATTAATATAACCTAAATCTTCGTTTTTTTAGGTTGCCCTTCTTACCTAAAGAGACTGACGCGATCAGAATTCAAATATCTCAAATATTACAAAAAAAGAGGGGGTGGTAAGTTTTCAGACACTCTGTATACAAAGATGAAATTAGACCACTGATAGGTAGCATAGCCAGGTTCGGTGACGAATTCTGTATTTCGTAATTTATTAATTACCTGCAATTATAGATTGTATAAGCAATCCTGCTTGATGAACTTCAGGATATCCGGTTATACTTTTCAGATGTCAACCCATAGAACAGCTGATGCAGGTGAAGGTTATAATTGGCCGGTAACATAAAGCCGACATTGCGTTAAAATCTGTTATACAACATCGGCAGATATTTTGCTTATTGTGAGGTGTCATTGTGCCATGTAGGAAGTACGGTTTGCTTATTACAGATCGTTAGCCTACTCGGTTCAGACTCATTATTTTGTGAGTTCCACTTTGGTTAACGGGTTTTCCGAAAGGTTCGATTTCGTATGAATATGTATAATCAGGTGTACAACAAAATATGCAGTCAGATTTAGATTTAACAGTCACCAACTGATAAACATTTACTGGGTATTTTTTGTCTTTTGAAGCAGAGGAACTATTTTGGCATCAGTGTTAACAGGGAGTATAAGATGCCCGATATTTTGTTAACGTATTAATACAAGTTGATGGCCACTCCAGCATGGTGCTTGTCTACCCATATCATACAATATAATACAAGCAAGGATTAAATAAAGCTAAAGTTTCAAAATTGTTAAATTGTTTTCGTAATAAAGTGTTTTATCTAGTAGTGTAAGTTTATTTAAAACAGTTGTTACAAAGTTTTTCTAACCTCGCTACTCTCTCACAGGTTTATCACTACTCCCTTGATGTCGGTTAAGCCTTAATTGGCCTTGTAGATGTGTATATATCTCGCTTCGCTCATGTCAGAGTCTCTGCCCTGACTGACCTCGAAGCTGTACATACGTCAAAGAGCCTCCACTTGCAACGCTCGTGTCCTCAACTTGGTCCTGCCTGATCTCGTAACCATACGAATATCACATTTTCTTAGGAGGCCAGGATTCGAAATTATAATTTTGTGAATAAATTCGTTATTTGTCATCGTAGATGTTGGGTTGGCACCATTACATGCATAATTGAAATCATTGAAATTATATAAAAAAAAGTGTGCAAAAACATTGGAAGAATTTTCTCATTCATTTATCCCCAAAGTCAAATATAGGCCCTACCTACCAAAACAAGTAATAGTTAATAAATGAACCATGTCCGTCTTTTAACTAACATAAAAAAAATTTCTTGTTGTTTAAAGACAGAAACATCTCTGTCATCATCGGTTTATATATATAATACCAAACCCTTATAAATGAGCCCTGAGGGGTTAAATTATTTTGAGTTATACTCAACTGATTTTGATGCTTTTGGATGCTACTATGATAACAAAACCTGTTTTATAAAATTAAATAACAAATGATGATTTCTTCTTCTGCGTGATGCAACTTTTTATCGAAGCCGTGGGAAGCCTACTTACAACCGATTGCCGATATAGCATTCCAAGAAGTGTTACGGACTCTAGGAATTGTTCAGAGACTAAGCGGACTGTTGGACACGCTGCACATGCGAAGTTATTATTTACAGTCAAGGCAAACACGCATAACAAAATAAACGGTGGACAGACCCGTTGTCATCTCCCCAGAAAATATCAGTTTTGTATGAAATTTCGGTCAATTTTAGTTTCAAGGAATAAACAAAATAACCACAGACAAAAGAATATAATAAAAAAAATGATTTTCTTCTCTGACTTATTGTCAAAAAAATGCCGCTTTGTTGGCGATGATAAAATATAACAAGCCTTCTTTAAAACAAAATACTCAAAATCGATAAAATGTTGGTGAAATAATACCCATACTGATGTTAAAAACTATAATTTTATACCTTCATATTTTATAGAAATTTCTTAAATTTATTTAGGTCAATTAAAAAAATAGTTTCAACTAAAGGTTATATATAGCGTTTCACAGTCGCTCAATTTTTCCAAATTTAAACAGAGTCAAAGATCCATTTTTAAAATTATTATTATTTCGTTTTATAGCAGACGCTTTAAAAATTTTGAGATATGGTCAAAATATGCCCATATTTGATTAAAATCGGTCCAATGGACATTAGGACATGAGTACACGATGGGCAAACATTTATTCAACGGATATATCCGTTCTGATCTTCCATGAGCCTCCAAAAATGTGGTTTTTGGAATTATTATTTTTCTACTTTTTTATATAAGACGATGAAAATCGAAAGGTTTTCGACTTTAAACAATAAGAAAGAAATCAAAATTAATGGCATTGGAACGAAGCTGTATCTCGGAAAATCGTTCACCGACCATCAACAGCCGATTGTTTTAATAATTACTCAACAACGAATCGGCTGTAAAGAAGGTATATATTTTTAGCTGATTGAACAATTTATAATTGGAAAAAAATGTAAAATTCCCAAGTCTAAAGGATATTCAGCAGCCTTTTTTCTTGAAAGTTAACTTCCCTTACCATAACAACCAATTTGAAAACAATTATTAACAGCTGTTTTATTAGAATAACCTTAAAAAATTAATTTTAGGTTAGGTTATCTAACTAGATTCATAAAATATTGTCATTATAATATATTTTATTTCTGCAGCGTCACATAGAGGCCTATTGGTACGTTGTTGCTTACCCAATATACGAAGTATAGGGTAAATTTGGTATTAACAAAGGAAAATTTGACATCCTCTTATTAAAAAATCGTGAAGTTCCACGGCCTCAGAAAGCCAAAAAATGATTTCTTTCAACATAAATGTCCCAACTGTCGTTGTTGTTGGCATCATTGGATGAACGTAAGCTTGATAGCTGCCACAAAAATTAAGATAGAAACATGAAGTTTGATATAATATAATGAGCTCATATAGAACACTATTGAAATTCAGAAGAATCGAATTTAAAATGTTTAAATAGCGACCATTTTGAATAGTTTTTTGTTCAAATCTCGTATGTTATCCAAGTTATAACACATTAAATTAGATACAATTTTGCAGATTTCAATTCCGCATTTAATGGTACAAACCTAACCCCTCTACGATGACAAATAGTGAAGTTATTGTCAAAAATGTAATTTCAAACCATGACTTTCTACGAAAATTTGATGCTCGTATAATTTACGAGATCCGCGTTATAGACACGAGCGTAGCGAGGTACGGTTTTTACACGTGTACAGCTAGTTTGGACACCCGCCGAAACACACAACCGAAGTGAGTGGAAACTAGCATACGAGGCCCGTTATGACCTCGACTTCGTCAAGAATGTCGGCTTTACACAGTGACGAGGTTCGGAAAACCTGTGTAACCACTGTTTTAAATAAACTTACTTGGAACCCGCAAGGTGTCAGAAGAAGAGGTTGACCCCGATAAACCTGGAAGAGGACCATTATTAGCAAAAAGAGGTCAACAAGACTTGGGGAGAAGTGAAGGCACTTGCTGGAGACAGGGACAGATGGAGAGCTCTTCTGGACGCCCTATGCTCCAATAGGAGATAAAAGGAAATAAGTCAAGTCAAGTCACTTGGTAAAACCACTTGAACTATCTGTAGAATTTAACATTTCCTTACAAGGTTCAATAGACAAACTTTTGGGCATTACACTTAGAGGATCTCCTTGTATTACATTGTATGTTGGGGTTGGGTAGGTACCGTAATGGTCCCCTTAAACTTCTTTATCTCTTGGATGACAAAACCATTTAAACAATATTCTCACACCAATTGCGATGGAAAAAAATATTCATTGGAGTGTTCTACAACATAAATGTTTAATGATGTTAAGGTTTCAACGACCTAGTTGAAGCAGAGCGAAGAAAGTAATCGCGAAAGAGTGAAATCGAAATGTAACAAACTCTGTATCTCATAAACCATTATTTGGTCGTGACGAAAACAGATTTTGAATTTGAAATCCTAATTTAAAGTTTTAATTGACCTAAAATGTCAAATACACCAAGCCAGGTGTCCAGGTGTTTCTTGAAAGCTTAAACCATTTCAACATTCGTTACAATAACAACTCACTCCTTTAAACAGCTGATTCTTAGAATAACTATAAAATTAATTTGAGGTTACGTCAACCTAACTTATAGTATTAAAGATTATCATCACAATGCACTTTATTTATGTTGTCACATACGAGCCTATTGTTATGATTCCCCTATTTTACATGACAAAACTATCGGATACACTTTCTGACATGTGTTCAATAGAAGTCTGAATGTTAATGTGCATTTTATTACTTGATTCTGTCAATGGAAACACTTAAGTGTTTGGTTCTTAAGTGTTGTTTTATGTTCGCCTGTAGGGCTGCAGTTAATTGTTCATTTGGAATCGATACATGTCATTCGCATACTAGTTCTACTCCAGTTTATCTAATTTGACGACGACTTAGTTACTTGGCAATATGCTCGTGTCATCAAGGACTTTTTGGTCCAAACTGAAGCATCTCTATATGTAAAAACGCAATGTTTTTTTCTAACTGTCTGTCAGTCTGTTTGTAAGCTTATACCTTTCGAGTTTTCTCAGAGGCCCATTTATAGTGAATACAGGTGTTATAGCTGGATCTACACGTCTTTTCACGCGGTCTTAGGTTAAATGCCTTTTTTTTAAACTTGCCTAAAGGCGCGTTTACACTGGCAACAAAACATGTTTATAAACAGTGGTTCAGAACAGAAATTCGGTGTTTCTCCACATGTTTCTTGTTTCCCGTAGAAAGCGGTAAGATCAAAGGGTGTTTATAAACATTGTGGAATGTTTCGGAAACGCAAGACTTTACATGTAAGAACATTGTTCTGAAACAATGTGGCCTTCCTATTTTGTGGCCAATACTAGTTATAAGAAACTCAAAATCTTCACTTGTCATTTGACAAAAAATTTTAAAGCTTCCATCACATCTTATTTCCCCACCCAGATCCACGTCATCTTTTCTAAGGTCTTTCAATAGGTCACTTCCACTGTAAACACCGTCCTCGTGACGCAAGTGAAGGCCTTACCCAGAACCTCCTGGGTTTTCTGTCAAAACACAACAAAACACATGTAGCGGCAGCTAGAAAAAGAGCACCCTCCTCGTCATCTTCAAGAGTGTGGCTGTCCCTGTGTTTAGGAACATTGTGTGCAAAATTAGTAGCAAAATATAAACAAAGTTTATAAACAAAGTTTATAAACAAAGTTCCAAAAACATTGTTTTGTTTCTAGTGTAAACCCGCCTTTAAACAATGTTTCTAAACAGTGTTTCGGAACAGAAATTCGCTGTTTCTCCACATGTTTCTTGTTTCCCGTAGAAAGCGGTAAGATCAAAGGGTGTTTATAAACATTACCTCAAGGTAATAGCAAGTTTTTTTTGCACGGGTATTGGTTTCCTAAAATTACTGTCTTTCCTTCTTATTTTGTGGCCAATAATAAGAAACTCAAAATCTTCACTTGTCATTCAACAAAAAATTTTTAAAGCTTCCATCACATCTTATTTCCCCACCCAGATCCACGTCATCTTTTCTAAGGTCTTTCAATAGGTCACTTCCACTGTAAACACCTTCCTCGTGACGCAAGTGAAGGCCTTACCCAGAACCTCCTGGGTTTTCTGTCACAACACAACAAAACACATGTAGCGGCAGCTAGAAGAAGAGCATCCTCCTCGTCAGAGTGTGGCTGTACCTGTGTTTAGGAACATTGTGTGCAAAATATTTCGTAGTGACTAGTAGCAAAATATAAACAAAGTTCCAAAAACATTGTTTTGTTTCTAGTGTAAACGCGCCTTTACATCTCTCTTAACCAAACCTTACTCTCTTCCGACCGACGCAATTAGAGTATTCGAAGATTAGGGATCTTTATTTAATCTTCCTTTTTTTATTGTCCCTGTATGCGAAGAATAGAGTAAGTTTGGTAAATGTGAAAAATTTCGACCTCTGTTTTTTTGACTGATCTTCAAGTGCCATGGCGTTAGGAAACTGAAAAAGTGATTTTCGACAAGACGTCCGTCCGTCTTCGTTTGTACGTAAACACAAATAGCAGTTACAAAAGATAGGAACATGAAATTAGGTTATTGATATTGGCTGTCGTGTAATTGAACGTCAACGAAACACAAGGTGGTAAAGTCATGTCGTTAGTGTACAGAAGATAGAAAACAGATGAAGAACTGATCCTTGGGGAAGTCCAGTCTCATTTAAGCGAGGCGAGGAAGAACATACCTTATAAGGAAACTATCTTTTATCTATGTATGATCGTTTAGGCGAACATATCATGGTGCCTTCGAGCTTTGTAGTGGATCTTGTTTAAGTTAGTTTAGTACTTGGTAGGGGGGGGGGGGAAGATTCCGATTCGCTCGTGTCGGCAATTCCGCTCTAGTCAACCACGACAGGAATTAGCGCTAGCCGTAGAATAAATGACCATTCTGGAATAAGGAGAATTGTTTTGTTTAAGTGTGTGGAGTTACTGTACCAATATCTGGCTTTTAAAGATTTCTATTCAGTTTCTGACTTCCTGTTACTGTAAAAAAGTTAATACAACAAATGTTCTCCGTGACTTATTTACATTGAACTAAATGTTATTTTATAAATTGTATTCTAATTATTTTATTATGTATTTGGCATTTATCTATGAGTGAATTTGTGTGTGGTCGTGTTTAGAAATAGACTTTGCAATCTAAATTTCGTACACAAATAACACTATTCATATGCATACTTTTTTTTCTTTTGTCGCAAGTAGTTAGTATAGAATGTTACAACTCAAATGGTTAAAACCATTTTGAACTAACTTAATTTCTTGACAAATTCAACAGTATATTGAGTTATTTAAAATTTCAAACAATAAATAATAATTAACGATTTTGAGTACCGACCATGGAAAATCACAAATTTGACTTTTTTTTTTCAAAACCGGCTATAACGATTGTAATAATTTTTTTAACGTATCCCCAAAGGACCCAAACAACCTGTATTAATCACTATCTCACCGACCACCTTAGTATGAGTATCCTCCCAAATCTGTGTTGACTCAGTTTAAAACCAAAATTTAATTTACGTCAATTTGCATAAACGTAAACGTGAAATTAAGGGTGTAAAAACAAAATGGATAATGATTATAGAACGATGAATGATGGTGAAAAGTCATCACGCAAAACGATCGTGATAAATTATAGAAAATATTGTTTTCTGTGTTTGGTGTTTTGATTAATCTCATAATTAGTGTCAAACATTCTTGTAACAGTCGGTTATACTTGCTGACAGCTTGACAAGGGGCTATCTTCTATCTCCCTACTACTGACCTTTTCATTATTGTTCCTTATAAGATGGTTGGAGAAAGTACCGCCGATTTAATTGTATAAATTGAAGTTGCAAATATATTTATAATTAGTAATTCTGTTCCTCATTGAAAGTGTAAACTGTATGATACTGTAAATACTTTACTCTATTCAATGACACATATCTGAAGAAACGGTGTAACTTTCAGGACATGTTCTGCTGGTAAAAATAAAGAAAAGGTTCATATAAACAAGGGTCCAAAAAAGCTGTTTCCCGTTTATCCGCTTCTTAAAAAATTATAACTAAAAATAGATAAGATAGTTTAGATTTGGTACGCGTCTTTTTTACGTTACGCTTTACAAGTGTACGAAAAACAAATGCCGTACTTTAATTTGTATATTTTCAAAATGGTGGCTGTTTAAAATATTTAATTATGAATTATTGTGGCCCTCTCAACATAAAACTACTTTTCAGTTATGGTACAGAAACACGAAATAACTTTTTGAATTTTTTCGAAATAAATTCAAAAAGATTTTGAAATCTGATTATTGCAAATCGAGCATGGTGGGTTTACCAATTTATATAGAGTGTTGAGTAAGTAGAATACAATCTTTGGCAAGTGATTGTGAATATTAAAAATAAAGAAAAAAGTGTGGGGGTTGGTGTTGTACAGCAAAGCTCCACTTTCACCGACTCTCCTAGTTCATGTAACTAGTTATTAAATTACACACAGTTGTAGAAGAACAGGCCTAAGAAGGCACTTCGCAGAAACGCTGTACTATTCTCGAAGTAAACGTTAGGAGGGTAAGTCTCAGGTAGCTGGCGATTCGGAGGCAAAGTCAATGTTTGTGGAACGGTGTTATTTTCCGACATAATCCACCTCTTCCTCTACCGCCCCGCACCGGGCACAAGTGCCTTCTTAGGGCTGTTCCACTATACATGTCCTTTTTATATGTTGATTTGTTTGGTAATTGTTTACATAAAGGTAACTACTAATTTTTGGATTTTTTTCTTCTTATCGATTACTACATACCTTGCTTCTTAAGAATAAATAATCTTTTCATTGTGGGAGTGACTTTTTTTCACTGAAAAATTACATTTATAATCGACGGGTTTATAGGTTACACATACAATAATAATAATAATAATAATAGTAATGATAATACGTAAGGTATAAAGCAATGAGAATAGTGTATGGTTTGACACAGGCTCATTTCACAATGACTACGCTAGGTCGCTATTAGTATATCACGACTGTTTTGCCCAGGTGGATATATATATATCCAACTAACTATAATAACTAACTATAATACGTAGAAGGATATTAATAAATAAAGTATATTATATAACCACCCGGTCAAATCTTTCGTACGTTTATTGAAGTTATTGTCATTAATATGAAAGATTGACAGCATATCACGTGATCTGTGATCTCAGATATAAACATTGAAATTTCGAGTAACGTATGAGACGTGAATGTGAACATTAGCCATTATGTGTAACCTATAAACCCGTCGATTGTAAATTGTAATTTTTCAGTGAAAAAAAAGTGACTTCCGCAATGAAAACATTATTTATTCTTAAGAAGTAAGGTATGTGGTAAACGATAAAAAATCCCTAAATTAGCAGTTACAATTTATGTAAACAATTAGTGGTTTTTTTTTTTAAACCAAAGTACGAAGTAAGATATCGAGAGAAAATCTTGCGTAATGTTTTATTCTACAAATTTACAATGTACCACAAAGTTATATATTTTCCACTAAACTGTTTCAAAATGGCGTTAGATAATAGAAAATATCTAAATTTGTAAACTAAAAAAGTAATGTTTAAAAAGCTTAAATATTAAAGAAAAAGGAGTGAAAAAGTAAATCCACCACGGTCTCGAAGATGGAGGAATTCCGAAACGCGTCGACAAATGTAAATAATAAAACAATGCTACGATTGGCAGAAAATTTTACTTATACTAATAACGCTGTTTTGTGTTTCAGTAAATTATCGGGAAATCGATTTTTAAATTGTTTTACTGACACTTCATCTATCCTTTAACATAAAATATAAATAAAGGTCATCTTGTTAAGCATTAAAAGGACTAAATGTTTTGAAAATAATTTGTAAAATAAACGGTTTTCGAAATATTATACACCAAATATTTTTAATGGACGCCATTTTGAAACGGTTAAATGAAAAATTATAAAATTTTATAATAGGCCTAATGTGGAAACTAATCCATTCTGGAGTTAGGCCTAAATCTTTTTTTTTTTTAACCCAAATGAAAAGCGAAGTATTTTTTGATATACATAGCAATTTTCTTCATTATTTTTATTTCAAAAATTATTTTCCAAGGTCTCGTATCCTACTTTTGGACATCCCTATATCTGAATTTATGGTATCAAAGACCAATCAAGACCAGAAACCGAGGCCTGTAAATATGCAACAAGTGTGTTATAGGCGATTTCAAATCTGACATTATTAGTTATACCTGAATAATTCGATTGTGACGAGGTGATCACATAAACTTTGTATGACTTTCCATGAAAATTTACAACATTTAACGACAGCAATTAAACACAAGACGTGTAATTTACACTCAGGTATAAGTTGCCGATTACGGAGTTGTGAATAAAAGTAAGAGTGTAATTGATTATGTAATTGCTTGTCGACTTATGAACGAAAGTAATTGCATTCCAGATTGGCAATGGTATAACAATTGCTTCATTAAAATCTTTTGTGAGATATAAAAGCGTCTGTAGTTCAACATAGCGAAACA
The DNA here is from genome assembly GCA_963513935.1 of Aphrophora alni. Classification (NCBI taxonomy): domain Eukaryota; kingdom Metazoa; phylum Arthropoda; class Insecta; order Hemiptera; family Aphrophoridae; genus Aphrophora; species Aphrophora alni. Next base: position 89,659,624 of record OY740772.1, read on the forward strand.
TTTGTTCGTCTTTGTGCCGCCAATAGAAGCGGCTTACAAAATGTTTAAACACTTAGTATGGTGTGGTAAATGAGTAAATGCAAACGAAATATATGTATCAGTTTGTTTTACTTTTTATAACTTATGTGATATAACCCCTGTAAATTATTAGGAGAAGAAAAGAAAATTTTGAATTTATACGTTTACAGTAAGTAAGATAAGCTACAACGTTCTTACTAAGCTACTATTTTAAAATCCTTTTCCAACACATTAAAGAATAAGTTTGTTTACGTAAATTTAGTTGTTTTCAGATTGAATGAAGTCAAAGCATATAACTGAGGTTCTAGACTACCTACCGACTTTTTTACAAAACGGTATTTTTATAGCAACAAAAGGTGGATATTTTAATCAAAGTATAATTCATGTTTGAATTGGAAATAAACAATATAGGGTCGATTGATAGGCTCTAGAGCTCCAGATTCTATTTAGGGGAGTCTAACTCCCTTATTCCCACGTATAATCATCTATTGATCCAGTAAATGTACCATCTGCCGCACTCCTCACTCGATAGGGATGCTGACCCCCTTCCTGCGTCGAACAGGACTAAAAAGTACACGACAAGAAGAGGCTGCCTTGGATACTACAAATTTTATAGAATAGTTGGTTTTGCAACCAGCAAAGCAAGAACAACAAAAAGAACAATATTCCCAAAATGTGTTTATGTTAGAGTTTTGTGACTTAAATCGGTACTTAAACAAGCTTTCATTTTTCCTTTTTGAAGATTAATATTTATACTACTAAAAGGTTTTTAATGAGGATTTTTCATTTAGGCTAATCAAAAATTTATTGTTTTTAAGATTTTTTAATTTTTATGTGAAATTTTTTTATACCTTTGAAAAATTTCACACATAATTTTTAATATTTTTCAAAATATTGACGTAGAATGTTAGAATACAGGGTTATCTACATATGGTAAAAATTTTGTTATTGTAAGCTTTATATGAGCTGAAAAATGTAGAAAAAATTATATTTATATATTTTTTTGATTTTTTAGTGATAAATATTTTTTGTTTTGATGTGTGATAAGTTGGAATTATACAAACACAACTGTTCAAAATTACAATATTTGACACAAGGTTCTTTCCATGCAGTTTGGTTCTTACAACCTGTAGTAATGCGGTGGGAGGGCCTACTATAAACAAACGGTGGTTGGCTAGAAATTAATTTCACAGGAAACACCTATTTTGTAAGTTTTATTATTGTATAAGTGTCTAATAAAAATAAAATATAGAATCACTGTATTATTGGACGCTGGTATTTTTATGCCCAAAATAAAACATTTAAACCATTTACAATTATTGAAATTAAAATATGGATTTTAACATAACGAATATTGCTTAAAAATAAAATTTGATTTTTACCTATATAAAAATATGTTTTAGTTTTGTGTATTGTAAAAGAATTCTTGAAATAAATACAGCAAGAAAAATCCCTTTGTTAAAATACGTAAACCTACAAATTAGTGTAAAACATTTCAGAGAACTATCTTAATGAGTTTGGAATAAATTAGCTATTTTAACATATAGAGTTACCGTGCCCCCTTCAAGTATAGTACATACAAACTACGATTAAGTGTCTTCTAGCTCCATATTTCATTTTTATAAACATGTTACACAGTTTTAAGATTTTTGTAAATGTTTGAGATCCAGTTCCGTCAATCATGCCCAATGCTTTTCTGAATATTTGGATTCTTTAACTTCTTTAAATCTACCACCCTCTACATCACTCTGATCAGGTAGGAAAATTCGTTCACAGCATCTATCATCAATTGATCATTAAGATAAGAACAGTATATATTCTTTCTTTGAAATATTTTCTTTCGCTGTTTAGCTATATTTACATTTAATTACATAGCAACTTTTCCACCTTTTTGTTGTACCGCGATAGGCCTAGTCTATTTCACCGACAGTAGAAAGATGTCAACAGAAACGATACAGGTCCTCAAACCGTATATTAAAAACCCATCTAATACTTTTATATAGAAGGAAACAAAGTTGAACAACCTTACAAGTATTCGTAAAAACTCGTAAATTCGTATGAAGAATTCTATGGATTTTATGGATAGTCCAGATTAGAAAAAGGAACTATAGAGCAACAGCTAAACCAAACTGAAATATAGAAGCCTTGAAGGCTTGAACATAACATAAGAAGACTTGCGAACGATATCCCAGAACTACATGGGCATGTCAGTTTTAGAAGAGGAATTTCAATGAATCCGGGGATGAAACAGAATAAATTAAGCAAAATGAGCGTCCTTAGAGTTGTAGGGAGATATAAGGGAAGAAACGTTGTGAAGGAATGAATAAAATTCCTACCTTCTAGGGAAATGTCATAAACAACTAAAACATTAAAAAATTGCTTCTATTCAAAATCCTGTTAACGCCACTCGTATCTAACGAAATTTATAAAATTTCTCATACAATTTATAAGACTTATTCGGACTAAACACTCATGAATTTGTGACTAACCCTTAATTTATATCCCACCCGTTGAACTATTTTGAATAAATATTAATCTTTCTCTATATCACCTACGAAGAGCTAAACCCCCTATTTTTGTAGATAATCCTGGCAATCACTTGTCACACTCAACCTATTTTCAACAATAACCCTACTCTTTCTATGGGACACCTACTTGACAGCATACTTCAAAGTTTTGAGTCCAAAGGACCACCCAATTGACGGAAAGGTAGTCCAACCCACATCTTTCTGAAAATTCTGGTTATAATTTGATAATGATGAATTGTTAATTTTGTTTAATCGGCCATTATATATATAAACAAATACACGACGTTTCGAGATAATAAATCAACTCCCGTTATTAAGTGATAAATCTGGAGCATAAAAAAGTGAAAAAACACCAACATAGCCTAGTAGCTTAGGGCTACATTGAACACTAAAACAATAACCTAAGAAGTGTATACAATGTGTTCGTAATTTATTACCTATCATTAGCAGTTAGAAACTATTACTATTATACAGTACAGTTACTTTCCTTTGGGGAGATATAAATCAAGGAAAGACATTAAATTTTTTGTTCACCAAGATGTAGGTGTAACGAATTGCCAAAAGGCCAAAGAGCACTTAGTTAAGCCACACCTTCCCTGCCTGTTCTGAAGGTTAAATACCAAAGAACAATAAACATCAACTAGAAGTATGATTTATAATATATTCTTAACAGTGATGAGACATGAAGTCATTGAGTTCTTTGAAAAAGCAAGCTTTTCCCCCTTTAATTATAGTTCATTTCTATTAAGCCTTTATGAAAATCAAAATAAAGGAAACCGTTTGTATGAATAGTATGGGGCAAATAATAATATGCGTCGCCATATAAATAAAATAGTGGTGGAAGAATGTTTTTGTAGTGAAATCATTTGATACACAAAAACTGTTTGTGATCCCCTCTGCATATATCGACTTACATATTTAAACCTTTAAAGTATATATTATATAAATTGTGATTCAGAATTGAAATTCAGTACGTGAGCACAGTGTAGTCAATTCAGGTCAGACATCTTGTCACAAGAAATTATTGCCCAACCAGTCCGAGGAGGCGGCATTCTGTTCAGGAATGGTAATCACTTCTGTTTAAAAACACAGAAAACTCAACAACTACAATTCTATTTCCTAGAATCCATGTGAGGGTGTGTCGCTAATTATTTAATTAAAAACCATTACACGATATTTGCGCTACAAGGTTAAGTTCATTAATTATTTATTTTGAGTCGCCAACATTTTTCACATCGCTTCTTTTATTTATTATCACTTATCCACTGTACAAAGTATAGAGTAATTTGGTAATCGCAAAAAAATTCGAGATTCTTTTTTTTTATTATCACGTTTTATAGCCTCAAGAATAATAAAAAGCGATTTTCGACATCCGGTCCAACTTTCATAGTTGTCGTCTATACGTAAACATGACAGATATACAAAAAATTAGACATGAAATTTAGTATAGTGTAGGGTAGTGATGTGTGAATTCAAATTAAAATACTCGGTGAGTCCGAGTATCAAAATCCTCGGAGCATTCCGAGTATTAAAATCCTCGGTTTCCTATTAAAATATTCGGACGAAATCCTCGCAACTAGGAACAAGGAGGAGGTAATGTGCGAGTATGAATTCGAAATAAAATCCTCGGACAACGATATTCGTTAGTGTTGTGTCAATTCCAAACAAAATGCTCGGTGTTTCTACTTTGGTTATAAGCTGTTTTTTTTCTAAGCTGGTTTAGTTTCTAAGCTGATTTTTCTCTACACATTAATTAAACATTACGATTTTGAGATAAAATGATTTAGATTGGTTAACAAGTTCAATTTAAAATAATAATATTAATTTATTTCCACATTAACAAAAAGTAAATTAAATTATTATTTAATTGTTGTTATTTATATTTAAATAAATATTAATAGGTTACCATCTACATAAAAAATATAGTAAATTAACTTATTTTTAATAACAACTAAATTATTAGGCCTAATGTTGGTAATAAATGTACTAACGTTAAATTACTGAATTTGTGTCGAGGCAGGATAACATTTAATTACGTATTAGAAGTGTCAATCACATATTGTTAAAAAAAAAAATACTTGGTGGATCAGTCTAACAGATAGAATACAAATGTGTAGTTTTATCTAAAACGATCTGATTGTTAAAGCTGAGTTCGAAGCCGATGCGCAAAATCATTCTGCGCAGATACTCGATTTCGAAATAATAATACGAGTATTGAAATCATTTGAAACTGAGTAATGCGAGTATCCATTTCACCCGAGTATCAACATCGCTAGTGTAGAGCCCTATTGAAGAATAGAATTGGTCTATTTAAAGCAATTTTTTATTCTTATCACGTGTGTAACATAACTTCTAACAAGCTAAATTAGACATAATTTGCAGGTTATAATTCTGCCTGTAATGGTGGTACCATCTGCACCTCTCTACGATTACAAATAGGGAAGTTATTGTCAAAAATGTAATTTCGAACCTTGAGCTCCCAAGAAAATGTGATATTCGTATAGTTAGGAGATCCTGCAGGACCGAGTCACCGAAACGAGCGTAGCGAGTGGAGGCTCCTTTATATGTATACAGACACAGCTTAGAGGCCCGATACACATACGAATGAAGTGAGTGGAGACTTTTTAATACACCGGACCCCCAAAAACTTTGCAAAAATTTGGGGGGTGATTCTACGCATTGAAATAAACAAAAACGTTTCTTGACAATTTGGCTTATCTCCCTTCGTTGACCTTCTATCTGTTTGTGTTTTTTGCATAATACTTAACATCTCAAGAACCATTTGAGCTACAAATTTATGATTGGGCAATTATAAATGTGTAATTTTTTTTAATGTTATTACGTCAATAATTGTTTCAAACATTTCAAAATGGCGAATTAAAAAAAAAAATTCAAAACCCAATAACTATAAAACTTGGAAAAAATAGTTTGAATTTTTTTTAACGTACGCAATTTTGAAATGTTTGAAGTAATAACATTGAAAAATTTACTCAATTAAACATTAATAATTGCAAATACCTACAAAATGAGAAAATTCTAGCTCATTTGGTTCTTGAGGTATTAATTATTATGTAAAAAACACAAACAGACGGACGTATAACCAAGCGAGATAGACTAAATTTTCAAAGGAACGTTTGTTTTGATGTATAGAAGCATTTCCCAAATTTTGTGCAAAGAATTCTTGAGCACCCGGTATTTACAAGTACGAAGCCCAACATCAAGAAAGTAGCGATTACAATTACATGGTTCATAAAACCTGTGTAAGTTTTAAATTTTAAACAAACTTACCCTACTGGATTAGACCCCTTGATCTAACAATACAAATTTAATATATCTTACAAGACCTAAGAAACCAACTCTTGTACGTTACATTTAATCAATCCACTTGTATTATTATACATTGTATGGTGTGGTTGGGTAAGTACTATGATGATCTCATCAACTTGTTTTACAATCTTTAGAAATAACAATAAAATATAAAAATCGTTAAGCCCCTTTCACTCGATCACTATATCTTTATTACGTGTAGATAATCTGCTCACTGCTTTGAACGTGCAATGAGTTCTTATATTAAATTAACAAGAATCCAGTGAGTACGATCACCTCCACTGTAACTAATTAGTTCTCTGAAGCGTTTCATAAATTTCTCAACGTCTAAATCAAGTGGAAACAATTACCACTGGTATTGGTTAACACTCGAACTGCAAGTAAACAATTCAAAGTACGAGAATAACCCAGAGTAAATTGAAATACTGGTTGATGAAAACAGCAGGGAAAACGAAATATTTTCATTGAAGTTATATCAATGTAACCGTCTGCAAAGTATTGTCTAGATCCAGGAACTTAATATCTAGCGGCGCATGCGCTTATGTCAAGACAGCTTGAGTCCAACCCCTTACATCTATATTTACTATAAAAACGTAAAACAGACGCTTGCAGATAAGATATTACCATATTTAAATAGAGTCTCTTTAACACCCATAACCTAACCTACACTAACCACATCTAACATAACCTAACCTATCCTAAGTTTTTCTTCGCTTGTTTCAGAAACTAGTCCTTATGGGTAAATTCCGTTTATTTTGTTTTCATTGTTATTTAATTGCGAAAAACCTCTTAGTCATTATCGCCTTAGAGAAAAGAACATAAAATAAGGACCCCCTAGCCCCCGCTAGAGTTCGAAAAGAATAAGAGATGGTCAAGGGAGATATTGGGTTAAGGTGACGCTCTCGTGAAGGAATTGCACACGCGCTGCACGCATCCAGATGACGCTGAACGCCTCTTTGTATGTTCCGGTCACGAACATGGATTTTTTTTACGTAATTTTAATAAATAATGAATTGTATTTATTAATTTCATTTAATTCTTTGTTTTTTTTCGAAATTAGGGAACAGGACTTTGGTCATTTCCATCAATGCAGTTTGTTTTTTTGTTCCGGTCATGATAATTTCGAGAGAAGATAGGACACTCTCTTATTTCACTTATGAAAATCTCAGTATAGAATTCCTCAACCATTTCACTTTACAACTTGCAACACTTCTACTACAACACACAAAAAGTCTGCGAACTCATCCACAGCATGCCACCAACAGACGCTTGACGCGATTGTACTGTGCACTACTCCATTTGATTTCATGTTTTGACGAGACGCCGAGCGTCAACTCACCGCCACGTTTGTATAAAACTCCCCTCACTAAATTAGACGGGGGGGGGGGGGTAATGCCTGACACTGACTCGTGCATTGTTCCATTTACTCTAATAAATCGTAGATAACGTCAAAGTAACGCGTGAAGCTGATGGGCACCAGGTCTTAAAGGGAAAATGATAGAAAGGAATATAAACCAAGATTACATGAAAAGTTATACCCCATGGGCTAGGCTCCCTCCGGATTGCCACTCCCGTACTAACTATAGTGAGCTCCTAAGGGATCAATTATTTTTAATAGCGGTCAAGCTTTATTATCGTTTTTATAGTAAAAACTAGCTGTACCCGGCCACGCATTGCTGTGGCTCATCTGGTTAAATGGAAAATAAATAAAAGACATAAATAAAGACATAAATTAAAATATGTTTATTTAAACAATGCTTGTGGGTACACAATATTTTTTGTAGTTCCATTGTTTGTGTATATATACAGATTATCTGGTTAACGTAGCAATCCATTTCTAGATCTAAGCCACACAATTCTAAATTTTGGCCCTGAGCTTTGTTAATGGTAATTGCAAATGCCAATCGAATTGGGAACTGCAATCTCTTAAATTTAAATGGCATGTCTGTTGGAATTAAAGGAATGCGAGGAATGAGGACATCATCATTTTTGTAAGGTCCTGTCAAGATTGTTGCTTCTATGACGTTGTTTATTAATTGTTTCACTGCAAGTCTTGTGCCGTTGCAAAGCTTTGGCTGGTTGATATTTCGCAAGATGATTATCAGCACACCGATTTTCAATTGCATTAAGTGTGGTGGCATCCCTAGCAGATAGAGTGAATTTAAAAATTCTGTTGGGTAATTATTTGCTTCATTTGCTTCTACAACAGTGTCGACGGACTTGTATGTGACTACCTAGCTTTGAATTTTAGTCTGAATAATATTATTTAGTTTGTAGACGTCTTTGTTCTTGGAGGCAAGAATAGCTCGTTCACTCAGCCAATCGCAATTCTTATAATTGGTTTGAATATTGGGAAATACTTGAACATTTTTATGTTGGAAATATGGAACCAATTGAAACATTTTTTTAAATAAAAAGCTACACTATCCCAGAGTAACATAGAGTAGGATTCATTTTGATAAAAACATTTTTTATATTCCATATTATTTGTAAATTTGGGCATTAAACCCAGTGTCTAGCAGCTGTAGTATCAATAAATAAACAACATTATGAAAAACTAAAAAATTACTATTGAAAGATGAAATTTATAAATATCAATAGAAACGTACTATGCCAAAGATGTGCACAACAACATAAATTATGTGTGTATGTTGCCATTAAGGTAGGTAAAATAAATTAAATATAATTTTAGGTTAGGCCTAGAAAGATGAACCAATACATATTTCTTGAATGTACCTATTGGCATTCATTACCATAGCAGCCAATTTAATAAAATAACTGATGAAACAGTTGATTCGGATGTCCAGCTAGTACAAATAATATTTTTAAGTTAGGCCTAGATTGAACCAACATATATTTCAACACACACAAACCAATAAAAGCTTGCGTTAAGATAATAATATTTAAAATTAAGAAAACAATATGTTACAATCTAATTAAAAAAAAAGAAAAGACATTAGAATTTAATAGTAGGCTAGGCCTATTTATAATATGGTAAATGATATATTTTATAAATTGAAAATTGCCTCTTTTATTTATAACAATACAAAATCTCTGTCCTAATTAATATTCCCGAGAAAATAACATTGTGTACAATAACCTGTTTTAAAAAAGTTATTATTTATGTAACATTTAGATAAGTTTTTATTTAAATTGTAGGCCTAACTGTTACAATTTTATGTTTTGTATTTATAAAGATTCTTTAATTTTAAAGTATATAAAAACACTCGTGGATTCGAATGGAATACTGTGTCCAAATTTCAAAGCAATCGGTGAAGAACTTTCTGAGATTATCGATTTTGAACAAACGCACATTTACATTTTTATTTATATAGATAGATAGATAGATTAAGTATTAGAGCCTTAATTAAAAATCTTCTGATGTTCTATTTAATAAATTTTAATACTATTATTTAGGAAAACTGAACAGTCCAGAAAAGCATCCATATAGTCTTAATGGCTTCTAAATATACACTGAAAAAAATTATTCAATTGTTTTTTTTCAACAAAGGCGTACAGAGAGATTGTTTTTATAAGTTCATTGTCTTATGCAATCTTGTTTATTTTTGGGGGAAAGATGAAATGTAATTTATGATCCTACTTATTCAAGAAACTGTTAATAATTTATATATTTAAATATGATTTTACATTATTCAGTTAAAATTTAGAATGTTGAATAGGGTTAAATAAATTCTCTCAAAGGATAAAGAAAAATATCTTATATTGATATATATATATATATATATATATATATATATATATATATATATATATATATATATATACACAATTTCTATTGATATCGGCGAAGAAAGTCCCGCGATATTCTTCTCCAATCACAAACTTCTGTGGGCGTGTATTATAATATAACTAAAATGTCTTGCTTCTAATGGTCGCCATCTTAATTCCAGATTTTCGTTCATATTTCGACAGATTATGTCTTTGTTATTAAATATTTATATGAACTCAGGTGATGTTTTATATTTAGAAATATCTACTTCGTATTTCTGTATATCTCATTTTGTCTCTAGGTCTTCTGTATTTTTATAATCGGCGAAAGATCGGAGTTATATTTTCAATTCGGTTATTTTCCAAGTTGACCTTTCACGTCTAGATAAAAACAAATTATTTAAGTTTTCTTGTCTTTAACTGTGTATTTTTATTTTTTATGGATTAATCAAATTCTTAGGCGCAATTTTAATATAGGTTTTGATTTGTTTTAGATTGACAATTTTCTGGATTAGTTATAATTGGGTCGGAAAATATTAGATTTAGAATTTGTTTTGATTCGAGTCTTATCTTTTTGCCGCTAGGCGCGTGTATGTTGACGTTTAAAATCAAATGAATGAAATTGACTTGTTTTTCTTTTTGTATTTAATACCCTTTAAAATTAAAATTTTGCAAAATCCTTTCTTAGTGAGCGTCTATGACCTCATACAAATATGCCTTTAAATTTTGGTATCAATATCTTTGTTGGTTTTTGCTCTACGTTGATTCTCTGTCAGTCATTCATTCAGTCAGTCAGGACAAAGCCGTTTATATATATAGTGATAGTGGCACACTCGATTTTGTGAAATTGGTTCTTTTATAACTGATCCATGCATTTTTTATAGGGGTTCTTTTAGCGATAACTCCTGAATAGGATCTTTTGAAAGATGGTTACCTTTTCTTGGGTCAATAGAATTTCCTGTTTAACAAAATTGATCAACATCCTGAGTTATCGAAATTAAATTATATCTAGGAATGGCCAAATTATGCCCACAAACTAAATTCGATTTGTGGTCCATACCAAAACCAAAAGCAATCCAATCGTTGAAGATATACTTTTCCCGAATATCTAATTTTCTATTTAATATAAAATTTTACAGAAATTAGCTACCGAACCTACCAGCCTCTCAAAGAGCTACCGAACCTACCAGCCTCTCGAAGATCTACCAAACATACCAGACTCTCGAAGAGCTACCAACTAGAATAACGGGACAACAATTAAAAAGTATTTAAGTGATTTTTTAGAAAAAAACAATTCTGGTTCTCTTTTAACAATTCCACATTAAAATAATTATAGTTTACGTCAAACATGCAAGCAGGCAAGCACCCAGTATTAAGCTATCTCGGTTTGTTGAGATAAACAGCTGTTCAATTATGTCTAATCATCTCTTGTCGTGATAACGTTTTCTGATATTATCGCCGCCAATTATTATTATTATAGTAACTAGAAGAACGGATAACGGTTGACGGATGTCGGCTGGGTGGGCAGCATTAACTTTCTACCTTGCAGAACACTTTCACTGCTTAATCTAAATAAACATGCCATCATTAAATGTGTATTTACTTTCTTTTTACACAGGTGATTGACGAATAAGCAGAGCAACTTTCAGGGCGTGTTCTACAAGTAAAAATAAATCAAAATGTTCATATAAATATAGGGTCCGAAAACGCTGTTTCTCTTCATTTTTTTTCTTTTACATAAGACATTGAGTTCAGACATTGTCCACACATTTTTCATGATACGTTTTACAGGTGTTTACCAATACCAAAGCCTTTATTTTGTATATTTTCAAAATGGTGGCCGTATAAAATATTTAACGTTCATATCTCGACAACCGTTAACTCTGGAAAAAATTTACAGAGACAAAATATTTTCCACTTTTAACGACAAACAAATTGGTAGACCTATTTTTTTTAAATATATCAATGGTAATCAAATTATCAACAAAAACCTAAAATATTAATTTCTTGCTAATTGACTAAAACATTCTAAATTAGCCTAAAAACAAACATTTTCGAATTCTGATAGTTTTATCTCGGAATATTTTTTATTCTAGATCTTATGAATAAATGAACCATTGTATTAGGGTGAAGTTTCAGAAATTTGAAAATGTGAATCCAAACAAAAATGGTTTGAATACTAGCAAAATACAATTTTTCGTCATACTGCTTCAAAAACAACTGTTTTCATACATGCATTGAGATGCTAAAGTTGTTCTGTTTAGTCCTAGGACCTAAAAAAATCAGTTTGATGTCGAGGTTATCAGCTGTTACTTCGTTTATACGAATTAATTAACGATTGTAAAATATCTATAAAAACAACCAATACTCTCGCTTGTAAATAACCGAAAAAAACACCTGTTACCATCGATTTGAAGGCCAAAATCTTATAACATTTTAGTTTTTGTGAAATTGTTTTCTCATATTATTTGCAGTATAACGAAAAATATAGTTCATCACTTGGATCAAAAGAAGCTTTTCAATCCTCGCTCATTTTCCAGCCTCGGTTCCGCCTCGCCTGTTAAACTTGAGCTTGCATCGAAAAGCTTAACTTTTAGACTTTAGGTCCTAGTGATGAAATATACTACACTTTCCAAGAAATTACTTTTTTTTTTACAATCTAATTGCTCCCGAAATTTGTTTTTGAGTTTGTTTGTTTGTTCGTAACTGAATATAACGATATACTAATTGAAGAGTTTTTTCTAAATTCTAGTTTTGGTAAAATATCACTACGGTATTACTTTAAAAAAAAAAAAAAAAGTAAAGTATTAAGGACCTAATCATTTTGGGTTTTGTAGGTTAAGTTAAGGTCTCCGGGTGTATCTTATTTCAACTTGCATAATTCTCGTAAGAACATTAATTTTTTCATTAATTATTTATGCGAATTTGTTTAATTTTGCTCAACTTGCCCTAACAGGTGTGATTCTAACAGTTATTTTATAACAGTTTACTAATAACTGTGACGACTCACTACGTCACAGACATGACCATGAGAGTACTCTAAACATTCTTTGATGCAAGAGATAGTTGTTTCCAAGGACAGTTGCCACTGACATTGCTTGCGGTACTATCATTGTGTGATCAGAATATTATGTTTATATAGTTAGTTACCTCACTCTATTGACTCGCGCGAATTTCATTCAGATTTGAAAACTGTTGAGTTACAACAGACAGAATCTATAGGAGGTCTATCCTACGAACGATATGGATATAAAATATGGGATCAGTCAAAAAGATATTACTTAAACAAATATTTAGTAGAATAAAACTTGAACACAGATAGTACGTTTATTTATTCAAACGCGTTTCAGCGACAAAGTCGCCATCTTCAGTGATGCAAGAGCTACAATAACTAAACTATAAAATATAAAAAAGCTCAATATTTATTAAGAAAATAAGTGAATTTAATCTTTCTCAAAGTAAATATGGCAATACGACTTGTAGCTTGAATAGAGGTTTCCTTCAGAGGCTGAGGAGAAGTCAATATCGAGCGACTCTAGCTAGATCTACAGGGAGCGGCAGCAATACCTGACGGTTTTTAAATAATAATAACTCTAATGTTTATAAATATTTTTGCATATTTATTATATATTAAGAACAGTAAAAGACAGCAAATAATAAAAAACACTGCGAAAAACATGTATGTAACAATGTATAGTCTCAAAAAACACAAAACAAAGGCTACATTATTTAAAGATAACGTCATTTAGGTGGTGGCCATTCTTCAGCATACATTCCTCAAGTCTCGCAGCAAAGCTGTCAAACACTTTACTCAGCATGTCCGTTGATATAGACGCAACCACTTGTATAATAGCTTCTAGTGTACGGGGTTTATTTGCGTACACTTTCGATTTGAGGTAACCCCAATGGAAAAAGTCGCAAACACTCAGGTCGGGGGAACGAGCGGGCCAAGCGATGTCGCCGTTTCGAGAGATGACGCGGCCTCGAAACTTCATCCTCGAATAACCCATTACAGCATTTGCTGTGTGGGCAGTTGCTCCGTCTTCTTGGAACAACATCATCTTCAAACCAAGACTTTTTTTTTAAGTTCAGGAACGAAGAAAGTGTCCAACATTCTCAAGTAACGTTCTTGGTTTATCGTAACTGTTCGCCCTCCTTCCTCAAAAAAGTACGGCCCGATAACACACTTCTTAGTAACCCCGCAGGGGGCGTTCTAGGCTTGGGTAAGATCCCTCTCTTTCATATTTCCTAAGAGGTTTCTTTTGAAACTCTTGTTCTCTTTCGACTCTTACGCTATTAGATGGTCTTTATTTTACGTTCTTTTATTTAGTTTTTAAAAAAATTTTTTGAAGCGATGATGACCGAGAGGTTTTTCACTGCGAAAAAACAAGGGAGGAATGGATGTTTTTTGTAGAGTAAATTTTAGTTTATTTTAAAAACATTTAGCTTTAGAGCTTGCTTTTATTCAGATGTATTTATCGAAAATTTGTTAATAACATAACATTTTAATACATACAGTAGTGTCCTGCAGATGTAGGCATACTGTTTGGCGTTTTCTATCAGATTAGCCAAATTTACAAAAATAAATGATTGAGCCAAATTGGAGCGTATAATATGTGTTGTGTATAGCTTTTTTACTTAATACCTCGACGTTACGTATGTAAACTACGCAAAAACAATTCGATTGTGATATATAGAAAAAATATATATTACAAAAAATAATATTTCTGTGATAATATGAATAAAACGAATTATTGTTTCTTTGACAGGAGATATCAGTCTACCATTTCACAGCCAAAATAAAAATTGATTTTTTCCTTCAAATTAGCTGTACCTTCAATTAGCTTAGGAATTAGCCCTCTTCAATTTGTCTAACACAATTCAGATCATTTAATAATGTCCCTCAAATTCTATCGTTTAATTTTAAGAATAATTTTTTAAAAAACTTACCTAAAAGTCCACCATATGTTGAAGCACATTGTATTTAACCAGAAAAAAGCGGCCAGGAAGATAAAATGCATCACAATGGCTGTAAACAAACAATAAACAAATATTAATTTATAAACAATAAATTATTTACTATCTTAAGCAAATACTATGAAAAAAAGTACAAAAATATTTCACAATCTTACCTACACTATAAAATGAACTCAAAACAAAGAAACAGTATTCAACTGTCAGGAAAATTCAGATTTGGAAGTAGGTAAACAAAAGGTGAAAATAGACGTTAGACACTGTTATAAATTTAATAAATAGTCAAACTAACATATTTGTTTGGAGTCTTTGGGGCTAGTCTCAGCAAAAGTTGATCAATATTGATAGAGACATGTTGAGAAATAGAAACTTCGTATTTTTAATTTTGACATGTACCTTCAAAGTTATAAGTAATCCAAATATTGACAAAAATCGCCTGGATTATAAAAGAAACATGACTTTTTCAAAAAAAATGTATGTCTTAAAATTTATGAAACTTAATAAAGGATAGTTTTACTAAAAGTCTCTTTTTTATCCATTATAAAACAGTTTGCAGCCTCAATGGGGCAGTCAGAACTTCGGCTTGGAATATTTTGGGAGGGGCTTTTATCTCCCCCCCTCTCCTTCTGGGAAAGATTGTATACTTAAGACTAAAGTGTACGTTATTTTGAGATCATTAATTTTGCAGACCATAAAGATTGGAATTTAAACTTTAAAAGTCATTGTAAATAAAGAAAATTCAAAGTTATTTAAAATATATAAATTTATGTAACAATATTTTAAAGATATTTCAGCGGGGAATTTTCTGTAATATGTAAAACAGGGTGTAACTCTGGCGTTACACTTTGGTGTAACTCTGGGTGTAAAATTTTAAAGTAATTTTATAATGATGGATTGTTTCTATTTGATATGGTTTAATCGGACACTTTTCCATCATTTGTGCACATAAAAATTAATACACAACAATTATATTATGTATTTATAAAGAATTACCTTGTTTTTTGTCCGTCTAACAATCCTCATGAAGTATTTGCAGATTACTAGTTTCGACTGTCTATGCCACCATCTTCAGACCTACTCAAATAAGGTTTTACACAATGAAAGTCATGTAAATGTTTCCCACTTTGGAGCGTAAATTGTTTTACTTGTCATGATAAATATAAGACTATATTTGAGTGGATCTGAAGATGGCAGCCTAGACTGTCGAAACCAGTAATTTGCGATTACTTCATGAGGATTGTTGGAGGTCAAAAAATAAGGCCTTTATATGTACAGTAGTTACATAGTAGGCTATATATTGTTAATACGCAAACCTGGTTTGCTATACCACAAAAATGTATAATACACAACGTTTCGAGAATATAAATCAACTCACGTTATCAAGGGATAAATCTAGAGCGTAAAACATAACCTAGTAGCCTAAGCGGAAACTAAAGTTATTCTACAACCTAATAAAGGAACCCAGACTATAGCCTGAGCAGTCAAAACTAAGATTAAATACAAACGTGGTCAGAAAACCACACAACCTACGGTGTAGTTCCGTTTTTCACTTTGCTCTAGGTTTATCACTTGACAACGGAGTTGTTTTTTACACTCGAAACGTCGTGTATTAGTTTTTTATATACGCACATGATGACAAATATCCGATTGAACCTAATTATTAATAGAAATTATAATGTTATTTTAATCTAAATTTTACAACAAAAGTTCAAAGTTTTAAAATTCTGTTCAACAAATTATTCATAAATGTGTAGTGTTTTAAAAACATAAATTGTTCTTTGTTACAGATATTAATGATATTTGGTGTTAAAGATTGGAAACCCATTAAACTGGGACTAACACGTAAGTTGTACCAATGTCCTTAGTTTAAAACATTTTTATATTTAATTAAGAGATTACAAATACGAATAACTTAATTGTATTTTTCAATTAAAAAAGCGCATTTCCATTTTTAACAAAACAACACTCCCATTTCAAATTTAAGAGAACTCAAGGTCAAAATATCCGCCATCAGTAATTTAAATTAACAAAGAATCAAGCTAAAAACAATTAATTTGATATATGCAAACCCACCTATATTATATTAAAAAATAAAATATGGAACCTAAGATTACATCACTCAAACAATCATTAAACACTCTGTCACTAAACCCAAAGTAAATAATGTATACACTATGTAGTCTACATATGAAACACATAAAATATATACGGAACTTAAGATTAAAAACATAAAACAACACTGTGACACGACAAAAACATATAATTTACAAAATGTGATGAAGTTTCCAGCTTTATAGCATTTGACAATCTATGACCAGTGTCAAGGGGGAAATGAGCCATTTCAAAAAGTTATGGCACATCGTAAGTTAAATTAGACCTCGATTTTACTCTATAGACAAATTGATCCATCAACTTTCAGGGGTGAGTACAGGGGTGGCAATCTTTTATGAAGTCTTTCGTCAGATCCTTTTCTTTCATCTTTCTTATCAGATCTCTCTTGATAGGAACACTTATTCTCTACCCGTTAAGCTACTCACTATTAGCTGAACTGTGCAAAGTTATGATATTGTCAAATGGTGTTAAATTAAATCTTATAATCAGACATGATTAGCAATGTCACGCACTTACCAAACTTTTTATAAGGTTATAAATAAATAGTTATATTTGTATACTGGGTGCCCCACCCTAAAATGTTGCAATAGCTAACTTTTGAATTATATATATACATATATATATATATATATATATATATATATATATATATATATATATATGATAGAGTACTTTAAATGGGGAACCTTCCTTTCTATTCAATGAAGTTTAAAAATCTATTTTGTAAAATGTTAAATTTTTTGCCATTTTTCAATATGGCAGCCAATTATGAAATATATTATGGAACATCTATATTTTATGGTTTTTGTCAGGTATAAAACAATATTTTAAGAATGTTTTATTCTTGGGTATTTTATTTTATTTTTTAATCTTTATCCGTTTAGGAACTACAAGCACTTAAGGTTCAGATAATGAAACGTTTGATAGGCCTACAAATAATTGATTCCCACCTAAAATTTTACAATAGCTAACTTTTGAACCGTTGGGGGTACAAATAATTTTTGATGCAGAACTCCCCTTATTTTTAAACTCTTATTTTAAAGAGCAAATTTAAAAAAGTTTCAAATTTGACCAATGAATAACTTTCCATTTTATAAAAATTGAGAGTTACAAATATTTAAAAATCAAATCCCTATTTTAATGAAATTTAGCACTTTTTTAAAAATTGATTTCCATGTCATTTTAGACCTTACAAAAATAAGGGGAGTTCCCCATTAAAACTAGTTTGTACCCCAACGGGTTAAAAGCTAGCTATTGTAACATTTTAGGTGGGAATCAACTATTTGTAGACCTATCAAACTTTTTATTTACTGAACTATAAGTGCTTGTAGTTCCTAAACGGCTAAAGATTTTTAAAAAATACCAAAGAATAGAACTTTCTTAAAATATTGTTTTACACCGGATAAAAACCATAAAATATAGATGTTCCATAATATATTTCAAAATTGGCCGCCATATTGGAAAATGGCAAAAAAAAATTGTAAACTTTACAAAATGAGTTTTGAAACTTCATTGAAAAGAAAGGAAGGTTCCATATTTAAAGTTCTCTCTCATATTTATAATTCAAAAGTTAGCTATTGTAACATTTTAGGTGGGACACCCAGTATATTGTACCCTCTCGGGGTTCATTTATTCCGAGAGACCCTGCTCTATCTACACCTTTTTTTCGTATAGTATTGGGATAGATTCCTTTCTTTCATCTTTCTTATCCGGTATCTCTTGACCAATTCCGACCTTGACGCTATTTGAGTGCTAGGGGGTTTCTTTTTATAAGGCGATGATAATCAATAGGTTTTTAACAAGATAAAATAATTACATTGCAGTCTACTTGCCTTGAGCCCTACTATAAAGAAGAGGACATTAGTTCTCCCATTGAATGTACCAATCCGTAGTTCTATTGACGAAAATATAGAAACAATATTGCATTTAATATGGAAAAAAAGAAAAATTGGGATACCTAGAAAACTAGCTTAAAAAACTTTATTTTTGGCAAAGTAATTATCCTAAAAAACTAATGTATGTCCAAATGTTATGAGTCGGATAGGTCTTACTAATGGATACTTATTCAAATTTGAACGATCAACTAAAGCTTAAAAAATGATCAATTCACATTCCAGTATTTCCAAAATTAAAATCAGCTAACAAGAATGAGCACCTGCAAACTAAGTCAGAAGTTCAGCGGTATCTGTGACGGACACTTTACCACGGCCTACTTTACTTTGTACTCTAAGTGGCATCCCTCTCTGTCTGTCTGTCGACGAGTGTCTCTATCTTGTTCTTACCATACCGCCATATTTAACACTTGACAGTAATATGTGGTTGTACACTCTAGTAGGAAATTACTTACACTTCATATGCTCGGTTACTTAATGAAATGGTATATAGCTTTCTTTATTTAAAGTTCAAAAAAGTTCGCAAAACCAAAATCTGAAAAAAATATATTTTTAAAAATTTTAATTTTCACGTAACAGATAGTATCATCTGATGGGTTAAAACGGTCATTTGTATTCTTCTTTTACTTGTCCAGTATACGAAGTATTAAGTAATTTTGGTAATCCAAAAAAATCGAAGTGTTATTTTGGTCTGATCGTTTCATGGCCACAGGTTCACGACCTAACCTAACCTAACCTTCCGCCGTCGTCTCTATGTAAATACGATAGCAGTCACAAAAATTAAGATAAGAACCGAAATTTAGTGTAGGAGACCCTACAATTTAGTGTGCTCATATAAAACCCTCTTGAAATTAAAAAAAAAGCAAAATTAAAATGTAAAATGGCGCCTATTTTAAACAATTTTTGTTCATATCTCGTGTTATTCAACTAACACACTAAAATAGGTAAAAAATTTGCAGATTTCAATTCTGAATTTAATGATACCAATCACATCTTTCTACGTTGACAAATTGCGAAGTTATTGTGAAAAATGTAATTTCTAACCCTCTCCTCTTAAAAAAAAGTAATTATTTTAAACTATTTACAAGATTCGACAAGGTCAAGTCACCGACACGAGTACAAACATCATTATAAATTTGTCATACAACCTTAAACAAACAACTCAAAATGCTGATTAATGTAAAAATAAAATTTAACTATGAACGCCATCTAAAAAATGAATAGATTTTATTTATCTGAAAGATACATTTTATTTTCTCGTTATCTGAAAGTTAAATTCTTAAATTAACGTACTACACTAAATTACACGCAATATTATGAATTATTTTGAAAATAAAGAAACAAATATTGTCATTGAAAATTCCTTTTAGTTAATTCTTGTACGACAATGTTTTACAAGAGTTGATTTTTGAAATTGAGAAAGGTTGTGCAATATTTATACACCGGAAGTTTCACAAGTTCCCTTAAAACGACATGTTGAGGTTGAGATATAACAGAAACTTTAGTCATTGTGCAACAGCTGTTTTTACCAACATATGCCCCTTGTGTGTTTATTGTAAGGCGTTGGAATAAGTTTAACTTAGCTTTCAACAAGCAAATAAACGTTTGTTTTAGAAATGCAATAGGTTTAGGCACACGTGTTCACTGATGTGCAACAATGTTATACAAATTGCGAGCACTATAGGGTTGTCAGATCTGGGAACACTTCGAGCTGGGGCAGGGAGGCCTTTTTTGTGACGTTAGGTATTTTTGATCAATGTAATCTTCAAAAGCAGCTTTTTTTAACTTTTGATTCTGAGGAATAAGAAATAAGACCACATTTTCTAAGATTACATTTATAAAAAAGGAATAGGAATTATAAAATATAACATTATTTATAAACAAAACTATTTATACAGAGTGTTTCAAAAACATGGTTTCACTTTTAGGTAGGCGTGATTTTTGAAAAATAATCAGACAAATGTATAACATAATGAAGCAAATTGGTTATGTTTGACAGACCGTATTGTGAAAATAAACGGTTTGGGAGTGTAGGGGATGATTATTCTAGTTATTTTATAGCAAAAAATCATCGTCTTATCAATTAAACATAAGAGAAAGGTTCAAACGTCTGCTAAAATTATACGACTTAGGAACAGTTTAGTAAAGTCTTTTAACAGTCCTACTTTTATTAACTTATTAATTTCTTTGTCAAATAAACATACATTTTCGTAATTAGAATGTTTTATTATTTTTTTTATACCTCGCACATAATATTTCAAAAATAAAAGTTTTCAACTCAATAGTTTTTGCTCCTTAACTACACCAAGGTCATTTTTTTTACCGCTATACGTGGGACATTCCAATGAATATAGGCCTACATACAATATACAATTTTGAAATATACGCTTGTTTGTGTAGACACGGCTTGAGGCTTAATTTTACCTGCGGATCCTAAAAAAATCAACTTTTTTTGCCCCCACAATACTTTCTCTATATTACGTATACATGAGTAATCCAAAAGCAATCATATCCTAACTGAATCTATCCTCAATAACCCAGACAAACAATCACATCACACTCCTTAAAAGTAAGGAATAAATTGATCAGGTCGACATGATCCTGGCCTAACATGGAGATAATGGGTGGGTTGAATAAAACGTAGGAACTAGGGGTTAGGAACTAGTGCCTAGAACTAGCTCTTGCTAAAATCCAGTTGAATAAATAACTGCTAGGACTAGGTAGGAATAACTAGGTGAGGTTAGATGTTGCGTGAAATTGTTAAGCAATTGCTAGGGCTAGCAATTGCTTCGTGCTCTAGTTACTGCTAGGCCTGCAGGTTGTAACTTGTTCGTCAGGAGCGTGTGAGTGGGGACAACAGACGGCACTGATCACTGATACATTACAGTGTGACCACGTTGTTACTTGGTAGCGTCCAACTTAAGTGAAGTGTGTATTATCATGTCATCTAGTGAAGGCGAAGACGACACCGTTGGGGACAAGGGATTAGACCGAGCCCTATTTACTAAACTAATTTGTGTCAATCAGGTTGTAGTAGAAAAGTCCAAAATTCCATCGGTAATTTCTGCTAAAAAAAGAGCTTGGACCACAATTCAAGATGAATACTCAACGGCTACGGGAAAGGTAGTCACAGTGGCCCAGCTACAGAAACTGCTGAGCAACATGAAGGCCAACATTAAATTGAAGACAGACAAGAATGCCACTGGGAATAAAAAAATTAAACTAAAAGACTGGAAAAACCAATTATTTCATGTATTAATCCAGCAAGAAAATCCGGTCTTCAATAAAATCCCAGGAAGCATTGGTGTTGGCTTAGGACCCGTGGAAAGAACTGAAGATGACGGAGGCAGTGCTGAAGTGTTTTACGCTGAACCTGGGCCAAGCACTCAAGATCAAGTGCCAAAAGCATCACCAGCTGCTACAAAAAGAAGACAAAGCGTTAAGCAAGCTATGCAGTACGAATCAGAAGAGACAAAAAATATGTCAACCACTCAACTGCAAAGAATTGTTTTGCTTCAGCAAAAAAAGCTTCTAGATATTCAAATTCAAATAGAAGAGAAGAAACTGAAAGAGACACAGAAAAATGTCAGTGATGTATCAACCCAAACTGACCTAATTGAATATAGCAGATCGTACTTGAATTTGTAAATAAATAAAATTAAAACCCTTATCCTTATCCTTAATACATAAATATGAAAAAAAATTAAAAAATTTAAAAAACAAAAAAATAAATAAAAACAAACAACAAAAACATGTCTTACACCCTTAGGAACGATTACACTTCAGGGTGTTGTCGACGTCCGATGGGTCGTAAGTTCCGTGTTGTCCCTCTTCGAGTTAGAATTGGTGGAACGGTTATTAAATCATCAGCTAGGTAAAAACGTTCCACCAACAAAAACACGGGAACTGTTAGAATGGCGTTGCAACGTTGCATCGGACATCCGTCTACATGTGTATACACGTATCTATCCAAGCATACTGTATTTACATTACTGGGATAAATATTATGAGTGAGTACGTTTTTCACATAGATAACCTAAAATCGGCCTATAATTATTATAAAAGATCGTGTGTTTAAATGTGAATGAGTGGCTTACTGTTCTATAATAAATAAACACAACTTATGTTTGTATAAATTGAATACGCTTATAGCGCTCAGAAAATTAACATACGTGTTTAACATGCTCTGTTTGGAATTAATACCCGTATTATTTTTATAATTATTAAAAAATCATTCATTCACACGTGCACGCTAAACATATGCAGTGAGAATGGTAATTAAATTAAATTCAACTTAAATTATTTCAATGATGTTTTACTATGATCGATTCATTTAGCTACTTACATATTCATTTGTAACTGTTGATCAAAATATTTACATAATGCTAAAGATTTACGTTTTCTCAAACAAACACTGAATAACAATTTAGTTCCAGTTCACTGCTGGTTCATATGCGCCATCATTTGTAGTCTTTTTTTGTTTCCCTCGCAGAACTGTAGCTGTTGTTTCATTTCGCTCTTCTGCGATGCCTTCGTCTTCGTTGCCAATCAAATCCTCCTCATCGTCCTCATCAAATGCATCATTCAAGTGTTTTCCTATGTTATGGAGGACAGCACAGCAAACTATTACCTTAGGTATTTTGTCCAAAGCAACTCTTACGCAGTTTCCTAATATTGGGAACCGCTTTTTCAATTGACCGAAACACCTTTCTATTACAACTCTCTCTTTAGTGTGTATTAAATTAAAGTTTCGTTGTTCAACATTTACCGGTGGTTTGAACGGAGTAATTAACCACGGCGATATTGCATACCCAGAGTCACCAAGTAAACAAGAAGCTCCATCAAAACGAGATATACTCTCTCTAATCGCACTTCTCCGCCAGATTCGTGTCATGTACACTCCCAGGCCATTCCGCACTAACACTTGTAAACCGTTCTTTGGCGTCACAAGTAGCCTGCACATTAATGCTGGTACGACCTTTCCTGTTTACGTACTCGTCGCCGTGAAGTAAGACCGAGGGCTTTTTAATTTCGACATGTGTACAATCGAGCGCTCCAATAACAGTAGGCATACGAAAACGTTGTTGCCAAATAAGTTTTGCTTCATTTACTTCTGGTGCTGTTGAAGGAATCCGTATCCATATGTGGGATCTTTCAATTATCTTGTCCAATACAAAGCTTATAGTTTTGCAAACTGTACTCTTATGTACACCGATATCTTCAGCTATACCTAATTGAAACCTGGGGTCTGCCACAAACCTCAAGAAAATCTCCATTTGCTTCCTTCGAGACAGGCCACCTCCTCTACTATCACTTTCGTTTAAGAACTCAGCAGCTAAAAAATCAACACCTTCACTCTCAAACCTTAACAATTCTTTGCACTTTGTTACTTCCCGACGAACTGCGTACTGTTTTTGTTCACGTACACGTAGGAAAGCAGCCATATCTAACGCCTAACAACGACTAGGTAAAAAGCTAGCATGCTCCGGACCAGACTAGGATATTTCCTAGCAGTTGCTAGACTCGAGATCTAGATATTTCTTTTTATTCAACTCACTTTCAAGCAATTGCTAGGCTTTCGTGAAATTCTGAGCAACTGCTAGGCCTAGCAATTGCTAGGAAATATCCTAGTCTGGTCCGGAGCATGCTAGCTTTTTACCTAGTCGTTGTTAGGCGTTAGATATGGCTGCTTTCCTACGTGTACGTGAACAAAAACAGTACGCAGTTCGTCGGGAAGTAACAAAGTGCAAAGAATTGTTAAGGTTTGAGAGTGAAGGTGTTGATTTTTTAGCTGCTGAGTTCTTAAACGAAAGTGATAGTAGAGGAGGTGGCCTGTCTCGAAGGAAGCAAATGGAGATTTTCTTGAGGTTTGTGGCAGACCCCAGGTTTCAATTAGGTATAGCTGAAGATATCGGTGTACATAAGAGTACAGTTTGCAAAACTATAAGCTTTGTATTGGACAAGATAATTGAAAGATCCCACATATGGATACGGATTCCTTCAACAGCACCAGAAGTAAATGAAGCAAAACTTATTTGGCAACAACGTTTTCGTATGCCTACTGTTATTGGAGCGCTCGATTGTACACATGTCGAAATTAAAAAGCCCTCGGTCTTACTTCACGGCGACGAGTACGTAAACAGGAAAGGTCGTACCAGCATTAATGTGCAGGCTACTTGTGACGCCAAAGAACGGTTTACAAGTGTTAGTGCGGAATGGCCTGGGAGTGTACATGACACGAATCTGGCGGAGAAGTGCGATTAGAGAGAGTATATCTCGTTTTGATGGAGCTTCTTGTTTACTTGGTGACTCTGGGTATGCAATATCGCCGTGGTTAATTACTCCGTTCAAACCACCGGTAAATGTTGAACAACGAAACTTTAATTTAATACACACTAAAGAGAGAGTTGTAATAGAAAGGTGTTTCGGTCAATTGAAAAAGCGGTTCCCAATATTAGGAAACTGCGTAAGAGTTGCTTTGGACAAAATACCTAAGGTAATAGTTTGCTGTGCTGTCCTCCATAACATAGGAAAACACTTGAATGATGCATTTGATGAGGACGATGAGGAGGATTTGATTGGCAACGAAGACGAAGGCATCGCAGAAGAGCGAAATGAAACAACAGCTACAGTTCTGCGAGGGAAACAAAAAAAGACTACAAATGATGGCGCATATGAACCAGCAGTGAACTGGAACTAAATTGTTATTCAGTGTTTGTTTGAGAAAACGTAAATCTTTAGCATTATGTAAATATTTTGATCAACAGTTACAAATGAATATGTAAGTAGCTAAATGAATCGATCATAGTAAAACATCATTGAAATAATTTAAGTTGAATTTAATTTAATTACCATTCTCACTGCATATGTTTAGCGTGCACGTGTGAATGAATGATTTTTTAATAATTATAAAAATAATACGGGTATTAATTCCAAACAGAGCATGTTAAACACGTATGTTAATTTTCTGAGCGCTATAAGCGTATTCAATTTATACAAACATAAGTTGTGTTTATTTATTATAGAACAGTAAGCCACTCATTCACATTTAAACACACGATCTTTTATAATAATTATAGGCCGATTTTAGGTTATCTATGTGAAAAACGTACTCACTCATAATATTTATCCCAGTAATGTAAATACAGTATGCTTGGATAGATACGTGTATACACATGTAGACGGATGTCCGATGCAACGTTGCAACGCCATTCTAACAGTTCCCGTGTTTTTGTTGGTGGAACGTTTTTACCTAGCTGATGATTTAATAACCGTTCCACCAATTCTAACTCGAAGAGGGACAACACGGAACTTACGACCCATCGGACGTCGACAACACCCTGAAGTGTAATCGTTCCTAAGGGTGTAAGACATGTTTTTGTTGTTTGTTTTTATTTATTTTTTTGTTTTTTAAATTTTTTAATTTTTTTTCATATTTATGTATTAAGGATAAGGATAAGGGTTTTAATTTTATTTATTTACAAATTCAAGTACGATCTGCTATATTCAATTAGGTCAGTTTGGGTTGATACATCACTGACATTTTTCTGTGTCTCTTTCAGTTTCTTCTCTTCTATTTGAATTTGAATATCTAGAAGCTTTTTTTGCTGAAGCAAAACAATTCTTTGCAGTTGAGTGGTTGACATATTTTTTGTCTCTTCTGATTCGTACTGCATAGCTTGCTTAACGCTTTGTCTTCTTTTTGTAGCAGCTGGTGATGCTTTTGGCACTTGATCTTGAGTGCTTGGCCCAGGTTCAGCGTAAAACACTTCAGCACTGCCTCCGTCATCTTCAGTTCTTTCCACGGGTCCTAAGCCAACACCAATGCTTCCTGGGATTTTATTGAAGACCGGATTTTCTTGCTGGATTAATACATGAAATAATTGGTTTTTCCAGTCTTTTAGTTTAATTTTTTTATTCCCAGTGGCATTCTTGTCTGTCTTCAATTTAATGTTGGCCTTCATGTTGCTCAGCAGTTTCTGTAGCTGGGCCACTGTGACTACCTTTCCCGTAGCCGTTGAGTATTCATCTTGAATTGTGGTCCAAGCTCTTTTTTTAGCAGAAATTACCGATGGAATTTTGGACTTTTCTACTACAACCTGATTGACACAAATTAGTTTAGTAAATAGGGCTCGGTCTAATCCCTTGTCCCCAACGGTGTCGTCTTCGCCTTCACTAGATGACATGATAATACACACTTCACTTAAGTTGGACGCTACCAAGTAACAACGTGGTCACACTGTAATGTATCAGTGATCAGTGCCGTCTGTTGTCCCCACTCACACGCTCCTGACGAACAAGTTACAACCTGCAGGCCTAGCAGTAACTAGAGCACGAAGCAATTGCTAGCCCTAGCAATTGCTTAACAATTTCACGCAACATCTAACCTCACCTAGTTATTCCTACCTAGTCCTAGCAGTTATTTATTCAACTGGATTTTAGCAAGAGCTAGTTCTAGGCACTAGTTCCTAACCCCTAGTTCCTACGTTTTATTCAACCCACCCAATGTCTTGGATTTGATCCTTAATTGTATTTTGTACAAAACTGGTTCTTATAAAACCAGTAAAACTAGTTTTTAATTTACAGAAGTCACTTTGTGTACACCGTTATTCAAATCGTTATACAGAGTGTCGGAAAATTTAATGTCAAACTTTGGGAACCGTTTATACAGGTCAGAGTAAAGAGTAAAGTGTTTATTAATTTTACTTTTTCTCGTAATTGTAATACAGGAAAAGTTATGTGAAAAAGTATGGGTCAAAAAATCAATTATCAGTTTTGAG
Organism: Aphrophora alni; assembly: GCA_963513935.1. NCBI lineage: Eukaryota > Metazoa > Arthropoda > Insecta > Hemiptera > Aphrophoridae > Aphrophora > Aphrophora alni. The sequence goes on from OY740772.1 coordinate 89,686,984, forward strand.
GGTCATGAATTTTTTTAAAAAGTGGATGTCTGGCGATGTCTGTAGTCTGCCATATGTATATTACTCTACAGCACAATGGACAGATTTTAATAATATATGGTATGTGGTCATATTTTGATCAAATTTTACTCAAGTATAGCGACTAAGAACCCAAATCTTATTGGTCGCCATCTTTCCAAAAATGCCGGTTCGTGAGTTATCGCGAAATACAAAAATTGGCCATGTTGTCGTTTTAAAATACGATTTTTTTCAAAATCAGCTTTTCCGATTTCGTTAAAATTTTGGTGAAATGTGAAGATTAATAACACAAAATCCGTGTACAAAATCGCAAGTACATAAATTTTACGGCTCAGTAATAAGCTACGATTTACCCTGAAAACGTGTTTATGGCGTAAAAGAAGCAAGTGGCCGTGGTTCTTTTTAACTTAATGATGGTTTAGGGGATGGGAAAATGAGAAAGTTTTGTGCAACGTTTTAACACCATTAACTATTTGGTAATAAATTCAGATTTAATATTAGACTCAGTTTTTAGCGGTTTTAGTTACCGGCTTTCATAAATACTGTACGTACGTTCAAAATATTGATAGTTTTTAATTCTTTTCCAAAAATGTAATGGAGATTCGTAAATTGCACATTTGGAGATACTTAAAGGTTTTATTTATTTATTTATTTATTTATGTTTTTGGTAATTTAGAAAGGGGAATTGTCTCTCGAATTCGTATATAATAGCAATAGCGTACTTGTTTATTTCTTATAAATGTTACAATAACCTATTTAATTTTAAGGTTTGGTTCCAATTTGTCACAAATATACCTTTGTTCGATAGAAAAAATTACAATGTTGAATGAGCATTATGAGGTATGGGACGTGAAATTGGTGGAATATTGGCCACGAAGATTAGAATTCTGGTAACAGAAACTCAATGTGCTGAAGCCACAATATTCGGTGAAGCCCGGCTGCTGACTCGGACTGTTGAGCCAAGGATTTATGACTTAAATGTTGTAAAGCTTTTTACAATCGATTGAACCTGTTTGTTTGAAACCTAACGACGTTTTAAACCGTTTTCTTTTTATTTAAATCACTGTGTCATTGATAAGAGTCTACAATCGGTTTCAATGGCGGTTTTTATTCAGCTTTTCAATCTACACCCAATGATGCTCAGGTTTGTTTTTTAAGATGAAAAAAATAGAGTTAGAAAAATTAAATAATTGAACCTAGTTGAGGGGCATTTAAAAAAAATACAATTGTCGATAATAGTGTAGTGGTTAGACCTTTTGCCTTGTGTCCAAAAGATTCCGAGTTGTGTTCCAATAAAGCTTGAAAATGTTTGTAACATGAACCAACATCGTGATTAGTAGCGAATCCTGGTGACAAAGGCTAGAAATAAGGCGACGGGAACCCGATGAAAAGTTATCTAGCAGGTCTAGGTCCACAATTGGCTTATACGTTAGGGATTTTTTTTTATACCTTTTCCAAAGCTGCTTTAAATGGAAGCTGTTTTAAACCGCTTTGGGAATATAACTTGTTATTGGTGGGTTCTACAATAGATCCCAATAACGGATTTTATGCAGCTTTAAAATCTACATCCAATAATGCCAAGTTTTGTTTTGTAAAAAAAAGTGGATATTTTATTATTTATCTCTAAAACAATTTTAACAGTGTAACCATAAAATATTAAAGTAAGGATAAAATAAAGCAAAAGTTAAAGTTTCAAATATTATAATAATATATATTAAAATATTTGAAATTTTAAGCTTTTGCTTTATTTTATCCTTGAATATGGAGTTTCAACAAGAAATATCTGCTATTACATTAAAGTATATTAAAGTAATACTGGATAGAGTTTAGTGGTATATTTTTGTCTCCCCTCAGGGGTTGATTATGGGTGAAGCGATCGGGAGGTTCTGGTCTGGATCTACACTTTCTTCATGCAGTCTTGTGTAAGATCCCTATTTTTCATCTTTTCAATCATGTGTATTTTGACCAACTCTTGTTCGCTTTCGACCCTGCTATTTGAGTATTCTAGGGCTAGGGGTCTTTATTGTATGCTCTTATTTTGTTTAAAGACGATGATGACCGTGAAGTTTTTCGTAGATTCAAAAAGTATTTCTTTTTTATAGACCAATTAACATGATTTATATGAGTTTAAATTTGATATTGGTCGTTACATTTTGATTCACAAATTTTAGTAATAATTTTATAATTTTAAAAACTGCGTTGTAACGAGGTCAAAATATACGAGACTTTTCATTCACTTTGGAGTGTGATCTTGTGAGTGTTATAATGTGATGTTCAAAATTGGAAAGGTGTTCGTGACGACGCTCTGTTTTTAAAACCATTAAATTTAGGATCGTCTGTGATGAAAAGGTTTTCAGCGAGGGAGAAAGAGGCTGAGCTAGTAAAAGTACGGGTCACGTCCGGATGCAGATGCTTTTACTTGTAGCACCTGCAGAGTGAGAGAGAGGGAAATCTAGATTTTACGGCGTAGCTTGGTCTTGGTGAATGAAGGATTATATAAAGGAATGAAAGCCTCCCCAAGGGCAATGCTGTGTGCCAAGTAAGGCGGGGACAGACAGCCGAGTAAAAGTAGATTGTCTACCATTTTTAAAAGAGACTGTACATTTCACAACTTCACACTAGTGTTCAGGTTCTCCAAACAAACATTTGGAAGAATTTATTTAACGAATTTTTTATAGTATGATAGTTTATAGGTTATGTAAACCTAGAATGATTATTTTGTGAAAGAATTAAAAACTCTTTGGACATAAATTTATAGTTGTTCTGTTTTTTAACAAATACATTTTTGAAATCATAAATATTTTAATTAATCTATATATCAATTTCTTCGTCAAATAAACATAGATATTCATAGTCAGAATAACTTCTAGTTTTATTTAATATTTCCAAATATAATTTTTTTCAATTAGACAGTTTTAGCCCCTTAACTACCCCAAGGTTATTTTTTTACCGCTATATTTTTCCTATGTGAGACATACAAAAAATATAAATGCAAAATTTGAAATAAGCTCTATAGGATTTATCGTCTTGTCTGTGTAGACTGCTGGGGACAGAGATGGATAGACACACGTGTGATGGTTAGTTTTACTTACTAATAAAAAGAAATCATTGAAATAGCAATCCCTCTTTTAATTGCTATTGAATTGTTTGTCTCACATCTTACTAAAACTGCTTTTAAAACTTATACGCAACGCATTTCTCATTATGAGGTTAAATTAAGTTCTATTCGTCACACACAAAAACTATAATATATGATTTCGGAATGCAACTTAATTTTAAATCCAAATATTTTTTTTAAAATTTGTAAGTCACGCTGTGTTTAAGTTATGACACTTTAAAAAATTTGTTCTATTGCCAGCATATATATATTATATTTAGTGCCAAATAAACATAGGTATTCATAATCACAATAACTTCTAGTATTATTTGTTACCCCACATATAATATTTCCAAAATGAAATTTTTTCAATTCGATCATTAAGCTACCCCAAGGTCATTTTTTGTTACTGCTTTATTATTTTTGTTATACAAGGGAGAATACAAACAATATAAAGGCAAAGTTAGAAAATATATAGGATTTATCGTCTTGTCTGTATAGGCTTGAGACTTATAGACTGACACGAGCAAGAAGTTATAAGGATCCTTGGCTTTACCTACGGACCCTAATACAAATTAATGGTGTAAATCTGTAAAAGATAGCCTTATGTCCATTGATTCCGTAAAAACTATCCGATTGTTTACACTGCAAGAAGTTTATTAAATTTTAATTTTTAAATATACCTACATAAGCCCAATGTTAAATGGACTATAGCAAAACAAACAACTTAAAAATTTTACAATTGAAGCAGATGTTTTCCTAGCATTGTGTTCACTTACAATGAATCTAACAAATGTTTTTACCTGATCAGCTGTTATAAATTTACTAGGTCATATTCAAAGGACATAGATCGAAATGGAGCAAGATTTTTAGTTAATTGAAACCATAACCGTCGTCATCAAGAACTCTGTGTTGCACAATTTTATTTTAATGATTATATTTCTTTGTGAGAAATTTTGAAATAGTTTCTAAAAAGATGAAAAAACATAAGAATAGGTCATACGTGACGTAATAGAAATAATATATATTATGATGATAATATTTCGTCAATATTTTAGGTTAACCTAACCTCAAATGATTGACAGTTATTGTAATGAATTGGCTGTAATTAAATATATAAAATTTCGTTGTTGTGGTAACGAATGATGAAATGGTTTACAATTTCAAGAAACAGACAGCTGATTTGATAAGTTCTGTATAGGCTTAGTGAATTTTGAGATTTTTGATATTCAGTGTTACATTTCGATTTGGAGAGCGCCGTAAGTGTGCGCTTATATTGCTGCAGTTCGAACTAGTGACGCTTTACAGGTTACGCACGTTTAAAATAGGTTGATTAAGTTAAATTTTTTGTGCATTGCCAACTTACTATTCTTTATTGGTCATTAAAAGAAGCCGAATAAAAAAAAATCGATTTCCGGTAATCAAATGGCATAAATTGTTGTAAAGCAAGTTTTTTAGTTAATATTGATTCCAAATTAACAATTAATTGTACACAAAACATAAAAACACTTAAGAACTAAAGTATCTATTTACAGAATTTAGTAATGAAAAAAGTAGATAAACGGCTGGTGTAATCTACTGAACTTGTTTCCTTGTGAGAATTTATATGAAAAGGTTTTTGCGGTAGTTTTCTTATCTAAAATAAAGAAGAAAAAGAGAGAGCAAAAAACAAAAACAAAAAATACATTACTAATAGGGCCTCTATGTGACACAATATTATGGTGATAATCTTTCGTGGAACGTGTTGGTTAACCTAACCTCAAACTGATTTTACAGTTATTCCAATGCATAAAATGTCATTAAATACATAAAACTGGTTGTTATCGTAACGAATTGTAGCATTTAAATTCAAAAAAAAACACTTCCGCAAAATAACTTCATTAACTCTTCCACATCCAATTTCCGTCCCTTGACAGATGCTGGCACCTGGCGGCCCGCTCCAAAACCAAGCATCGCCTGATACCAAAACACAAAGTCCATTCGCCGGTCAAGCTAGCTTCTCTAATACCCGGTCCACAGTCTAGATGTGATAACAACATGGTCTACATTCTGCATCACTCATCTAACAAAAGTTTTTTTTCTCTCTAACCTTACAAGTCTCATACAACATCATGTTAATTTACAGTTCGTGCGTTTTAGTTTAAATAACCTAGTTCAAAATGTTAAAATAACCATCATTTTTCTCGGTACATGCTCACGTGAACTGCGACAGGATTAACCAGGTACTTCAACCTTACAGATTTTGTCATATTATATATTTTGTTAATTTTTAAAATAATTTGTTAATTATCATGTATTCTTTAAAATATGTATTTCATGTTTTATTTAATATTCTATTTTCTTTTGAAACTAAATGATTATAAAAATTTTCTTTTCTTAAAACATCATTTACAAAACCTTGTAAAGGCACATTTTAAGTTTTGAACAATTTTGTGAAATAAGTGCAGACTAATGTTGAACATTAAATGATCAGAATATCCTATTGAACATGTCAAATATAAAACAATTAGAGAAATTTCTTCTAAATCAGAAAATTTCGTTTTATAGACTTTTGAAGAATCTTACAAGTCTTATACAAGCTTTCTTTTAAAACAAAACTATATATATAAATAAATTTATAATCATCTAAGAAGCTTTTAATTACTATCTTAACGAATTTCTGTGATGCAATTAATTTACTTTAATTTTGACAAATAACCAGATATTTTCTTCAATAAAGAACATTAATGCTACAACATGTCTGATCTTGCACAGACGCTAAAAGAAACGTGTTTTTTGTTTGCCACAGCCAATATGCTGGTAGGAGAAATAGAGAAATTCTTGTCTCATATTGCGCAAACCAGCGAATCATCCTAGCAAGTTTCGTCCTGTTGGCAAAACACGTTTTTGCATCACATAACTTCAGATTTTCAAGTGCATAAAAGTGATGTCCTTTTTTTTACAGCTGACTTTACTGAACTTTAACTAACTCATATGATTTATGTGCCTAAATTTACTTCCGCAAATATGTGTTCCTTCAAACTATTTTCTAGATGTAGACTTTTGTAATTATTTATAAATTATATAACAATTTATTGGGTGGAGCCTGCATGCAATTTTCGGTCCTAACAACCTCCAAGAGGTTAGTTTCTAAATTAAAATAATTGACGTCAATTAACAAAATTTCAAAATTCTAAATTAATTTTCCTTTTTTTTTATTTAAATATAAATTTATTGGCCAATACAGTTTCTTTTTTTTTAAGAAATTTTCAAACCAATTATATTATGTTACTTTAGTTTAGTGATAAACATGTTAACTATAGATGTGATCTTTCTTGAACTTAAAATATCAAGCTCTTTTATATTTTGTTAATTTCTGTTACTGTTTAAAAGGAAACTATCATCTTATAAACTAAACTAAAAAGGGGGGGGATAAGTTTTTTTTTGAAAATCTTGATTAATTTTTTTTTTTAAATTATTATACTTTTACTTTAAGGGCGTATAATCTTTTTTTTTGATTAATTATAATTCTGTGAATTATTAAGCTGTGCTCATTGTCTTTTTTTATTGTTAAATTTTTGTAACTATAAACATATATATATAAACTAAAAGGGGGGGATAAATGTTTAGAATCTGTTGATTAATTTTTTTTTTATCTAAATTATTATATGTTACAATTAAGGGCTTATAACTTTTACAATTTATGATCTTGTTAATCATAAGTTTTTTTTTTACTGATGATTTGTGTCAGGATGTCTTTTGTTGTAAATGACAAAGTCTGAACCGTCGAAATTTCTTTCTGTTTTCAATAAACTTGAGCCTTGTTAATTATTAAACTTGTCTTTGTCTTTTTTTATCTTTCTTTTCAAACATTGTTACCATTTTGGTTCCGCCTTTATTAAATTTAAGTCCCCTGGTAACATGTTTTTGGTAGCAGAGCGTGGTTGATTCTAGATTCTAGTGTGGTTAAATTAAATTCTAGCGTGGTTTATTTTAAATTCTGGAACCGTAGTTAATTTTCAAAATTTCGCATTGGAACTATCTAAATTTAAATTCAAAATTATTTTGTTAAACAAGGCTCATTTTTATGTTTTGCAGCTTTTCAAATACTGTACAACTGTTGCTGATGAAATTTTTTTTATTTAGTTTAAATATTTAAAGCTCTATAAATCTATAGTCTCTTTTTTTTTATTATTTATTTATTTTTATAAACACTTACACAAAAACTTCTAAACCAATTTCGATAAATTTTTTTTTATTATTATTTTGTCTGCTTAAATTTTTTTTTATATATATATATATATATATATATATTTACATACACTGCACACGACTCATTCACTGAATTTGATCCAGACAGCGGGGTCATTCGGGAATCCAAAAAAATTTTAAATAAATAATAAAATCCAAAAATAGTTAAAAAACAAAAAAAAAAAACAAAAAAAATTTCAAAAACTCCTTCAAAAATTTTCTCGAGTTTTCTTTCGTTGTCTGTATTGATTCATACTTACACACACACATATACACAACATCTACACTACATATAATTCTTGAGTCTTTCTCTGGCTCTTTCTTTTTTTTTTTTTGCATCATCTTAAAAGAAATTTTTTTATTTAAATTACTTGGTTTATTTTTTTTTTAATAATTATCAGCAGCGGTTAAGATGGCAGTGGATTTGCTGCGATTAGTGGACACGTTAAAGAATACCGAGCTTGCTTTTGAGGTAGTAGCTAGAGGTGGTGAAAAAGACATTGTAACTAAAATGCGAACCTCTCTTAGGTCCCTTCTGCAGAACAGCGTCGAGCCCGAAATGGGAAACTTCACCGAAGACATCCTCTTGCAACAGATAGCGTTAGCCCGGAACTCCTTGTTTGTCTTGCAAGACGACCTGGAGAACCTCGATTCCGAAAGAGGAATCAAAATGATTCGTGTTCGTGCGCGCATAAACGTCTTCGGAAGACGGCTAGAGTTCCTAAATCGGGTGCATACTGAACAACTAAAAGTAGCAGACAACAATGTGCCACGGGATCTGGCCGAACTACATAACAATTTCGCTACGCTCAAAGAAAAATTTAAAGCCTTTGAGCAAACCGTTGCTCCTCTAAAACTAAACGTAAGCATCCCGCTAACGCCCTCTGGGGGAACCACTAAAGCCAGCTCTGCAGAGCCATCTCGGTCTAATGGGCCAAATCTCCTTGCGGACACGCCGCAGGCTGAGGCTCAGCAAACCACACCTAGCAGTTCGAAAGGCTGTCAATACATTTCCTTATACGGAAAATTAAGTCATCCTGCCGAACAAATAATTAAGACAATTCCTCAGACAGATGGTTTCGACCTTGACAAATTATTGAATTTTTTTAAAATTTCTCTAAAAATAGTCAAAACTTACCCGGACGTAGCTTTAAACTTTAATAATGTTCTGATGCCCTATGCTCAGGGCCCTTTAAATTCATGTCTGATTAGACATCAGACATTTAAGACTTTTCACAAAGAGGCCTTAAGTCTCTTCATACCTTCGAAAAGGTTGGCTTCTCTAGTGCAGGAGTTATTTTATAGGCCCCAGAAGACTAACGAGGCGGTGCACATTTTTGTTAATCAAATTAAAGAGGCTGCAGAAACTTTAAATTTAGATAAGTCCGAATTGGAGGTCACGGACGTCATTCTGGAGGGACTGTCTCCGGAAGTCCGCAACTGCCTAGTTTTTGTTGCCAAACCAAAAAACTTTGCAGACTTAGATCGGCTCTGCGCACATGTCAATAACGTCATGTATACTGACAAGCAAAGGGCTCCATTAGTGAGACCCGAAGGTAGAAGTACTGATTTTAGACCTACAAGACCAGTGGTCTGTTACAGTTGCGGACAGCCGGGACATAGAAGCCCAGAGTGTCGGAACCGGCCTCCAACAAGGCAATATCCTCCAAAAAACGGAGGCAGGTTTGGAGTCTAGTTGGTAGCTCCAGGCCAGCCTCCCGTTCAAAAACCAACCACATCGGATGTAAACATAACACGAAACCACATTTCTTTAATAAACCATCTTTTCAAAATTTAAACTCAATTTCCTATTTAAGAACAAACAATTTCGGCAATAGAATTCAAAATTACTTTACTCCCATTTGTTATCATTGTGGCATACCCGGTCACTATATCTGGGGTTGTAAATTCTTCTCTCTACGGAATAGGTCTAGGCAAACCTATTCCAGCTCTAAGCTTTCCAACTACAAACTTCAAAAAAAAAATAACATTTCTCTTAAATCTAGGGGTCTGAACGATCAGTTTTTGCCTTTGGTGGAAGTAGCTTTTGGGCAAATTAAAGTTAAGGCTCTGCTGGACTCCGGTTCAGTAAGATGCGTCATTTCTAAAGCCCTTTTTAAAAAATTAAAGAACACCAAGGCTTTTAAATCCATAACCAGGGTGAAGGCTGATTGTGTCACGGCTTCTGGAAAAAGGTTGCCCATTTCCTACTCTTGTCGTCTTCATCTTAAAATGGAACATTGTAGTTGGAATGTGGATTTTCTGGTGGCGCATAAGTTGTCGTGTCCTCTGATCCTCGGGTCAGATTTCATATCTAAAACGGGACTGGTACTTGATCTTTCAGCAAAAAACTTCTATTTTAAATTTTCAAGGTCTATTGTTTTTCCTCTATGTAATTTTAGTAATTCTGCGTATAAACCTATAGTGTCCACAACATCTGAATCTACTGCTCCTGATCCTTTAGGTCATCTTCAAAAGAACGATAAAAACACCATTCAAAAAATAATTAATGATTTTCCTCAGGTACTCACAAAAAGGTTAGGTCTAACACATCTAGTTGAATACGATATTCAACTGAAGGACAACACTCCGGTCAAGTGTTCTCCATACCAATTGGCACCTCCCAAAATGGAATACCTCCGCGAACACATCAACGAATTGTTAGATTCAGGAGTAGTAGAACCCAGCCGGTCGGCATATGCATCCCCTGTTTTTCTGGTTCAACATCCCGAAAAGAAAACAAGGATGGTGATTGATTATCGGAGGCTCAATCAAAACATCGTCGTCGAAGCGGTGCCGCTACCTAACTTACATCAAAGTTTTAACTGGTTTGTCGGTGCCAAATATTTCACAGTATTCGATCTAAATTCAGCTTATCATCAAATCCCTTTGTCTCAAAAGTCCAAACAAATTACCAGCTTTTGTACTCCTTGGATGCTTTATCAGTTTACTCGAGTCCCTTTTGGACTCTGTACTGGTGCCCAAGTGCTTACCAGACTCTTGGATCAGGTCTTCCATGACATCAAATTTAAATTCATTTTTAATTATCTGGATGACCTAGTCATCTACTCCAAAACTTGGGAAGAGCATCAAAAACATCTTCGCGAAGTCCTTACTCGTTTGCGGCGGGCTGGCTTGACTGTTAACCCAGATAAGGTCCGTTTCGCTGTGAATGAGATAAGCTTTTTAGGACACCTAGTTTCTTCTCGTGGCGTGCAAATTGACCCATCTAGAACAAAGGCAATTAGAAATTTTCCGCAACCCAAGAACCCTAAGGCCGTTTCCAGATTCATTGGAATGGTCAATTTCTTTGCTAAATTCATTCCAAATTTCGCGGAGCACGCTGCGCCTCTAAATCTGCTTCGGAGGAAGGGCCAAAAATTCTCTTGGCAAGCTGAACAAGAGAAAGCTTTCAAACATCTTCGAGAGGCAATAACACAGCCTCCGGTTCTCCGGATGGCCGATTTCGCCAAACCATTCATCCTGCAAACGGATGCGAGCTCAGTGGCCCTTGGAGCAGTTCTACTCCAAGAAATTGACGGCTCACGACAGCCCATAGCGTACGCTTCACGTACTTTAACACCTGCAGAAAGAAAAGCCTCATCTGCATATGAAGCCGAATGCCTAGCAGTAGTTTTTGGAGTGGAGAAATTTAGGCAATATCTAGAACATCGGGAATTCCTATTAGAAACCGACAACCAAGCCCTTTCTTGGCTTTTAGCACGTCCTCGTCAACTTGGTAAATTAGGCCGGTGGATTGCCAAGCTGACTTCATTGAAATTTAAGGTAGCGCACATAAGAGGAACTCAGAACATCATAGCAGACTCCCTCTCGCGCATGTTTGAACCGGAAAATTTCAACGAAGAAAATGTCACCTTTTCGTGTACCAGTCTCCTCACAAATTTTCCTCTAGCTTTTCATGACATCCAGACTCATCAAAAGGCCGATCCTATTTTGAAAAATATCATTGCCGACCTCGAACAGAACATCTCTTCGGAGAAGTACTGTTTAAGTAAAGGTGTACTTTGCCTGAAAAATCATCTGGAAAAGCCCACCAGAATTTATTTACCTCAGTCCTTAGTCGACCTGGTGATTAATTATCATCACGACTCCGTTGTGGGTGGTCATCTTGGAGTACTTAAAACTTTGTTTAAGGTAAAGGAGAATTTTTATTGGCCAACTTTAAAACAGGATGTCACGTCTAAAGTGCGAGCTTGTTCGGTGTGCGCTGTAAGCAAACCCGCTCACAACTCCAAATTAGGATACCTTGCCTCAACGGTTCCCAATCGTCCCATGGAAAAATTACATATCGACTACGTCGGACAGCTTCCTAGGACAAAACAGGGCTACAACATGATACTGGTCGCAGTTGACCAGTTCTCAAAATTCACCTGGCTCATGCCTGTCAGAGATGCAACTTCCCACAGTACAATTAAGGCCTTAAGCCAAAACATTTTTCAAAATTTCGGTTTTCCAAAGATAATAATCTCTGACAATGCACAATGTTTTGTATCACATGTCTTCCGCAACTTTTGTTTTTCTCGCGGTATTAAGCATGCAACTTTATCTCCTTATCACCCCCAACCTAATAATGCGGAAAGACTTAACCGAAACCTTAAGGCAGCCCTTATCGCCTATCACTCCAAAAATCAATCCTCTTGGGACGACTCCCTTTGCTGGCTTCAGCTGGCTTTCAATTTCGCACATCATGAGACTCTTAAAGCAACACCTTTTAGCATTCTTTTTAATTTTCTCCCCAATACACCACTGAGTCTCAGCTGGAACATACACGATCTCCTTCCAAAACCTAATACTAATCCATCACAAGTTTGGCGCCAGGCCAAAGACAATATAATGAAAGCGCACCAAAAGGCCGAAAAGACCTATAACAAATTCAGGAAGCCTCATCTGTATAAAATCAACGATCTTGTCTGGTGTAAAACACACCCTCTGAGCTCCGCCATAGACAAGCGAGCTGCTAAATTGATGCCACGATGGTCCGGTCCCTTCCGGATCATTGATTTTCTTACTCCCGTTACCGTTGCGCTTTCTTTCGCCAATTCACCTCGTTTTATTAAAAAAGCACACGTCGAGCAACTCAAACCTCATCATATAAATTAAATATTAACAAATTTCTAGAACCTTCTCCTTTACGATTTAATTTTCTTTCTGATCTTTCTTGACCCGCACAAATTGTCATCTGGTAGTCTTCTTTCCATGCACTGCAGAACATAATAAAATACGGAACCAAGCCGTATTTCCTCTAAGCCAAATGCACATCTGTATGTTTGGGCATCGGTGGGCTGAGCTCTCCTAGAGCCCCTCCGTGCCGTAATCTGTATAGATGTTTGCAGGCGAAGAGATATTGATTTTCCTTGTCCAGTGATATATCTCACTGTTTCCCGGACTTGACGCTTTTCAACCCATAGTCTGATCAACTATGAGGTTCCACTTTACGGCAATGGCCGCTACATGTACCTGACATGTTACCCTATCTAGACATATCTTAACATCGAGCACTTCGCGGGTGTAATCGATGCGACGAGAAAATAGAGAGCGTCATGAACTCTTCTATTTCTTCGTCACCATAACGTCTTCGGACGAGGACATAGTGAGTCCATCTTCTTAATAGTTAAGTTTGGTGCATTTGTTCTTTGTTGTTTATCTTGGTGAAGGTATACTGACCGGTTCTGTCGAACTACATATAGTTAATGTGGCACTCGCTATGCATGTTAGTCTTAGTTTGTCTTTTGTTTATCTCGAGGTCTAAAACACCTGTCTGAGAGGAAATTTTTTTTTACCTCTTAAAGCACACTCTCTCTCTCCTTTTCTAAATTTTGTGGGAGGCCCTTCTGGCCCCCTTTCTTTTCTACACTAACTCCGTCTTTCGGGGGGGGAGAGCTGTAGCATTTAAATTCAAAAAAAAACACTTCCGCAAAATAACTTCATTAACTCTTCCACATCCAATTTCCGTCCCTTGACAGATGCTGGCACCTGGCGGCCCGCTCCAAAACCAAGCATCGCCTGATACCAAAACACAAAGTCCATTCGCCGGTCAAGCTAGCTTCTCTAATACCCGGTCCACAGTCTAGATGTGATAACAACATGGTCTACATTCTGCATCACTCATCTAACAAAAGTTTTTTTTCTCTCTAACCTTACAAGTCTCATACAACATCATGTTAATTTACAGTTCGTGCGTTTTAGTTTAAATAACCTAGTTCAAAATGTTAAAATAACCATCATTTTTCTCGGTACATGCTCACGTGAACTGCGACAGGATTAACCAGGTACTTCAACCTTACAGATTTTGTCATATTATATATTTTGTTAATTTTTAAAATAATTTGTTAATTATCATGTATTCTTTAAAATATGTATTTCATGTTTTATTTAATATTCTATTTTCTTTTGAAACTAAATGATTATAAAAATTTTCTTTTCTTAAAACATCATTTACAAAACCTTGTAAAGGCACATTTTAAGTTTTGAACAATTTTGTGAAATAAGTGCAGACTAATGTTGAACATTAAATGATCAGAATATCCTATTGAACATGTCAAATATAAAACAATTAGAGAAATTTCTTCTAAATCAGAAAATTTCGTTTTATAGACTTTTGAAGAATCTTACAAGTCTTATACAAGCTTTCTTTTAAAACAAAACTATATATATAAATAAATTTATAATCATCTAAGAAGCTTTTAATTACTATCTTAACGAATTTCTGTGATGCAATTAATTTACTTTAATTTTGACAAATAACCAGATATTTTCTTCAATAAAGAACATTAATGCTACAACATGTCTGATCTTGCACAGACGCTAAAAGAAACGTGTTTTTTGTTTGCCACAGCCAATATGCTGGTAGGAGAAATAGAGAAATTCTTGTCTCATATTGCGCAAACCAGCGAATCATCCTAGCAAGTTTCGTCCTGTTGGCAAAACACGTTTTTGCATCACATAACTTCAGATTTTCAAGTGCATAAAAGTGATGTCCTTTTTTTTACAGCTGACTTTACTGAACTTTAACTAACTCATATGATTTATGTGCCTAAATTTACTTCCGCAAATATGTGTTCCTTCAAACTATTTTCTAGATGTAGACTTTTGTAATTATTTATAAATTATATAACAATTTATTGGGTGGAGCCTGCATGCAATTTTCGGTCCTAACAACCTCCAAGAGGTTAGTTTCTAAATTAAAATAATTGACGTCAATTAACAAAATTTCAAAATTCTAAATTAATTTTCCTTTTTTTTTATTTAAATATAAATTTATTGGCCAATACAGTTTCTTTTTTTTTAAGAAATTTTCAAACCAATTATATTATGTTACTTTAGTTTAGTGATAAACATGTTAACTATAGATGTGATCTTTCTTGAACTTAAAATATCAAGCTCTTTTATATTTTGTTAATTTCTGTTACTGTTTAAAAGGAAACTATCATCTTATAAACTAAACTAAAAAGGGGGGGGATAAGTTTTTTTTTGAAAATCTTGATTAATTTTTTTTTTTAAATTATTATACTTTTACTTTAAGGGCGTATAATCTTTTTTTTTGATTAATTATAATTCTGTGAATTATTAAGCTGTGCTCATTGTCTTTTTTTATTGTTAAATTTTTGTAACTATAAACATATATATATAAACTAAAAGGGGGGGATAAATGTTTAGAATCTGTTGATTAATTTTTTTTTTATCTAAATTATTATATGTTACAATTAAGGGCTTATAACTTTTACAATTTATGATCTTGTTAATCATAAGTTTTTTTTTTACTGATGATTTGTGTCAGGATGTCTTTTGTTGTAAATGACAAAGTCTGAACCGTCGAAATTTCTTTCTGTTTTCAATAAACTTGAGCCTTGTTAATTATTAAACTTGTCTTTGTCTTTTTTTATCTTTCTTTTCAAACATTGTTACCATTTTGGTTCCGCCTTTATTAAATTTAAGTCCCCTGGTAACAGAATGTTGAAATGGTTTATAAAGACAGCTGTTTTCTAAGTTCCCTACAAGTCTATTTTAAACTTTTAATTAGATATTTTTAATGAGGTCAAAAATTTAAAATACAACAAGCAATACACAATAGACGATACTGAAACAAGACTGACTGCTAAAAATATTTAATATTTGGGTTCGCTCTAACATTTAGAAAACATAATACTACCACGACTTTTTTTGAGATAAAATTACAAATTCTATTTTACAACTAAATGTAATGTAAAAATATTTACAAAGTTCATAGTATTTTTTCATCATTTTGGGCTTAAACAAGAAGTCAAGAATTTAACAGGAAATATAGTTTTTTATGGAAACGAAGACAACTATCCATGGAAAGATGGAAATATTAAGTATCTAAAATTCTATATATATATATATATATATATATATATATATATATATGAGAAGATATTTGTTTTATAGTATTGTTTATAATAATTATATTAACATTTATTTTTTAGAACTTATATTAATTTTTTTCTAAAACCTCACAAAACGTTTATGCGACAATAGAACTAACTATCAAATTTGGGGAATTTTCTGATGTCATTTTGAAGAACATTTGACTAATTTCTTGCAGGTTATTATAAATAAAACGTTAAGGGTAAATTTAGCATCCTATCAATTTAACCAAAGCATCAATTATTATTTCGACGTAACCAGATATGTTAAAATATTTAATGTGTTAATATAACAACATTCTATAGTTTCGTTTACTATAGTAGTGATTTTTATTTTTTTCTTCCTTGTACAGTATAGCTTATGTAAACTTTTAGGAGATTACAAATTTTACAAAACATAGTAAATATGTTCAATACATAATATAAACAAATATTTAGCTTACTTGTGAGATAATATTAGATTAAAAAAACTCGAACACAAGATCTCACAAACATTGTCGTTGAACCGCGTTTGATTAAATAAACGTAATTTTTGTGAGATCTTGTGTTCGAGTTTTTTTTTTTTTTATCCAATACATAATGTTTCAAATGTCACAATTTCAATATTGTAAGCACTCTAATGTTAAATATTTATGAATAGCAATTTAATTAATTAATTAGAACATTGTAATAGTACTATCAAATGTTATTTTTATAGTAGGCCTATTACAAGAAATTAAAACCTTGATATATATACTTTTTTTTTCTTCAAATGATACATATCGGGGACTTTATAAATGTTTACATTAAAGTGTAACCTGCAGTATGGTCGAGTTTGCATTCATTTTTCATGAAATTTAACGTAGAATTCAATACTGTAATCGGAAGAAATAAATGTGTCAAAAGTTGACATTATGCACTAAGCGTCTTGTTTTCTCGGTGACAGGTGACGCCCTTATACCCAGCTATTGTTTGGTGGGCAGTATACCTCTAATCCTTCAGCTGCTACCTTCTCTGTTCGGCCGAATACACGAAAGGTGCGTACAGCGAAATATACATACACCAGGAATCTTGCGAAAGATGCGTACAGAATCAAGTTTTGACAGATGACGAGGGTAATCTATGACGTCAAAATATTTTGACCAGAGAAAAATGCGTACAACCTTTAGGCGTTTACGGGTCTTTTATTTCTCTGTCCACCTAGCTATGGCATCTGAAGGATTAGGAGACCCTTACTTACACCGCACCTAACCTAACCTAACCACGACACTATTCCTTGTGCATTTTCTCTGTGCTATAGATATACAAAGCCGAGATAATGCGCCATTGGTTTCCCCTTAGTAGTAGAAGTCACCTCCATATTCACTAAACACTAAACACACTGATGTAAATCGAACTTATCCCCAAGACAGTTAAAGGCAAAGTGACAACAGGAGTGATACAGTGACGCATCCAGGGTTGGCATTCTTAGCAATAATGTCTTCGGCCCGTGTTAAGGAGTGGACAACCTGGAGTAACAACTGGAATGACTCAGTGACGCATCCGGGGTTGGTATTCTTGGGAATAATACCTTCGGTCCGCGTGAAGGGGTGGATGACCTGGGGTTCTTGTTGTACGCATTTTTCGTGCCACCGTTCGGCCAGAGTACATATACACATTACTCTCACTAAAAAGCCGTCTAGAAAGTCTAAGCCATTCACGTTATACAACCTTTTAAGACGGCGTCCTTTGACCGTCAACTTCTGATTCGAAACAAGATTCAGATATATCCCACCAAACACTTTCATTGTTTGTAGTTGTTACATAAGAAAATAACTGGATTTCACAACTTAACAATAAATCAGCTGTTATAATAACATAATGAATGGAGCCACTGTTGCAATTCCTGACTATTGTTTCGTGAAGGCCGATATCCAAGGATAACAATACAGTTTGTAAAGAATTTTTACTGTTTCAATGTCATTGTGGGACACACGGCATTCTATGTAGTTTGCGCATGCGTAGATTCGGGATCAGTAATCTAACTGCATTCTGTATAAAATATGAATACAAACAATGCAGTCAAGAGTGTCATTTGCTGCTACTTATAGTAGTGTTTTGTGAAGAGTCACTTGTCATTGAAAGCGTAAACGATCTGATTAGTGTTTGTTCTAATGATCGGAAGCTTTATTTAATATTTGTAATATATACTAACCTTCAAACAATCACTTATTTTCAGATACATCTGACTGCAGTTTCGACATCACACTGTCATTGTCGAAGACAAGAAGTTTTTTTTAACATTACTGTTCACGTTTGAGTCAGCCCGACAGTGGACGTATTGAGTGATAACGTGATTATACATTTTAACGACCCAGAAATGGTGATTGTTTTATAGTTTAGTACATGGAATGTTATGTGGTTTTGTTTAAGTGTAATGTGATTTAATTGTGTAATTTAAAGGAAAAATTTCTTGTCTTCGACAATGACAGTGTGATGTCGAAACTGCAGTCGGACGTATCTTAAAGTAAGTGATTGTTTGAAGCTTAGTAGGCCTATATATTACAATTGTTAGTAATTTAACAATCCAGGAAGTAGGAACTAATAAAAATATGAACTTTATTTGATATGTGTTTACCATCTCATTTAGGTATATAATAATATGTTTATTTCATCGAAGGCATAACAAAGGTCTTATAAATAATTCCTCAATAACGTGAAATAACTCTTGCATTACAAATTTTAAAATCAAATGCTTAATACTATAAATACTTTGTTGCAAGGGAAAATAGTGAATTTCTTATGCGACAGAATACTAAAACCCATTAATGAAACAAGAAAAGATAAAAGAAAGTGGTATGGAGACTCTGCTTCGTCGCATGGAATGGTTCACAAGTAGTTCAATGAATTTACTTGTGGTCGTACAAGCACGAATGATGCCTAGCGCCCGGGACATCCGATGAGGTCACGACTGAAGAAATAGTGAATAAAATCCATGACATTATATTGGACGACCGTTGAGCGAAGATACGTAAAATAGGAAATTAAACTGCTTATGAACATATTTTTAATATTATTTATGAACATTTAGATATAAGAAACCCTTCTGCAGGATGAGTTCGACGTTAGAAAACGTATTTAGACATGTTCAAACGCAAATCCAAGTTAGGTGTTGTGTAACTGTTAATGGAAAAATCGATTCCTACAATCCAAAAATGAATGAGCAATCAAAACAGAGGATTTCTCTTGGCGACGTGCTCATATTGTTCCATCGAGAAAGTCATTGATACAATTTTCGTGGGATTTTAATGAAAAAAATCTTCGTGAAAAACCTGGATAAGAGAAAGCTATCACAGGACAGTATTATGTCTTTTTATTGGATCAAATTCACGGCGAATTTATGAAAAAGTGACCCCACTTATCAAAGAGAAAAAATCCTCTACCATCACAACAATTACACCTAGCTCACACGTCTGCAGTGCCAAGGTTAAAATTAACGAATTGCGTTACTAACTTATTCATCTTATTTTTCAGACTTAGCCCCTTGTGACATAATTATCTTTGCAAACATGAAAAAATAGTTTGTTCTCTTTACAAACGTGAAAAACTAGTTCGCATTAAACTATTAGGTTACTACTGAAACAAATACCTATCTTACCGCGTTCGGGAAATCGTATTTTGGGACTCCAAAAAATTGAAAAACCGTTGGACAAAGTGTATCGGAAAATTAAAGGATATTTTTTAAGTCAAAAATTTATTTCATTTCAAAACAGCTCTCGTAAATTATAAGAAATTTTAGAGGAAATCAGAGGGAACAAAACAATGTAACAGCTACATAAATAATAATTGATTATATATTTTTCACTTTAAGAAACTAGACTTTAATTCATAAAAATGAAAACAGCAAAAGCCTTTCAACACTATAACTGGCGTGTAGGATTTCCCAGAATGGCAAGGGATTTTTGTACATTTTTCAAATGTTAGATATAAAAAATTTGGAGTTAGGACTCAATAAATGTTTAGTGGCCGAAGCCAAAACGCCACAAAAATGTGTAACAACAAAATTATTTAATTTTTTTTTAAACGTAGAAAAGTTTTGTAATGTAGTTGTGAATAAAATTGTATAAAAAAATAACAATGTTCATTAGAAAATTTGAGGACGCTATTAGGACAAAGTGATAGGAGATTTCAGTTTCGGGTGTACGACTTGGATGTACATTACAAACAAAATGATAGCAACACTGTGAAACTGCGATATACCATAAGAAAGTCCTGAATATCGTTTTTCCAACCATATAAAAATTATCACTAAACTCGAAATATTACTAATCGATATTACGTTATCGGGACAATTTTATCGAAGCGCCACCTTGAATTTCGTTGCCGTAATGGTTTAGTAGAATGTCGGTATACGGCAAACTATAAGAGTGACGTCCATTTGAAAGGCATAAAACAAAAGAGAAAGAAAAATAATTTAAATAAAGTGTCAATTTGGAGTTATTAGATCTCAAAGGCGGACTTTAAAAAAAATGGACAACAATGTCGTATTTTGTAGTCTGCTTTGAATGCTGCGCTAGCGGCGAGACACACTAACTTCAGCGATTTATTACTTATTATTTATTACGTTTTTTGGACTTTGGTAACATGAATGTGAAAGATTGGAATATTATATTTACAATGGTACCTAATTTATTACGATAGGAAGATTTTATGCGGCCTATATGTTGAATCTAAATAACTATATTCTCTTACACAAAGTTTTGTCGAAGGTCATTTTGAAATCACTTACCTTTGAGAAAGCATTGTCGAAGGGCAGTTAGAGGGTTTTTTAAATTTCTTTTAGTTCAATTTTTTTGTATGTCTGTTCATTAAGTCGTCTCGTTCACAACATTATTTTTAATACTTCATAGTGCGCGATGAAGTTCTAACACCCGAACATGACTTAGAACCGTGAAGAAACTGTTTCCGACATTTTAAAACGAAAAATAAAATAATAAACCTTGTCTATATATCGTTCGTCCTAGTTCCTAAATTTCATGGAATTGCGTAAAAGAAAAATGCCAAATGGCTACAGTAAACCAACTCGCTTCGCTAAGTCAATTATCTAGAAAATTAAGATAATCTAAACTCTGTTTAAACTTAACTTTGTAGAAACAAAATTTTCGAAAAGTGAAATTGTTTATAATGCCGGGGTTTCACATTTTTGTTGAATTACTCCTGAACCGAAGAGTTCATTACACGCTGGGATGATACCAAAATTTAATCGAAATCACTCGGACAAATTTTGAGATATTCAAGTCAAAATCCGTGATTCGTTTTCGGGCAGATAAACTGATATTTTCATGGATAAATTTTATTTCAGTCTTTATGAGATATGTTTTGGTAAATATTTATTATGTTTGTGTAAAAACAAAATTGACTCGATTCTCAAAAAGTCTCGAAAAAGATTTGGATAGGCATAGGGGATGGGCCTATTTGTTCCCGTTTGTTATATAATTGTTTTCTATAAGTAAAACGTTGAATTGGATACATCACTTTGAGATGTTTACTCCGGATAAAATGTTCAACTACTTTAACAATTTTTATATCCCCTCCCCTCCTCTAAATCATCTATAGAAAATATTCATTCATAAAATTTAAAATTCTTTAATTGTTTGTTTAATTACAATAATCGTAGCGATTTATTATTAAAAAAAGGAGGGTTTTGAGATTTCTTATCAGAACTGAAATAAGAAATTCAACGCAGTTTTATAGAGTTTCACTTTATCGTATGATATAAATTCAATTCCCAAACAAAGACAAAGAAAAATTTTAATTAGCCTTTCATGAAAACTAATAATTGAGAACAAAAGTCTTAAAATCGTAGGGATTCGCTGTCAACTTATTTTTTCACCCACTCCCGCAGAACCTTAAACGTAAGTAGATGTAGAAAAAAAATAGTGCAATGAGCTTCGAAGAGCTGAAAATTACTAAGCTACTGACAGTTAGCAATATGTTACACGAGGCAGATCATAATAATGTCCAGATATCAGCAAGCATGATGTCATAGATCCTTAGATGATGAGAACTGAAGTGGACTTGAGGAGGTTCAAGTGGAGCAGCTATATAAGCCATTGCAACTTGATACTTGAGGCCTAATTGCCTTTTGTTACTTATGGCCATGGCAAACGATTTACTTCATACTTACAGGCCATTTAACTTGTAAATATTCACAGAAGAAAAATCATTTCTATGATCATCAACATTTTCTGTGGGTTGTAAGTTGGTTGTGATTTTAAGTCGCGGTTTGTGATTTGTTTTTTATCTTTTTCTAGGTCTATTTATTTTAAAGATTTCGTATATTTTACTGTTTCTGATGTATTGTTTTACTTTTAAGAGAGTTTTTTAAAAATATTAAAAAAAATATTTCTGTAGTTTTTTCTTTGTGCAACTTCACAGTTACATTCCGTGTGTAAAAATAGGTTTAGCACTTGTTTATGTATTTACAGTATATTATGTATTACTCCAGAAGTCAATACATTTTGCCGTATTAAATATTAATTTCTTCCATTTTGAAGTGAAAACTTCCTTCCTCGGCTAAAGTTCTCGACTAAAACTTCCTAGGCTAAAGTCGTCATTAGCCACGTTTACTGTCCGACAAGAAGTGCATCGTTCCAATGTTAAAAAGTGTTTACAATTTGTACTGCATTTGACTGATGTGAAAAAAATATTTCGCATCAGGTCTTTTCTCGCATTTCTCCAATAATATGACGGACTTAGACATCAATTAGTATTAGTTAATAAATATGTTAATAAATTTCTCGCAGAAATAAATAACACGTACAATAGTTTACTACTTATAAGTTGTTAATTTTTTTTTAAAGTAAAAAGTTCAAGCACACTTTTCCCCGTGTATTTTTTTTCCTTTTTCTTTATTTAAATATAATTATTTTTCATTTACATTTACACATTGATAACTCAAGTTTTCACTTCTTCATATGCACACACCCAGATTTTCTTTTCTTCCCATATTCTTTCCAATATAGTTTACTATCCAAATCAATCTTAAATACTTCGTTGTTTTTATCGTCCCGGTAACATCTCGTCCCGATTCCACGAGCGTTTGAACTCTCTACTTGCCCACTAGTAACATCTCGTCCTGGCACATACGTTAGGTTAGAATATAATATAAAAAAATTGTTTTTACAAATTTTAAAAATATGTTAATAGACAGTAATAACAATTCTCGTATGAAAATGTTTTTATCGAATTTGGTAAAACTATATAAAAGACTTTTAAAATTATTCAATTTATTAATTTTTGTCTCCCAAACGGGGGAAAAAAAAGAAATATATTACCTTACTAACAAGTAAAATATACAAATTTTTCGAGCGGGACGAAATGTTCCTTTTTTCTAGGAAATTGGCAGCGGGACGAAATGTTACTATATTTGAAAAAGGTGGTTGGGGAGTTTGTGATCCCCGGCACAGCAACTTCTTAAAGCCTATCGTACAACTAAGCTCTTATGTTCTAATCTAAGAAATTAGTCCCCTCGACAAATTTTAATAATCCACTGATTAGCTCAAGAATTCAATAGGTTCTCCAAACAACCTAATCACCTTGTCTGTAAGAGCCGCACAATCAACGATTATGTGGACAGTTGTTTCATTATTTCACTCTTTGGGTCTTCTTCATCGAGTTCCTCTAGGCTGGTTTGGTTGTCAATCGCTGGATTTCCTGGTTCAGTTGATGTCCCTGGAACTTCCTGAGATTGAGGAATGGATCCAGTGAGGTTAGGATTGGCTCTATCATCCTCCACTATTATTTGTTATCAATCTAAGCATGTCCTGCATTTCCAGATAAGGCTACTTTAAAGCTAATGATCGTCCTGTATCACGAGTTCGTATATTAAAAGCTAAGCTCTCTCCTTTAGCCACGCAATTAACAACCAACACTTCTATCACATTGGTACACAATTTTAGAGTTGATGATAGATAGTTCATGTTGTTAATATGGTTTAATCGGACAATTTTCATCATTTTTGTACATAAAAACTAATACACGCAGCGTCTCCAACATGGCCATAGGCTACTAGGCTATAGATTAGTGTTTTTAATATTTATGCTGCACGTTTTTCACTTAATAACGGAGGTTGACAATAATCCCGAAACGTCGTGCATTAGTTTTTATATACACAAATGATGGCAAATATCTGAATAGACCATATTAATAGTACAACCCTTTAATTTTTGTCTTGTTATATACTTAAAGAGTATCCAATAGACGAACATCGATGAAAATAGATTTCTTAAATAACACTTAATAATATATTGCTACTGTAATTAAAGCTTATCTTGTAAAACTAATTTATTCTCGAGTGTTTTCTCATTTCTCCGATATTTATTCAAATAGGTTCAATCATTGGCCACTACTTAGTACATTTAAATGAGACAATTAAACTAATTACACAAGCAGTACAGATCACTTATCTCAACTGTGAATTGGCAATATAAATATTTAATAATCAAGCGATGACGCACTAATGTGCTTTCAGTTTAATGGATGTCTTTTGATATGGAATGACGAATGAGTTAGACCCCACATTTCTTGTACGCGTGTTAGACACAGTAATAATATAAGAATATATAGAATTTTCCTGTAGTGGATTTCTTAGATTGAAATAAGTAAAAATTCCCATCAGCATATATCTGAAAAGCTTCGGTTCCGATCTGGTTTCTTAAAGTCGCAACAAAACCGAATTGAAATATCAATATTTAGTAATTTTTAAAATATTAATTTTGTTGTTAATTTTTCATTGACCGTTTAAAAAACGGTAGAAATTTAAATGAATTGCACAATTTATAAAATTAACTGGTGGGTTTAATTTTACAATGAAAAATATATTAGCTTATAAAATGGGGGGGGGCAGGGCTTCTGAAGAAAGGAGACAAATTAGAAAAAATAGTTCGTTTCCTACAAACGCCTAAACGTTTTAAACGAAATTTGTACAAAATGTCATCGTAAGGAATTTAAATTGTAATGCGTAATTAAAGAAAATAGAAAACAAATGGTAGTTTCAGAATTTAATATAAAACATTATTTTGTTTGAAATTATAATAGGGTGTTTCGGCTACATTTTCGTTCTTCTTTGGTGGGAGGTAAAATCAAGGAGCATTATAATTGAACACGAATGTATGTCCGTCTGTAAGTCGCAACCAGTCTACACAGACAAGACGATAAATCTTATATTTCGTACTGTGTATATATATTCTTTGTATTGTCCCACATATAGCAAAAATATAGCGGTAACCAAAACAATGACCTTGGGGTAGTTAAGGGACAAAAACTAATGATTTTTTTTTTTAAATATGTGTGGGGTATCAAATAAAACTAGAATCTATTCTGATTAAGAATATTTATGTTCTTTTGATGAAAAATTAATATGTTGGTGCTAAATTTAAAGTGTCCGAAATCATCCCCCTCCCTAACGTGAACACGACGTGACTTTAAAATACTGAAAAAAAAGGATTTGGAATTAAATTGCATTGCGCAATCATATATTATAGTTTTTTTTATGACGAATAAAATTTTTTTAAACCAAGTAATGAGAAATGCATAGGGTATGTTTTAAAAGCATTTTGTTTTATGCGAGACAAACAATTCAATAGCCATTAAAAGATGGATTGTATTTTCATTGATTTCATTTTATTAAGGTCGGTAGGTGAAACCAAAGAGCCTTAGCATTTCACGCGCTTCTCTGCCTGTCTGTCTGTACAATATAAACTCCCGCTTAAAAAATTCGATTTTATAAGAATAACTGTTCCTATATACAAAGAGACCCTAAGTCGTGTGATTTTATAAGAATAACTGTTCCTATATACAAAGAGACCCTAAGTCGTGTGATTTTATAAGAATAACTGTTCCTATATACAAAGAGACCCTAAGTCGTGTGATTTTATAAGAATAACTGTTCCTATATACAAAGAGACCCTAAGTCGTGTGATTTTATAAGAATAACTGTTCCTATATACAAAGAGACCCTAAGTCGTGTGATTTTATAAGAATAACTGTTCCTATATACAAAGAGACCCTAAGTCGTGTGATTTTATAAGAATAACTGTTCCTATACACAAAGAGACCCTAAGTCGTGTGATTTTATAAGAATAACTGTTCCTATATACAAAGAGACCCTAAGTCGTGTTATTTTAACACTCGTTTGACCCTTTAAAAAATAAAAGTTGTTTCTTTTATTGTTGCAATTACAAACGATTTCCATAATTTTTGTTAAAGTTGTATGCGTTTATCAGCTTTTTAAAAAGTTATTATTCTTCCAAATCTGGAGATAATTGCCATAAGGAAAGAAACAAACAAAAATTACGGTTTTCTCAAAATTGGTTATTACGATTTCGATCAAATTTTAGTGAAATGTGAAGATTTATGACTCAAATTCGTGTACAAAATATTGCAAGTCAACAAAATTAAGGTACGTGAATGTTTGGCAAACACAACAATGAATTTTGACCACGTAATTTTAATCAAGAATAACACTGAGAATGTGTTTATGTCACAAGCAAAGCAAGTTTAGAGTCTGTTTGTTTATTTTATTTAATAACTGGTTCTATGTTACTTACTGGCGTCAACAGAACTGACATATTTGCAATGAATAGTTTTAATAGGTAAATATTTCGGTAATGAATGAGTGAGTAAGAAAGATTATGCAACAAATATGGTGGATCAATAATTTAAAAATAAATTTTCCAATAGTTGTAGGTTGTAAAAGTTTTTATTTTAAACCATTTTTTCATACAAATTTTGTCCATAAAATGCGAAGGAATTTATAGTAATCGCCGGCCACGAGTGGGTTATACTGTATAACACATGTTATGACATAATCTATTCGGACTATTTTTAATAAACTACATTACAAGAATCCTAGTAGTCGATTAGTTTTTATACACACAATGATGTAAACTGACTATATCACAAGAGCAATCTATCACAATCCACTTTAAAACCAACGTGTATTTAAAATAAAAACAGTTCCAGGTATCCCCCCCCCTTTAAGATGACCGTAACATAACAGATTAATGCCATTCTACCACAGGCTCCTAATTTAATTGATTCGTTTCGCTATTTTAGGCACACCCAGTCTTTATAAGACACATGACTTAAAGTACCTCTCGCTCAGCAGGATGTCCCGCGCAAAGCAGAGCAATCATAAGTTATAAAACTAAATTGCTTCGCCTCCGGACTTAACTCATTACCGCAGTTAATTACTAATATCCTGTACAACCGTGGAGACGATATTTTGTAATTAACTATTTTATAAAATCTGTTAAGATCCACGACACAAGAGGCTATGTAACATCCACTAACGTTAGAATTGTCATCATGTATCTCAATGTGTACATACATAAAACGGCAGCTTCTTTGGAAAAGAGATATCGGAGGGGAGGGGGAAAAACCTCACCTAACCTAACCATTCTCTACTCGCTTCGCTCGTGACGGTACCTCGGCCTTGCCGGAGCTTGCAATTATACAATAACATTTTCTGGGAAGTTAGGGTTCGAAATACCATTAACTACAGTATTAAAATCTGCAGTTTTTTTATCTAATTTAGTGTGTTATAAAATTGAATAACATACGAGAATAAAAATCGTTTAAAATAGGCGTCTTTTCAATTAGATTTTTTAAATTTCATTAATGATATATATGGGCAGACTATCGTTCCCAACACCCAATGTTCAAGTTATCTTAATTTTTGTGGCAGATATCGTACTTACCTACAAACGAGAAAAACAATAACGATGTACAGCAGGTAGAAATCACTACTGGAATTTAAAAGCGTACTACTGGAATTTAGCAACAAAAAAACGGACAGCCCGCCAGGTTGATGTTTGAAGAGGGTGAGACAAGGGTTAACCCTTGAGGAAATAAAATTTGACAGGCGAAAAAAGCTCATAACTCTGAGAACCCCCGCCTCGGTGTTGACTATAAAGATTTCATTTAAGCAACTAATCAATTCTTATTGTTTACATAAAACTTACGAGTAGTGCAACTGACTTATCCAATATTTACAACACTTTTAAATTTAAATAATAAAGTCTATATATGGAGTTAAAAAATAACAATTTCTAAAAATACTTACATACCATCTGCATTGAGGATTGTCTTTGTTGAATACCTAACTTAACTTAACCTTACCTGACCCGACCAAAACTGAAGTTGCTATTTTTATTTAACTCCATATGTAGGCTATATTATTTAAATCTTAAATCTGCTGTAAATATTGATTATAAGTCAGTTCCACTACTCCTAATTTTTATGTAAACAGTAAGAATTGATTTGTTGCTTAAGTCAAATCTTTCTAGTCAACACCGAGGCGGGGGTTTTGGTGTTGTGCGCTTTTTCCCCAGTAAAATTTTGTTTCCTCAAGGGTTGACCCTTGTCTCACCCATGTTAAATATCAAAATGGTGGGCTGTGCGCTCTTTTCACGACACCCTTGAGTCCATGAAATGTGAAGATGAGTAAAAAAAAATGGAAGTCGAAAATTTTCACGATTATCAAACTTACCCAAAATTACTTCATATACTGGGTAACTAAAAAATATTGTACTTAAACCAATTAACCTAGATGTAAAGAAGCTTATCCTATATTTCATAAACAACCAAACAGATAAATTGACAAATTATCTAGTTAAAACGGGACTTCGCTTCGCTTCGGCAACGAGGATTGCTACAATCACATTTCTAAAATAAACTTGCTAACAAAGTTTCACTAAGAGAATAAGTTTACAGCTGTCCTTACTTCAGATTGATTCACAAATTTGACTTCAATCCACCAGAACTAATTAATTCAAGAGAGGATATCATAAACATAGTTTATAATAAGTAATCTCGGAAGAAGTGTCATATAACAATACGCATAATATGATTGACGAAACACAGACGTGGCTTTCTTAGAAATTAACCTTAGCAAAACTGTCAGCATTTCTTTGTACAAAGTCTGATATACAAGATGCTGGTGGCTACAGTATTATTTTACGTGGAAGTTGGCGAAATAATTTGTTGGATTATATGAAATGTGTAGAAATTAACTCCGTACAGAAACAAATATTTTTTTAAACTTCTGTTAATCCAAAAAATAAACACACAAAAAATAATTTTCATTGCAAACAAATAAAACGAGTCAAGCAATTTAGGCAATTACAACTTTTAAAAGTCCTTAATTCTCAAGATATTAAAGCACAATGGTGATTTCTTGATGAAACAATGTACAATATTTAACTTCCCACAACCTGCGTTCTAAAAATGTTCGTTCTTGTACTCGATTCGTCGAATATATATTCGTGTGTTTTGGTCCAAAAAAATGAAATCGTTTGTCTCTTAAATAAATGTTATTACTTCATATTAAAACTATAAATCTGTTTATATACGTATACAAAAATGCATCTAATTCGTGCGTTTTGATTTTAATTCAACATGTTTAGACCGATTTTAATCAAGTTTGGTATATGGGTATATTTTGGTCTTACCTAGCGATTTATTTGATAACTCAAAATTTTTGGGTACCTGCCATAAGAAAAAAAATCATAAAATTACAATTTTCTCAAGGTAGCTTCTAAGAACCCAAACAAAATGTTTTGGTCATCATCTCTTCAACAATATGAATTCGTTAGTTAACGGCCACAGGGATGTTATAAATACGCAATTTCGGAATTAAACTACACAGATTAGGTTCATATCTCAGTGAAAAGACCGAAACCAGTGTGCAAAATCGCATGTAAAAAAAATGACGGTTCAGGAATAATTTCAGAAATGAACCTTTACTGCCGATATTAAAATCTAGATTTTTTATAAAATACGGTTTACGCTCTAAATATGGCACAAGCGATTCAAGTTTAGGCTCTTATTTAAATACAGGGTGTCCCAAGAATAAACACAGAAACTTTTAGGAACTATTCTACTGGTAAAAATAAAGTAAAAAGATCATATGAACACATCCCCTAAAATAGTTAGTTGTCTACCTAGCCGCCATTTTGTTTTTCGACAAGAACAAAACATATAAGCGGCAAACTATACAGAGTTGAAATTTTACAAGCTACTAAAGAACCATTTTGAGAAAAGTTATTAACAACAAATTCTTTACTCGTTTCAAATTGGATGCCCTTTAAAATCTTTAACACAGAATATTTTGAAAACCGATAATTTTACTAAAAATTTACAAGACATAAAAAAGTTTCCTCTTTTAAACAACAAATAAAACTTTTTTTTTAAATTTTTCATGTACGTCAAAATCGAATTATCGACAAAAAATAGAAAACGTAATTGGGTTGGTATTTGTTTCCCGTAGAAAGAAAATTGTTTGTGAGTATTCCAATTTATTATTTAATTCTGGATAGACTGATTTAAATAAAGTCTATAAAAATAAACATAAACTTTAAAATATCGATTTTTAGTCGATAATTCGATTATCCTATGACGTATAAAAATACATTAAATGTTTTATTAAAAGAAGAAATTTTTTCACTCTTGTATTTTTTTTTGTAAAATTAACGGTTTTGAGACATTGGATGTATTAAATCCCCACCATTTTGAAATGAATAAAAGAAATCAGTTGATAATATTTTTCAAATTTGGTGTTTATAGCACTAAGTAGCAGCAAAATTTCAACTCTATCATTTGCTGTTGAAAATTTATGATTTTTTTTTCAAAATATAAAAAGGCAGCTAGATAGACAACTTATTTATTTTCACCAGTAGAATTCGTCCTGAAAATTTCTTCGTTTATTTTTTGGACACTCTGTACGTGTAGATATGTTTGTTTTCGAGACTGTCTCCAAAGTTCATTTTAACATTTTGATTGACTACTATAGAACTGACATTTTTAGAGACAATAGTTTTTATTCTTTTTCAATTTGTTTTGGGGATTTTTAAATGAAAAGGTTTATACAATTTTTCAAAGGCGATAATGACGGCGAAGTTTTTCGCCTTTAAATCAACAAATAACCCTCTGTAATATAGTTTAGCTTAGCGATCTGTACATATTGATCAACATGATAGATAGAACCAATAAACGAAATTCTCGTCCCATCACGTGAGGTTATTCACTGAATATTTTTGCAATCATTAGGCAAACCATCTTGAAAGCATTCCATCGTTAGGAACTGCGCCAAGCCATACCCCACGTTAATATCTGCTATTTCCGGTCGTCAAGTTGTTTTCTTCTATTTTATTTAATAAGATTCTCTTCTGCCTTGTAAATTGATTTTCTGTCAGTTGGACTATTTTGATGATAGCAATGTATCGGAGATGCCAAGAAAAACTTATCGGTTGTTGTGATAGTCCTAGCAAAATACATTTTAAGTAAGTCTCATACGTAAGGGACGTTTTGGTAGAAGTGCTCAGTATTATGAAAACTTTTTTAAAAGTAAAAAAAAAAACTATGTCTAAACCCATGTCTTTATTCTGGTTTTAAATGTATTTGGAATTATCACAATTTTGATTAGGAGCACTGCAGATACGACAGACATATTTAAAGAAAGAAAAAAAAAAAACACTTTTTGGGCTCGGGGAATTTCAAAAACGGATATAGGAGTAGCCAATGCCCAAAAACTTGGACATAATTTTTTTGACGCATTATATTGCTTTGTCTATTACTATGTATGTGTGAGAAAGTAAGAAGGGAGAACAAATATTTTAATTTGACCAACATCTAGGTAGGACTATTTTCTGTTACTAAAGAGGACTACGTTCGAGGTTTATCGTCAGTTTTAAAACTGTCAAAAACATGTTTAAACCTTGGTGTACATGTCATGGCCTCCAGAACTTGTTTAGAGGGATCGTTAAAATGTTTTTATTGCGAGAAAGGCAGTAGCAAAAGTTTGTATTTATTGTCAAATTACAAGTTGTGACCGTGTGGAAAGCGGGCTTTGTGTGCATATAAAAAATTGTAATTCGGCTCCGTCCTCATGGAATAGCATTAGCTAGGGATAGCACATTATAGAATTGATACTTGATTTTTTTATTTTTTAAAGTTGGTATAAAGTATCCCTTTCAACTTTTTTTCATTATGATTCAAGCTTAATCGTATTTAATAGGAATCGAATTTTTTAAAAACAGTACTATTAAAACTTGGTTCATATTCATTTTTTTGTGATTTTTATTTTACTTCTAATGTGTTAAACTCTGTATAACCCTTAAATTTTTACTAATTCAAAAAGTGAAAACTATTTCTTGATAATAGTTGTTTATACAGAGTGTTTCGAGACTCTTGTCGGTTGTTTTAGGGGCTTGTTCCTGGTGTTAAATTAAACACAGAACGAGCAATCATTTGTTTGAAACAAGCTTAGTTGTGTGTCTGTCTGTCCGCATTTTGTGTTTTGTACAATAATATTATATATTTTAAAATAAATTATATATCGAGTCCAAATTTGGTATATATATATATATATATATATATATATATATATATATATATATATATATATATTGTGACCTTTTATCAATGTACCATGAACCTTGTTTTGTATTTGTCGAAATGAAGGCTTTATAAATTTTTGAAAAATATCTTGAAAATCATTTATATTTACAAGAGAGTGTCCCATTCGAATGACAAACAAAATTGTCTTTTTTTAATTTTTACTATAGCTTGAAAAATAACCGAGTTACTGTATAAAGTGTCAGCACCATTTTGTTTGTCATTCAAATGCAAATTTGTTTGTCTCTTGTAAATGTTTTATAAATTTTATGATATTCAAGATACTGTAAGGTAAAAATTTTAAAAGAACGCCATTTTGAAAAATACAAGACAAGGTTCATAGTACATTGATAAAAGGTCATATAAAAAAAATATGTACACCAAATGTGGACTTGATATCAAATTTATTTTTAAAAACAACGGTTTTTGTACAAAACTCAAAATGGTGGACAGACCGATAACTATGCTTGTTTCAAACAAATAAATGCTCGTTCTGTATTTACTTCAACCCCAGGAACAAACCCCTAAAATATCCGACAAGAGCTGAAAAACCCTGTATATTTAAGAATTTAAGCTTTTTAATAACTGCAGACAAGGTTCATTTCCATTTTCGCCAATTATTTTTAAACGTTAATTTTTGTTTACTTGCAATATCACATACTAGTTTAAGTCATTAATCTTTGCTTCACTCAAATTTGCTCGGCTAAAACCGATTTTTTAAAAACAGGTTCTTCAAAATGATTTCAAGTTATAAATTAGTACAAAATGATTATTTCAATTTTAAGAAAATCGATATTTTGAGAAAATAAAAATGAAAATTCATGTCTCGCAACGTATAGGACACCTGCTTAAATCGAATTCTCTTTGAAGACATTTTTACTATCATAATTATTCACAATATACAGGGTGTCACAAAAATGCTTAGCGTGCCATGCAGAACCAGATTCTACATACAAAAATAAGTCAAAAATATCTAGTAACATTTTTTCGATTTCGGCTTAGTTTAGCCGTAATCCGCCATTTTGTATTTTTTTGAAAATAGTTAATAATCCATCAACCCTTGGAGATATTTTTATGAAACTTGGTATAAACTTAAAGTCTTTTAACATTAACATTTTTCAAAAATATTTTTTATCAAACTTATCAAATTTCAAAATGGCGGCCATTTAAAAATTTCAA
Organism: Aphrophora alni; assembly: GCA_963513935.1. Classification (NCBI taxonomy): domain Eukaryota; kingdom Metazoa; phylum Arthropoda; class Insecta; order Hemiptera; family Aphrophoridae; genus Aphrophora; species Aphrophora alni. The sequence goes on from OY740772.1 coordinate 89,720,329, forward strand.
AGTCAAATTTCATGAAAACTAGCAGGTAAAAAAAATGTACATAACATCAAATTTAAAGCACTTTTTAATCCAAATCCAATAACATTCAACCGAAATTTTGTAACGACGCAATCCATGTTGCGCACAAACTACTACACAATTAGTTACACTTAAATCTCCGTTTCGATAAACCATTTGAATAATGGGAAATTATTTCGTCTCATTATAATGTCATTGAACTAGTTACCCTTACAACTATATTATATTGTCGTGTGCAATAGCTATAGAGAACTTGCTTGTCACTGTACTATAATGAAGTCACGATTCCACTACGTGACCCCCCCCCCCTCTTAAAGTATAACAGGTCAAAAGAATAAACCAACCAGATAGTTTTTGAAGAAGTGTTACCTTATATTTACCACAAATACATGTTTTCTAAACTCATAAAACTAAAACTATTAAACCAACTATTGAGCTTTATATTAAATTTTATGTATGCTAGATATGAATTCAATAATCAAATTAACACAGTACTTTCCTTACTAGATAATTTCAAAATAATATATGTTATTGCAGGCAAATTGGTAATGCTATTGCTAAAGACTAATCAAATCTGTCAGTGGTAAACAGGATTCGTAGAAGGAATAATTCATGTCAATATAAGGATTTATAGAGCGTGACAAGACAGACAGATGTTGAAGGAAGGCCTATTAATATTAGACATTTTATGATATGAATCAAATTTGATGAACTGTTTACAATTAACAAGGAAATGTACAAACTTGTCTAGTCACCTCCATACAGTCGAGTACTTAAATACAATAAATGGTGGGGAAAACAATTGACACCCATCCCCCCAAATAAAAACTCATCAAAACTAAACATCATCACAAATTTAAATACAACGTAAATCATATTTTATTAAATTGTGATTTTTTTGAGAAATTTATTATTTTTATGGCCGATTTTTTGCTTTTACTGATAACTCACGAAACAATATTTTTTGGATAAATAGAGACTAATATTTTTAGGGCTCCTTAGACGCTGCACATGAGAAAAATTTGATTAAAATCGTTATAACGGATTTTGTGAAAATTATAATTTGTGTTTTATGTGGCGGCTACAGACAGGACCTCCTTCATATACGTGCAACTTCGAGGTCCAATAGGACCGAGATACTGATATGAGAAAGCGAGTTTATATATTTCCAAAAACTGCCGCCATTTTGAATATTTAGAAAATAAAGTCTTTGTGTTTGGTACACTTGTAAAACGTGACATACAAAATGCTTATAACAAATCTGAACTCAAAATCTTATCTATTTCTGGAGTTATAATGATTTTATTAAATTAAGAAAATGGCGGATAGACGACGGTTCGATTATGAAGCGGAATTCGATAATATGGTATTTGACATTTTTTTCGTTTTGATGTATATAATCCGAAAATGAATAACAAGTTTAATTTTCGAGAGACACCCTGTATATATATATATTTTAACAAGAAATTCCAAAATCTCGTTTATTTTTCACCCAATTTTAAAAACAAAAGAACTATGAATTTGACATAAAATTTATTTAAAAAAATTGTTCAGGTCTAGATATTTTTGTAAAACGGCTAGTTTTAGAGTTATTTCAATTTGAAAACTTTGAATGGTCACCATTTTGAAACTAGTTGATTTACAATAATAAGTTAAAATACTCACTGAGACTAACAATACAGTATTTTTTTTTTTTTTTTTTTTTTTACATACGGAAGGACAGACGGACAACGAAACGAGGTAGATCTCTGATTGTGCTACGGATTTGACTTCTTTTTACCAAGAAACAATACTCCGAAGTTTGTAAGGAGAGTCCCGAAACACTCTGTATGTATATATATTTGTTTAATAAACTAATTACTGATTGCGTTTTAGTTATTAATCACATAATTGTGGTTAATTAATCCCAAGGTCGAGTTCGCCAAACGAGTGTATACATAAAAAGAGCAAAGGAAATTTGCATCCTAACATGTTAGCGTATCAGTTGAATGCTGAGTATTTTTAAAAATTAAAAACATCTATGTAGGCTATATAGCAAACTAAACCATAATTTCAAAATTCCTAACATTGTTAACAACTCATTCTCACACTAGACTAAAGTTTAGGGCGGTTTGCGCTATTTTAGGATAATATCTGTGCGTAATATGTTATACCGATGAGCGAGTGCACGCGTTAGGTTAGTCTAGACCGACTTGCCACTGCCTACTGTATCTCGGGATCTTTGCCAGAACAGCTGATTGTCGTTTTGGGTGTCACAAATATACCAAAGAATTTGGCTTGCTACGAGGTCTCGCATTATACGGTTTAAATGATATTTAAGCTGTTGGAAGTTCCTAACTAATCCCTAGCAATTTGTTATTATCGAATTTCCATTCCTATATATAAAGCTATGTCATGGTCAACCTACATCTACGTCTATGAAAGGAGTTCCAAACAAGGTCCCTCACGTAGCGTTCAAATATATATATAGGCCTATATAAATTTATAAAGCTTAGCGAGCATGGTGTTACTTTTTCACATAAGTGTCTACAATCTTTTCAAGTATATTTCAGAATCAAAATACGGTTTTACATTGATAATTATTATTGCTTTTCGTTAAATCTTTATAAAATTTACGTTTTCCCAGTTACATTGTTTTATAAATGATTAAACTCTCTTTAGAGTCTCAAAAGTTACAGTGTTGACACATAAGTAGGGAAATTCAATTGGTATCGAAATCTGTTTGACAAGTTTAGAATTACGACGACAAAATCTCCCTGTGTTAACCACACATTGCCTTCTTTTATAATCCCTTTCGTTTCTCCACTGTTCCACTATAATGCACCCGATTAGAGTTGATTTCCTCTCACGTCTTGCCAACCCCTCTCGATTCCCAGGATCCTCCTCCATATTATGTAAAATCTATCTAATCCTCCTGCTTATTACAGAATGGTTCGCTGCAGTACGTCTTTAGAAATAGGAAATCTCCTCATCCTTTCCTCGAGATTTGATCTTCTATGTCCTTTTCACAATTTGGACATTTTCTTGCTTCACGTTTTTCCATTTCATTCCTGATTATGTCCGCCCATTGTGTTTTAAGTATTCTTCACAAAAATCTATTCCGAAGACCTGAGACTTTACAAACCAGCGGCTTGTATAACAAGAAGAGGAGCGCCACTCTTAATCAATTTTCTATTGACATAAATAGAACAGACCGAACCTGACCTGACGGAACAGCTGACACTTTGTTGAAGTGTATTAAGGGCAGTATTTTACCATGAACAGAAAGATCTGGATCCAGTAGAGATTTCTTAGATTCCTACTTATGTGGCAACCTATTAACAAGGATAAAGATCTGTTTGTCACCATCTGGAAGGACATAAATTTATATTGGTCTCCAGACCAATAAAATGTGTATTCATGTATTATAAATAAAGTTGGTTAGGTTAGGAAACCTTCTGGGCGCCACAGTTTGAGTGGTGGCTTTTTGAACAGACTTCTTAGTTGAAAATCCTCATCTTACTTCCTTTCGAAATATTTTTTTAGCTCCATATCGTCCTCAGACTGTTAAATGCACAGGACGCTTTACCAATGCTAAATCTTACATTCACTTCTGTCCCTTCACCTCTCCCACGTACACAAACACATCCACTTCTGCTTACCCAACAGAAAATCCTTGTATTTCTCAAAAGGGCCGGTACGTGAGTTACCGATAAAAAACAGAAAATCAGTCATACAGTATAAAAGACGTACAAAATCGCCATTACCGAATACGTTGCAATTGAACTGAAATCTGAAGATTGATGACCCAAAATCCTGTGGAAAACCGCAAGTAAAAGCATAATATTCAGGAGTGATTGGACAAAAATGAACTTTGACCGCCCTCTTAAAGGGTTGATTTTAATCAAACAACCTTACGATTTACGCTGACGTAATTAGGACACAGGCGAAACTAAACCCATTCAAATATATATATATATATATATATATATATATATATATATATATATATATATATATATATTTAAATGGCGTCCATGTTTAATTTTTACTTTTTACTAAAACTATCGACTTTTCCAAATTAATGGCAACCGGTGTTTTAATACTAATTTCAATAGTTTTATGTAACTTTATAAAATTGAACATTAACAATTTCATACTAAACTTGTAAATATGTTGTAATGTTAATGGTTTTCGAAATATCCGATATTACACATTTTAACGTCCGCCATTTTGAAAATGTTACAACATAAATTCTTCGTCTTGTGTTGTACTGGTAAAAGGTTACATAAATATTGCGCACAGCAAATGTTCACACAATATCTTATCTACGTAATTCCAAAAATATATATATTTTTAAATTTTTGTAAAAACATAAAATGACGAAGCGTTTTCGAACCTATGTTTAAATAAACTTTTATCTTATTTTCATCTCTAAAAACAGTTCCGAAATATTCGAGCAATTCTGAATCACTCTATATAAGGGCCTAATCTGCTTGACATTATACCAATTAAAATTGTGCGCTCTCTCTCTCCAGATGGTTTACAACTGGTCCAGCTCTAAACGATAAGTTGTTGTTTCGCTTCAAGGTTATGCACGTAAACCAAAGAATATGCACTACCCTATATGGTTGTGTTCTTTGTAAAAGTATAATAATATAATTCTCTACGTTTATAGGCCTACTCGTAAACCTAAATAAAAGGGAAGGGAATATAAAATAAAAGGAGAGGACACATTCTCCGAGAGTTGCACACCTCGCACGTCGTCTTGTCTGAATATGTTATAAAAGTTATCCCGTAGCTTTATCAATTCACAAACTTCATCACATCGGTTTTTGAGTAAATGACGTTTGTACCTAATTCCTCTTGAAAGCCGATTTTGAAAAATTACTTATTTTATGGCCTATTTACCAATTATTATTACCCACGGCCTGTTTTGGGTTTTTACCGATAACTAATAAAGATGTATTTTTTTGAAAGATGCAGCCAATAAATTGTTTGTTTCCTTAGAAGCTACATTTGAGCAAAATTAGATCAAAATCGTAAAACCGATTTTGAGAAATTACATATTTTATAACAGCTCCGTAATTTATTTTTGGTGTGTACCGCTCACTCACGAACTTGTATTTTTGGAGAGATGGCAAACAATACGTTGTTTGAGTCCTTAGAGACTACAGATGAGCAAAATTTGATCAAAATCGTTTGAGTCGAATTTGAGAAATTATCTATTTTTCCTAACTGACCGTGGCCTATTTTTGGTTTTACCGATAAGTCATGAACTTGTATTTTTGGTGAACTTGAAACTACACATGAGCCCAATTTGATTACAACAGTTAAAGCCAATTTTTGGAATTATGTATTTTATAACAGCCCCGTGACTGATTTTTGTTTTTACCGGTAACTCACGAAAATTTATTTTAAGAAAGATGGCAACCAATACGATGTTTGGGTTCTTAGAGAGACTAGCTATTATGAACATAATTTGATCAAAATGATTAGTGTCGATTTTGATAAATTACGTATTTTATAACAGCGCCGTGGCCGATTTTTGGTTTTATACTGATAACTCTAGAACGTGTATTTGTGAAGACATGTCATTCAACCAATACGTTGTTTGCAAAATTTGATCACAATCGTTAGTGCTGATAACGAGAAATCACCTATTTTGTAACAGTCTGTGGGCGATTTTTGGTTTTACCGCTAACTCACAAACCTATATTTTTAGAAAGATGGGAACCAATACGATGTTTGGGTTCTTAGAGACTACAGATGAACAAAATTCGATTGCAAACCCGACGAAGAAAAATTACGTATCTTATAACAGTAGAGTGACTGATTTTTGATTTTTACCGATAAATCATGAAACAGTATTTTTGGAGAGATGGCAACCAATACGTTGTTTGCGTCCTTTAGAAGTAAATCGTTATTGCCGTTTTTGTGAAAATATCTATTTTATAACAGCTCGTGAACGATTTTTTACTACATTAAAAATTCTCAAATATATGATCCATGCAAATTTGTTTAAAACATCGTCTAACAAATTTTGTTGGATTACATGAATTCTTCGCAATGACTTCTGACGACAGAAATTCCAAATTAAACCACCATTGTATTAATTGTTAAAGTCATCTTTCTCAAGGCGTCGCTAATTGCTCACTTGTAATGATCTAGGTCAGTACAGAGTTTATTATTATTGGCATTGAAGTGGGATGCACACAAATATTATGACGAAGAGCTAATTCCGTCTTGACACAAATAACTGTAAATAAATTATAATTATTTCAATGAAATATCATTATAGAACTTGCCTCATTACATGCTCTCGTATAGTGAGCAAGGGTGTGGCGCTCTTACGTACATACATGCTCTCGTATAGTGAGCAAGGGTGTGGCGCTCTTACGTACATACATGCTCTCGTATAGTGAGCAAGGGTGTGGCGCTCTTACGTACATACATGCTCTCGTATAGTGAGCAGGGGTATGGCGCTCTTACGTACATACATGCTCTCGTATAGTGAGCAAGGGTGTGGCGCTCTTACGTACATACATGCTCTCGTATAGTGAGCAAGGGTGTGGCGCTCTTACGTACATACATGCTCTCGTATAGTGAGCAAGGGTATGGCGCTCTTACGTACATACATGCTCTCGTATAGTGAGCAGGGGTATGGCGCTCTTACGTACATACATGCTCTCGTATAGTGAGCAAGGGTGTGGCGCTCTTACGTACATACATGCTCTCGTATAGTGAGCAAGGGTGTGGCGCTCAATTACGTACATACATGCTCTCGTATAGTGAGCAAGGGTGTGGCGCTCTTACGTACATACATGCTCTCGTATAGTGAGCAAGGGTGTGGCGCTCTTACGTAAATACATGCTCTCGTATAGTGAGCAAGGGTGTGGCGCTCTTACGTACATACATGCTCTCGTATAGTAGTGAGCAAGGGTGTGGCGCTCTAACGTACATACATGCTCTCGTATAGTGAGCAAGGGTGTGGCGCTCTTACGTACATACATGCTCTCGTATAGTGAGCAAGGGTGTGGCGCTCTTACGTAAATACATGCTCTCGTATAGTGAGCAAGGGTGTGGCGCTCTTACGTAAATACATGCTCTCGTATAGTGAGCAAGGGTGTGGCGCTCTAACGTACATACATGCTCTCGTATAGTGAGCAAGGGTGTGGCGCTCTTACGTACATACATGCTCTCGTATAGTGAGCAAGGGTGTGGCGCTCTTACGTACATACATGCTCTCGTATAGTGAGCAAGGGTGTGGCGCTCTTACGTACATACATGCTCTCGTATAGTGAGCAAGGGTGTGGCAGTCTCCAAGTATCCTAGATGGAAACCTTTCTTCGTGAAGTCTTGTCTTGGAATCGTCTCTTTCATATTTCTTATAACCAACTCGTCTCGTTAGAGGCTCACTTAAGTGGTGTGGCAATCCTGAGCTACTAAAGCTGGAGCTAGACTTGTCTTTGATCCCTCTCTATCATCTTTCTTTAAGGGTCTCTCTTGGCCAATATTTGTTCTCGTAGGATCCTGACGTTATTAGAATGTTCGAGAGCTAGGGGTCTTTATTTTATGTACTTTTCTTCGTTTTAACTCACCCAATATAAGAAGTATAGGGCAAGTTTGGTAATTTCGACTTCTGTTTTTGTTTACTTCACGCTTCATGCCTCAGTATGTAAGCAAGATGGCAAATTAAGATAGGAATATATAATTTGATAAAGGGGATGTATTGACCTTATTCATATCCAGAAAAATTAAATTTAAAATGTCAAAATGGGGGCCATTTTACACAGTTTTCTGTTCATATCTCGTGTGTTATAACTAATAACATACTTTTCATAAAAATTCAAACTTGATCCTTAACTATTTAAAAATGGCGGCTATTTATTTTTTTCTTGCTAAATATCTCGAAACATGTACAAAAATAAAACAAATGTAAATTGTATTTATTAAACAAATTGCAAACATGTAATAAAGTTTGAAGTGTCATAAATTTGTTTATAAATACAATTGCATTTGTTTTATTTAAGTACCATATTTCGAGATATTGCTCGAAAAAATGTAATAAACGCCATTTTTTTAAATAGTTAAATATCAAATTTGAATTTTTTTATGTAATTCAGAGCAATGGATTTAAATATTTTTATTGAAATTATTAGAATTTAAAAATTTTGGTTCTAGATCAATCTTAGGTGTTGTTGACAATTACCAAGAAATTATTAGTATCCTGTTTTTTGTCCATTAACTCGGGTTTCCTTTGATATACAGGAAAAATACGAAAACCGTTTTCTTTGTCATTAAAAAATGAAACTTTTTTGCCTCTTGTGAATTATTTGTAAAGTTAATAGTTTTCCATATATTCAATATTAAATATTTTAAACGGCTACTATTTTAAAAATATACGAAATAAAGTCTCTTTTTTCAGTGCATTTATAAAACGTAACATACAAAATTCGTAGAGTTAATATGAACTCAATATCTTTTTCTATTTCCAAAGTTTTTTTCAAAAAGAAAAAAAGGGAAAAAAATGCTGGGAATCTGGAAAAGTAAGCTATTTTCTAAAAAAAATTTTTTTTCTTTATCCTGACCTACAGAATTATTTTTTAAAGTTTAGCAGCTTATTTACGGAACACTCTGTATACGACTGCCTGACAATTGGAGATCTGTGGAGTGTAGTACAGCCTAAACGAGTGGACCCGTTTTGATCAAATTTAGTATAATGTAAGAATATTTAGTCATATCTCACACGTTTTTATCTCTTTTTCAAGAACTAAAAATTTAGGGGTAGCTGTTATAATAAAAAAGTTATAAAATTATAAATCCCAGTTTGATACTAGTCTGAATAGCCTGAATATTTGTTTCACTATAAAAGTATAAATCAGGTCCATCTTTTACGATGACTCTGTATTTAAATAACAAAGCGTGCAATAATCAATATTTGCTGTACAAAAATTGTAAACCTCTCCCAAGAATGTGACATCTGCTTCTATTTCAGAACCCCCTTCCCGACCGGTTTATTAATAGGTCTATAACTTAAACCAGAATTATATTAGGTAACTTTTATAAAGACACAACCATATAGGGTGGTATATATTCTTTAGTTTGCATATGTAACCTTGGGGTTAAACGACAACTTGTTGGACCCGTCTGGAGAGAGAGAGAGAGAGAGAGAGAGAGAGAGAGAGAGAGAGAGAGAGAGTGTGTTAAACTTTTTAGCATACGTAAAAACTCTTCTACGACTCACATGTCATGTTTTCAGAATACAAATTTATGGATCTCCTCTCTGAAGTACTTGTGAATATATACTGTAATTGTTTTTCTAACTACCGACAAAGACGTACTGGTTTAGTTTTTCAGTAATTTAATTTCGGGTTACCTTATAAATTGAATAACAGTAGTCTATACATACCTAAGAAAGCTATATAGATGTCATTATTTTTAACCATTGCCTCATAAAACAAGTAAGGACCATCATGGTACATACTTAGTTCCTACGTATAATGTAAAACAAGCAGATCCCCTATATATGTAATGCCCATCAGTAGGTCTTGCAGGAAACGTTAACTTTGACTGGTAGATCATAGGGTCTTATCCAGTAGGATGTAGGGTATGTTTTTAAACAGTCGTGACGCAGGTTTTTTTTACCTTGTAAGTGTATATCACTACTTTTTGGCGTCGTCCTAGGCCTTAACGAGCCTCGTAGATTTGTACATTAAAAAATCTCCACTCGTTTTACTCGAGTTACAACCCTAGCGGATCTGAAAGTTGTACATACGCCATACGCTCGTGTCGTTAACTCGGTCCTATCGGAAAATCACATTATCTTGGGTAAAGGTCTTGAGATAAAGGTATAAAATTTAATTTTTGACAATAATTTCACTACTTGTCATCAGAGAATCATTACATACAGAATCGAAATCTACAAATTTGTATTAAATTTATTGTGTTTATACACACGAGTTATAAATAAAAACAGTTTTAAATGGCCGCCATCTTACTATTACATTTCGATTTTTCTAAATTTTTATAAAGTTCTATATAAGCACACTATAGTCCCCTCCAAATTTCTTATCCTTATCTTAAATTTAGTGGTTATGTGTACATACATACGTCAACGAGGGAGGGACAGCTTGTTAAAAATGATACCATGAAATGTGAATCTCAGTCAAAAAAACGGAGGTCGAATTTTTTTCCCAATTTCCAAACTTATATTACTTGTACAATAAAATTTCAAATAAAAATAATAATCAATTATTATTATTATTAATAAACACCTTTATTAACAAAACTAATGAATAAAATATAACAATTACAATTTAATTTGTATTATTTATTAAATAATTAATGATGACGAGAAAACTTGTACCCACATTCACACGCTCTTTAATTACACACTTAATAACGAAAATCTTTTCAACACATCCCGTGTAACACCTGTCCACGTCAGATATATCCATATAATAAGTGTTAAGTGTTTTCCAAATTAGACACGGCTGTGAATGGAAATTTGGCAGCCAGTTGCACAAGCGACATGCGGATACGGTTTGTTAAACATGTCCGTTTTATGTTTTGGAATCAATAAGCATTCTTGACCTCATTCTTGTACTTAAATTGAAGCAGAGACAAAATTGTTTGCCAAGTATGTTGACACTCCTGATTGAAGTGTGGTATGTTCGTATATTATACGATACTAGAATACGTACGTATGTTGCTGTCTAATGGAAAAAATACATCTCTCAATAGGCCTACTTGCTCACATAAATGTAGTTTAGAGAGAGTTGTGTGATGGTTAAGAAATCTATGTCGAATTGTTTTCGGATATAAGTGTTTTGAGGTTTCCTTTGTCCAAAAAGAGTGTTTTTTGGAATTATGTTCGTCACATGTACTGATTTTAATCGAATTTGGCGTATTTTGGTCATATCTCGGGACTTTTTTCGGTTTTCGGTCAATCAAATAGTGGTAACTGCAATTAGAAAAAAAAACATAAAATTTCAATTTACGACGTACAGACATTCGGGTGAAATTATATTGGTCCTTAGTTTTACTTATGGACCTTAAAAACGATATATTCGCGTAAATTTCAACGCCAAATTTTTGTATCCCTTAAACATTTTTCTCTACATTAGGCAAGTAAAAATATCATACATTCGTACAAGGATTTCAGGTGTTACAGTGATCTTTTCCAAAAGCTTAATGAAGGTTGCGGAAGAATTTGACTGCATTAAATATGTGGCTAGACAGAAACAGGCCAGGTGCGAGGAAGTTAGAGGTTAGGTTACCTAGAGGCGGCTGACATATGACATGCTTTGCTTGATAACACGGGCATTCTTTGGGTTATTGAACTTAAATACCTTCTATATCGACGTGTCCTTCCTATCCCTACATAATTACAAAGACGTCCTGTGTAAATATAAACCCAGTTTTTAAGATGTATTTTTTCTTTCCTACATACTGTATAAGTTTTGTACTTTGTAAAACAATTATGTTTTTTATAGAAATACTTTTCTAGATCCTTTCAAAAAAGTGGTTTTTGGAATAATATTCGTTTGTTGTCCGTGCAACACGCTTTAGGATGAACCCATTTTTACCCAATTTGGCCTCATGTCAAAGCATTTATTTCATTAACTAATGATTTGGGGAAACCTGCTGTAAAAAAGTATAAAATTCCGATGTTATTACGTTATTAATCAAAATTTTCACAATCTAGCAATTAAATTCAGAATTTGGTTAAAAAGATAGATGTAATTTACACGGTACATATTTTATTTCTTGGGTTCTATTTTCTTACGACGGTCATATATTAAAATATAGATAAAGCTATTTATTTGAATAAATTAAAACTGTAATAAAATAGGAAATTAAAGAGGTCAATATTTATTAAACTGAAAAACTAACAAAACAAATATGAATGAGATTAATATTAAAAAAATATATACAGACTGGTTCACGAAGAAATGGAGAAATATTCATGACATGTTCTGTTAAAAATAAAGATAAAATAAATATAAACATAAAAAAGCTTATTTTCCATCCGCCATTCTTTTTTGCTTTTTGGAGGGTTTTTTGTTGTTGGGATTCTTTTCTTTTCTTTTTTATTTTGTGTTTATCAAAAAGGTCTGTAAAGGAGCAAACTCTACCTTAATATTAATCAATTAATACATATACTCTGTTTTAACACATTAATTATAATTTTGTGGAAATACATAAATATTGAGTTTATTTTGCTAATGAATTTATTTACGTTACAGTTTACAATGTAACAAAATCAAAGACTTATTTGATATATTTTCAAAATGGCTGCCGCTAAAAATATTAAATTAAAATATCTTGAAAACCGTATAAGAAACAAAATATTTTTCACTTTAAATGACTAATAAAAAATAGGTTTTCTGTTGCTCATAGGATAAAAAAGTTATTTAAAAAAATAATTAATATTTATTCGTTGGTGTTGGTAGATTTATTGTCTCTAATATTAGAGGGATTTTTGGTTTTGATTGACGTTTTTAAATTTAATTTCTGAATTTTCACTCTAATATTTTCACTTATTGATAAAGTCTAAAATATTCGGAGATTAAAACTATCGGAATTCGAAAACACTTTGTTTTTGGGGCTAATATTGAGTGTTTTAAACAATTGCCAAGAAATGATTTTTTAAATTGATAACTTGGTTATCCTTTCAAAAAAATTATAAAAAATACCATTTTGTTGCCGTAAAAAGAGAAAAATATTATGGCTCCTATATATTTTTTGTGAAGTTAAGTGTTTTCGAGATATTTGACTTTAAATATTTTTAAAAGGTTTGTATTTCGAAAATATACAAAATAAAACCAAACCTGAATTGTTATCTATATCCAACTTTATGTTTTTTGTAAAAAGAAACAAAATGTTGGACGGATGATAAACTAAGCGTTTGAACCTATGTTTACATAATACTTTTCTTTATTTTCCTGTAGATAAAATTATTTTACAAACTTGATATCAATGTCTCTTAGTCTCCAAAGTTTGGATGAATTGTAATTTAAGTATGGACCACTTTAATTTTACTTGAACTATGATAAAACGTTGATTTTGGTTTTGTTTTTATAAATCATTACTTCGATTAAACGTTGATTTATTGAATTCTAGGATAGTAGAATAAAGGCAGATTTTGTGAAAATGTGGGGGAAAATCTGGCTTACTGGTAGTGTGTGTGTAGCCTATAGGCCTATGTGCAAAAATGTATATCCAAATATTTGATATTACATGTACAAACACTCACGTACCCATTTAGCGCTTTTTACTATAGAAAAATCGGACTAAACTCAAAAAAGTTCAAGTTTTTTCTTTTTGTAAAAATCCCTTATATGAACAATTGTAAAAAAATGATCAACTTTGAGCGCTCAAATCTATCTCTATCCCAGTGCGTCTGACGAAAAAATTACTAAAGACCATTTTGATGGGAATTTAGTCAACCTCAACTCCCACCTTTTTACCCCTCCTCCTGGGGGGGGGGGGTGTTAGTGGTGAGCTGGAATGTTCGTTTACCCCCCCCCCCCCACTGAAGTAACCCTAAAACCCAACTTTTCACCATCGTATCTGGAGAATTTATGTCCAGTAAAAATGTTTGTTCAGTGGTCCATTATGGAGATGAAATGTGCACAATAGTAGCTTTAGAATAAGTGTGGTGAGGAAATATATATAGACTTAACTTGGCTCACCAAAACATGATTAATTTATTACACTGATAATTTGCTTACTTATTATATTAGTCTCTAATTTTAGTTAGAAACTAAAAGAAAAAAGTTAAATAAACAGTTTGACAAAAATTACTAGAGTAAAATTTATTACTGGTTAAAACCTTTGTAGTCATCATTAGTTTTAATAAACCACAGAAACAGCTTTGCTCTGTGCCACTTTCAATTAACTAACTTCCTGTGTAAAATGTCTTTGACACTCTCTTAATTAATTTAAGGTTATGTTCGAAAAAAATACGGTTCAACGGCTGGCGACACTGTCAAATATTTCGTTGCCGCGATTTCCTGCCTACACGAATAGACACGTGCTACATAAAAGTTGTAACTGTCTCTCAGCTGTTTTTAAATCTTGTTTCGAAAATAACTTTGCAGCCTTGAAGTCGGGCGACAAGAAATTTGTAAATGTCGTCTCTAACACTCCCATCTCGTATTTTATTAGATTTTTTTTTATGAAAAATGATTTTTTATATTTTAATGTTTTGGAGGTGGAAATAAAATATGTCAACTTTGTGAGGTTGGATGTTTGTGATCGTTGAGGCTTAACGTAAATTATAGAACAGGATGTATCCTCATACGATTTTTTTTATACAGGAAATTATTTCAGTTCCGATAACATGAAATGTGCACAGTTTTAATACATCCTGGTAAGGTTTAGTGTATGTGTATGTAGGGATACAAAGTGTGTGGGGTGAAGCATGTGTGCTTCCATCATCAATCTACTATTCATTTGCCAAAAGAAAATATTACGTGTCTGTATGTAACCCTTCTTTTCTCAGTTTTTAAAATATAAATATTTTGACATTTATGTTTATAAGCTGATTGAATGTTTTTATGTAAGTGTTGTAAATTGGGCTAAAATAAATTTAAATTATAATATTTCCAGGTCGAAAATCTGTGAATTTTAAAAGTTGTGTTGAGTATAGAGGGTGATCATTTATCGTGGACACTATTGGCATCTTATATTGATTCTACGAAAAACTTTAAATGGGGGGGACCTTAGTTAATTTTTCATGAAATTTAAAAAACCGTTTTGCAAACTTTGAAAATGACAGTTATTTTTCAATACGCAGATAACTTTAAAATTTCTTTAAAAAACCCCAGAAATTTCATATTTTAACGGTGATTTCAGATTCCACACCAAATTTTAAGACACTTTTATTCTCGGTTATTTTTCGATAAACCCACTCGTTTTTGAGTTAAATCCTTTGAAATTTGAAAAATTTAATATTTAGTGCAGTTTCTTGATGCGTTTTTCCGTACTTACATCAAGTTAAAAATTCAGTTAGGGATCTAGAAAATTCTAAATACCAATGCAGGACTAAAATCAAAATAATAACTTTTAGAACAACTAAAAACTGGCTCAAATCTACTGTAAATATAAGCAGGACCTGCAATGGTTATATTTCCTAGACTATAACTAATTAAATATTTAACTTCATGCAATACTTGATACTCTAGCAGCGTCAAGGACGAAAAATAACGAAAGTTGGTAAAGAGAGACCTGTTAGGAAAGATTGAAAGCGAGAGAGTTAACTGAACACTACATGAAGAAAGGTGTAGATCCAGCTATGTACCTCGGCATTGTCACACAATAAACATATCAAAGATGGCCGTTTGAAATGATTTCTATTTTTGTAGTTGGCTTCTTAACGAGGCATATAATAACGCAAAGATCGGAGATCAGGAAATGAATGAATATATATATATATATATATATATATATATATATATATATATATATATATATATACAAGAAACAGCAACAGAAAAGAGTGTCCCACATTGCCAGCATATCAGCTTATGTACAGGATATTCTATTTGAATTGTTTTGCTTTAACATGAAACTCTATCTCCTTAGAGCTAATGAGGACGAAACTCATTAAAATGGGGGGGGGGCAACCCTCTTGATTCGACGAAAAGAAATTTCCTCGTAGTAAAAAAAACTAGGTAAAAAAATCCAACATTTGTAATACAACAATTATATTTGTTTTAACTTACTATAAATAAGCTGAAGTTGAGAGGTCATGTGGGTTTCCTCCGTGTTACTTACCTGAAAAAAAGTAAATATTTTTCAATTATTGCTTACAATACAATACAGTGGTTAAACAAACACAATGTATTTGAATTATCAATACAATATTTGACACATATTATTTATTCTAATATTATAAAACAAGCAATTCTTTAAAATTTTATTTTGAAAACGGACAGAAGGATTCCATTTTTAGCCTTTTTGAACGTCAAAAATCGTTCTACTGTGTAACTGCTACAGCTGTTTCACCTCAATATGAGACATCTTCAGGCGTACCACGGGAATACTTTATACACTTACAGTATATTTTAGACATATTATTTTTATATTTTAAAATATATTCTTCTACTAAAATTATATTCTACTAAGTAACTAAAGATGAGAAATTTTGTGGCCACCCAATCTAAAATTTCAAATTTGTTTGACGTGTATGTTAATTTTCTGAACTAGCCATAAAGTGAAGTAGCCTTTCTAGTGAAAGGTAAGATTATGGCTGGTTCAGAGGACATTCAGAGCTATGAAGCTAATTAAACATTGTAGGGAAATGTTTGATAATATCATTTAAAAATAATTTGTTTTATCATTTAAGTTTTTCGGCTGCCATTTAAAAATAATAAGAGATAGAAGTAAAGATCAAATACAAAAAAATGTTCGTTTGAATAGACCTTTTATTTGATATAAATTTTTTTTATAAGTTGCTATTTAAGAATTTTGAGTTTAAGGCTTTTTTATTCTTCGTTTGAGAATTTTTAAAATTTACAAAATCCAGTGATAAATGCCCCTACCACACGTTTCCTTAAATAATAGCTCAATAATAAGCTTGGAAAAAAAATCTGGTGCTCTTCCGTATTGTAGGTAGGGTAACACGGTACTTTATTTTAAAGTCTTATTTCAAAACGTTTTGGTACAACCTGTACATACAGTTAAAGATAATTAACTTTTGTTTGCGCCAAAATGTTCAGGGTAATTAGACCTTTAAATTGATGTATCACACACCCAAGTTTACATTTGAAAATTCCTCAAAAAGCACCCCTACCCTTCAAATTGGGCCCTTTTGGGGCATTTTTCAAAATTGAAAATAATTTTATTGGATTCTGTGAGTCCTAATTAGGGGGAAATGAGGAAGAAAAAGTGTTAAAGTAAGTTAGTAAGACAGCTATAAATACTGTACAGGTGGTCTGCCTCATCCTGTATATCTCGATAAATTTATTTGTGATATTTCTATATAACGATATATTACGATTTATTTGTTACACTTCGATACATTTTATATTATTTCTATAAATTGTAATATATTTCGGCTTACTCATTATATTTTGATAAATTCAAATATACTCATCGATATATTTTAATAAATTTCGATGTATTTAGATAAAAAAGAAGAAGAATGAGATTCAAAAAGCATGTTTAAACAATAGTATATATCATCACTAGGACTAAAAGTGAAGGTTTTTTATATAAGCTCAAGTTCAAAATGATCGAGGATCGAAAAAGCTTCTTTTGGAATTATATTTTTCATTATACTGCAAACAATAAAAAAAAAAACCTAAAATGTTATAACCTATTTACCTTCAAATCGATGGTAACAGCTGTTTTATCGGTTATTTACAATCGAGAGTATCGTTGTTTTTATAGATGCTTTACAATCGTTAATTAATTCGTATAAACGAAGTAACAGCTGATGACCTCGACCTCAGCTGATGTTTTTTGGTCCTAGGATTAAAAAGAACAACTTTAGCATCTCAATGCACGTATTAAAAACAGCTGTTTTAAGCAGTATGACGAAAAATATATTAACTTATTCGTTCACGTACAAATTTTAAATGTATGTATTACACAACATAATAACTGCTTTATAACGTTTCCTTTTAAGAGGACAGAAGGACCTTAGAGTGACTCATTTAACTCCCATGATTAAAACCCAGTATGAAGTGACATTTTAACGTATTGGTGTCCTAATTTAGAAAGTTGATGAAGTTGTCGGGTACTTCATTATAGCATAACCTTAATCGGAATATTTAGTACAATGTGAGCATGACCTGCCGTATTTCTCTGTCATAACTAAATAAGAGAAATCGAAACCTAACCTAACCTTGCTTAACTAGCTTTGTTACGGTCGACTGAGAAATATTACTGTAGGCTTATGCGATTGGCTATTGTTGAACTGTAATTATAACAGTTCAGATATTTAAAGTATTTATTTTACTTTCTTATTTTATTTACAGAAAGTACTGTGACGGTAGAAATATTAATTTTTAGTCCTTGAATTACAGGGATGTTTGAGTCTAAAAAATGATTTTTATATCAGACTATTCGTACAAATATATAGTGTACATTTTGTAACTGAGCAACCATTGGGGTCTCTGAAACTATAAGACTTACAGAAAACTTCAAATGGGTGATCTTTCTACTTTTTTTGTTTGTAATAAAATGGTGTGTTTGATTTTTTAAATTTTCCAATATGACGGTTAACTTTAAAATTTCTAATAGAAACCCCATTTTTTAATGTTGAATTTGGATTTTAAACGAAATTTTATGACTTTTTTTTTATTATCATCGGGTATTTCTTAAATATCCTTAATCATTTAAGAGATATAAAATTCGCTCAAGTTCTGTTTAAAATACATTGAAATAAGAACCAATTTCAAAAATATATTTCTCTGAATAATGAAAAAATCTTAGAGTCAAATTTAAGTGTCAAAATTTTTTTGTTTTACCTCAGAGTTTTTTTTTTTAGAATCATCTATCAATTATGTCGTTACAGTGAAAAAATAATTATAAATTTGAAACAATTCTAACAAAATTTTCAAGGTTCATCATATTAAAATAAACCAATACAAATTTACAATTAGAATTATACGATTGCGTGTTATTTGCTCTAAAACTGATGATTTTCTAGAAACAAATTCTTATACGTGCCGATAAAATACAATTTATACACGTTTTTGTAATTGATATTTGAAGGATTGGAATGTTATTTAAATAAAAAGGAGGAAACGTTTTTCTACAAAGTGTACTAATTAAATTACTTGATTTGTTAGGATTAATATTTATTTTTAGTCTAGGGTTGTTAATTTATTAATTAGGGTATGTTTACTTAGTGTGACTTAAAAGATGACCGTGTCAGTTTATGTACAGTATCCTCAATGTAGGAAGTCTCTGGGGTGTAGAGGAAAAGAGGAGCCCTACACACTTTGTTTGTTGCGTTTACTAGGTACAACCCTAATAAAAAAATATATAAACCTCAAATGCTTCTGTGTAAACGCGTACCCTACTTTCGTTTCTTTTATCGGTGTAAATAAGAATAAAACGTTTACAAAAGTCTGCCACGAAGTTGGAACTTTAGGAATTAAATGTAGCTGGGCAGTAATTTGTGTACATAGTTATCTTGGAATGGATTGTACCGTCAAGTCAGGTTAGGGAAGCAAGTAGAAGGGAGAACACGCCCCTTACACCAGACACAATCCTAGTCTGAGGCTACTGTAGCAATTGTGTTACAAACCACCGGAAGATCAGACAGTCTGGGTGACGATTGGAACCTTGAGGAACCTTACTTTAATTATTTTGTAAATTTGAGTTAGCCGATACTTGTCGAATCGGGATCTGACTTTTGGTGCTGTAATAGTTATTGCAGAAGTAGTTTATTGTCCCAAGTATTTACGTTCTAACCTAACCTAACTAAGCCTTTAATAGTATTCTCGAAAAAATTCTACGTTATAACACATAAGCAGTTTACTGAGGAAATATTATTTCTTCTCTAGTTCTAAACTAGTAAGATCAACAATTCGATTAACTTACTAAATAGTGGAGTAATATTGAATCCAAACTTGTAATTTAAAATGGGATTACATTTTCCAAAAATTAGTAATGTACTGTAAAGAGAAGAAATTTCATACGAAGTAACGCTATGGGGCGGTTTCTAAGGTTTTTTTTATAGTTATTACTGAAATGAAAATGCTTAAATAAAATATTTGAACTGATTACTTCCATTGTTAGTAATATGTTTGTTCTAATCCATTCTACAAGGAGTGACATCAGTAGTTCATTTATAATAAGTATGTGAGTGGCAATCCCGAAGGACCTAGCTGGATCTACACTTTATTGTTGTCTTGGGTTAGATCCCTCTCTTTCATCTTTCCTATCATGTCTCTTCCGATGCTATTAAAGTATTCGAGAGATAGTAGTCTTTATTTTATCTTCTTTAGTTCCTTTTTTTTAAATAAAGCGGTCGTTGATGATCGAGAAGTTTTTTGCCTTTAACGAGAAGTAGAAAACATTTACACGCAGTGTTTTTTATCCACACAATGACTCTTCCCAATTGATAAATTGCAATATAAATAGCATTTAACTGACTATACTATGTCATAATTTAAAGTTTAGTCATACATTGTGCTTGCGGTTATCAAATGTCACGTAAATAAATATTATATAATTCAAATTAAATTGAACGACAATATTGCTTACTGCTTACTATTAAAAACTTGTGATAAATGATTAACAAAAAAATTAAGACTTTGTTTTATTTAAAACAACTATTTCGAACAGCGATAAATTTTTGTTTTTTACGCAGCAAATATAAATAATCAGCTTGCAGCTGATTAATAAATCCAGAGCTTTGTGTGGTCAGCCCATTGAGTTCCCGACGACGTAATTCTAGCTTTCTTCGCCGAGATTTCCTACTAACTGTTGATCCAGATTCGACACAGAAAACTTTTAAGCCCTCACGAGGATCGATGCACATATGGCGAGAGCTATATCCACTAGAAGAACCGTTCTTTAGTATTCAACTGATACGATTAAAAAAATAGAACGAGAATAGCTTTTGCACATCTCCACGTTTAGATGGCTCAACATTGAGATTAATATTTACAAGTTGCACTAAATGAACTCCAACAGGCTTTACTTAAAATGAAACGGTCACCATTTTTAAATAGCTCCAAACTTTTTTAAATGTAATTTAATGAAAAGTAAAACCTAGTTTGCAGTAATATTCCAAAACCTGTTGCACCATTCTTAACAAGCAGAGCGTAGAATTACGGCGTAGTAACGTGAAAGAATGGAGGGGGAATTTATTCATGCTTTTCTGTTGTTTGTTGTAGTTCTATAGAGCTATTATTACCGTTGTTTCCCTTCTAATTTTTAGGTTGTTTTTTATTATTTTGTTTTTTAGTAACCACGCTTTTAGTTTTATCGTAGAAAAAACGTTTGGGTAGCAATTTTTTTTTTTTTAAATAAGCTGTTTGGGACTGAAATAAAAATTATCATCAAAAAAACTTCTTTTTTTTTTTTTAAATTACCGTTCATTTTTTTGGTTAATTTTGGTAAACTTATGGTGGAATGGTATGTAAAATTAAGTCTTAATTACTAATTTTGTGCTTGATAGGGAGAAAATTGCAATCTATAAAACTTTACTAACAGATTTATCAAAACATAAATTTACTCGGAACTACCGATTTCGTTGAAGTGTTTGTAAAATATGAAGATTAACGACCAAACACAAATGAAAAATAGCAAGTAATAAAATATTACGGTTGAGGAATAATTGGTAAAAAACAAAAATGAATCTTTTGTACTTCATCAATAAAAGCTCGGTTTTAGTCACATACTATTTACGTTGAGGAAGTGTTTATGTCACAAGCAAAGTAAGTTTATACCGTATTTAGATATATAACTATTTTTGAGAGACACTGTCCATGATTCATTTACAATTTTTGATTGAATATATGGTGATTATATTTTTGTTGACGAATAGATTGGATGGATTTTATGTAGGTATGGGGAAGAGTGAGTGAGAAAATTTGTGCAATGTTTTTGCAACCAATTATTTAGAAACTAATGTATACCAATTAAGTTTTGTTAAAACCGAGCAAACTTTGTAAGTCAAAATTATTATTATTTTTTAAATAACAATTCTATCTCTTTTATCTATAATTTTTTTTATTTGCAAACCACTTGGTACTTTATACAATTCCAATCTAGTCTTAAGATTAATGAGCAAAATTTAGCTAACCTAAACTACTACTATTAAAATAAATAATGTATCACCGTCCACCTCAAGAAAAAATGGAATAAAATCATAAAGCATACAGATTTAGCCGATTTTAACTTTTTGTTTTATTTTTATTATAACAAAGCCTTATTGGTTGCATTGCTGCTCAATACTACTTCCTCCGTAAAAAATATTTAGTTTTTTTTAAGTGTAGGACGATCCTCACGTCCTACACGGTAGAATAACCACTAAACGTAGCTCGGACAAGACGTTACACAATAGTCATAGTTTTACAAATGACAGCGAGTTACAAATTACTTATTTATTTGATGTCTAATTAAAAACAGCATATCTTGTGTAAATCTGGTTGTCCTCGAATATCGTCACACTGTCTTGTAATTATCATAATGTGATTAATTCCGGATATAATCCGATTTGAAGGCCAAGTTTCCGGGGGAAAAAATCACGTTTTTGTTCATCTTGTATTGAGCCGCTTCGAAATGAATGCGATTTCCCTACACAATTTAACATACCTGTATAATGAGTTATCCATCTAGTAGGCGTAACGGGTAATTAGTGAAACAAAATTGACATACGATTGTATGCCGGTCTTCTTGACGCTTCCGGCGTTTTAGGTTGAAGTTTACGCCTGTCAAAGTTTGTTTACGACATTTAAAATTTTGATTAACCTAATTAACATATCGTTTCAGACCGGTCTAATACTAAATCCGTAATGAGAGAGAATTGTAAATCAGGAACAGTTATATTTTCCAATGAAGAGAGAAAAACGTAAACATAGAAAGAAGGAAGTTGGTGACGAATATGTGTTCAGAGTAAACAAAATAAAACAAATCACAGTCATTAAATAAAC
Organism: Aphrophora alni; assembly: GCA_963513935.1. Classification (NCBI taxonomy): domain Eukaryota; kingdom Metazoa; phylum Arthropoda; class Insecta; order Hemiptera; family Aphrophoridae; genus Aphrophora; species Aphrophora alni. The sequence continues at coordinate 89,742,954 of OY740772.1, forward strand.
AAAAGGAAACAAATCGGAGTCATTAAACAAACAAAATAAAACAAATCGGAGTCATTAAATAAACAAAATAAAACAAATCGGAGTCATTCAATAAACAAAATAAAAGAAATCGGAGTCATTAAATAAACAAAAGAAAACTAATCGGAGTCATTAAATAAACAAAATAAAACTAATCGGAGTCATTAAATAAACAAAATAAAACAAATCGGAGTCATTAAATAAACAAAAGAAAACAAATCGGCGTCATTAAATAAACAAAATAAAACAAATCGGAGTCATTAAATAAACAAAAGAAAACTAATTGTAATCATTAAATAAATAAATCAAATACACATAAAACAAGAATTTTTAACATATTAACTACCCGAAGCCGACCTCAAGGTCATATATATATGGACACAATTGCGAAGTTCAGAACACCCGTATAATAACTGTTTTAAACGAACATAACCTAACTGGATAAAAACACTTGATCTACTAAGAGACCAACTTTTGGGCATTACGTTTAGAGGATCTCCTAGTATTACATTGTTTGATAGCACTGTGCAAGTCCCACGATTGACCTATCAACTTGTCTTTAGTTGTTTCTATTATTTACAAATTACAGATTAATAATAAATTGGACAGATATTGCAGAAAATAAGTAAAAACCTGTTAGGCCCTACTACTAATTTCCTGAATTTTCTGGCTAATTTACCTTGTCTAAGAATATACCAAATGTGTTGAAAGTGAGATTAAATAAAAATAAATGTAAAAATTCATCAAATATCTGTTTTAAATTATATTAGGTTTTTTTTTTTTTTAACAAAGTTCTTTAAGCAATTAAAAACATGCAATGTGTTTAACAAATTCGGCGAAAATTTAACAATAATTGTAACAAGTGGAAAATCTGTCGGTGAGAAAACTGATTATAAAAACAAAACGTTAATTTTTGCGATTTTTCTAGTGAACGAGAGTTGACCAAAAATTACGAATAAATGAGAAAGCAAAGGTAAAATCTGGGTTTGTTAGTTTTTTGTGTGATTAGTCTGATTGATTAGATATAGAAGGGAGTATTGGAGATGTACAAGGAAAGCTGAAAAGGTTTTTGGTGTGGAATTGTCTTGGGTATCCGTCCAATTGATATACCGTCAGAGACGAAACTGTAATAATTTACATTCCCCGTGAACCAAGTATACCTTTTGTTTAACGTTGTGCTATTAAGGGTCGGGCGTACAAACTTTGAGCACAATATTTTAGAAATAGACGCAGTTGCTGACAAACGCTGATTTTTCTACACATAATTTAAAAATACGAGACAAATACAGTGAAAGATTTTGACTTTTTATCCACGTTTTGCAATTTCATAGTACTTGTAACCGCGTCACATATGTCGTGCAACTGTAGATATAGCCTCGTGGAGAAGAGCTAATTACCTTCTTTCTCTCTGCCTCTACAAGATGGTGGTATTAGGTTAGGTTAGGTACAACGGTTGTGCATAATACTTTCTTGTGAGTATTGTTGTTGGGAATTGTACAATCGGAGGAAGGACAAACGAGGAGTTTCTTTATATGAAAGAGAAAGCGCGAAAATCAACCGACAAAAAGTGTAAAATTGAAGTTTTTATAACTATTTTTACTCCGATATTAAAAAATGAAATAAATCTTTCGACCGAAGGTAATACATTTGCTTTCTTATTGAACGTAATGATATATATAAAATTGTGATATACAAAAAAATAACCATGACAAATTTTTCAATCATTATATTGTAGATATTATCAAATTGTATAATATCGGCCTACGATATTATAACCCACCCTTTTTTTAGTTTCCCACATATACATAGAGTAATTATCTGCTGAGTAAAAAAAAAATAGATGCTGAATTTTTATGAGGCTATATCTGTTTTAAGGTTCCCTGAATTCAATAAAGTGGTTTTTGAAATGATGTCTGTCATATGTGCAATGCTCTACAGACCAAAAACGACTATTTTAATAAAATTTGATATATGAAATTATTTTGATAACTTTGGAAGGTTGTCTATTTTTTTGATAAACAAATTTGGGGGTTGCTGTCATATGAAAAAAATTAAAAAAATTAAAAATTAAAAAGTACTGTAATGATATTTTAGTAGCCTCTAAGGACCCAAACAAAATAGTTCTCCAAAAATGCCGATTCGGGAGTCAACATTTAAAAATTAAAAATTGGCACGGGGTAAAATGCATATTTTTTCAAAATCGACCCTTCCGAATACTTTTGAATTTTAGTGAAATGTGAAAACTCTAATTTATGAAACGATTGTGTAATGATAATGAATTTAAAGTAACTTTTTAAACTTCAAATGAGTGTGTTAATGGCTACATACGATCCTTAGATAAAGGAAATATATAGAGTATTCGAAAATATGAAATTCTTTTTATCAAGAGGACATAATTGAAACTGCGCCTGATTATATATATAACAGTGCTTAAATAACTTATCAATTCCTAGAACATTTATTAATATACACATAGAAAACATACAAAACAATACAAGAAAAATTGGAGAAATCAATTTTCTTACTGATTAGGATTTAACTCCACGTACAAGTTTTGCATGGTGCAATTATTAAAAACTACATTTGTAAACAGGTCTGCAGTAACGTTTGCAAACGATGACGCTGCGTTGATATTTAATTTAATTTCTTCTGATTCATCAATGAGTGAATAAAAAACTCACTGCGCACAACACAATTCAACTTTAGATATCTTATGTTTGGTTACAAATAACAAAAAAAATGTGAAAAATGAAGATCAGCTGATTTAATAACTTCTAGTGATAAAATCCTAGACTTTCTATTGGTTATTGTTGGACGGTTTTGAGTTGATTGGTTGAAAATTTGTATTGTAATGAAAAATCTGTGTAGTAGTGGAAAAGTTTAACGTTAATGAGATTTGTTTCAATTCGAATAGTGGAAGAGAAATACGGGTGTTACCGTATAGTCGTAGATAAAACATAATTTACAAAAAAGAATTTTGACCACCGTCATTAAAAGGTCTATTTTAATAAAATACGATTTGTGAGCACGTGTTTTACTGAGGACACGTTTATGTCACAAGCAAAGCACGTTTAGGCCCTAATTAAATACATAAACATTTAACCACTGTGTTCATGTTTCATTTCACTTTTAGATTGATATCTATCTAACTGATATTTTTGCTATAAATGGTTGTGTTTAATTAGTATTATGATTGAGAATTGGTGTAAGAGAAAGTCTGTGCAATATTTGTGCACAATTTATTATTTATTTCTTTGTATTGCTCTAACGGCAAAGAAGTTTCCGTTCAACTGTAAAGTTTACAGCACCCATTTTTCTAATTTTACAACTTAAGTCATAATTTCCAGTAGAATGAGTATAATGATATATTATCTTAAGGTATTATCCAGCTTTCTGACTCAACGATCACTATAATCATTGAAGAGAACAATGCTTTATTTGGTATTGTGGTGACTGGTGACTTGAACGGTGGAGTAGAACAGGTCGTGCGACGCCTGGAGCTTTTATATCTGGAGCAAACACTTTCACCCTTTAACGACTTTTGTTGCAATATCCGTGAAAGCAGGAGAAAATACTGAACTGAAAAAATTGTTAGTTACTGCAATAAACTACGAATTTCTAAACGTGTACATTAGTGTTTAGTAAATATTTACTTTCACATATTTAAGTTGATAACCTTTAGAGAACGTCGTGATGGGTCAAAAATATTGGTGTAAAGGTTTCACGGGAATATCCGTTATAAGGAACGGTTAACTTCCAAAAAAGAGATTTTTTGAACAATCTCTGATATCTAAAACAATTAAACAATTTTGATAAAATTTGACATGAAGTAAATTTTGGTATTACTAAATGCGTTTCTAATTATCATCATTATTATGGACTACGTTACACAATTCAATTTTCGCGGCGATCGTATTTCTTCATCCTTGGTTTTATCCTTCGTCAGACTACCTTTGCTATCTTCTTTCACCACAAGTCTCTATCATCAATTTCTAGTTCTGTAATTCCTATTTTTTTCCATGTTTACGAACTTCTCTAATTCACAGTATTTGAACTTTATTATTTTCTCGGTATACAGTAAGAGTTTCTTCGTTTTTCGTTCAACATCCATTCTCATTAGATGTTCATAGAGAGCCAGTCTCCGCTTGACCAGTGTTGTTGATATTTTTACAAATTTATTGTTGAGTTGTTAATTTTTCTGATTAGATATGTGAACTTGATGTAGCTTAGTCCTGGACGTGGAGGTGGTTCGGTTAAGGGATAGATATAGAAGGGAGTATTGTGGATATAAGCTACAGGGAAAGCTGAAGAGGTTTTTGGTGTGGAATGGTGTTGGTAGTGGTGGTTAGATTTTTGTTTGCCTTGAAAAGAAGCCTCTCATCGGGCTTTTTGCCGATCCTTGTTGTCTTGGGTATCCGTCCAATTAATATACCATCAGAGACGAAACTCTAATAATTTACCTTTTGGGAGGCGATGAGTCCTTCTCCGTGAACCAGGGTTGATCCTCTCAATTTCCCTGTCGGGAGGTGCAGGTTGGCCATCTCTTCCCTAGCTTTAATTTTGTAATAGTTAAGTTTTAAAATAATTATGTTGTTAGTTGTAGCACAATCTCAGTCTTAATCGTTTTGTTGCTCCTTCCCAGTTAGCTATCTGTATCGGTGGCTACAGTGGTCTCTCTGAGGTAAGTGATACCTATTGTCCGTCGGGAACAATAAGCTGGGCATTGTATGTTTTAAGCATTGACCAAAGCTAAGGCCAGTAACGTGAAGATGGTGGCTTGTGCATGTGTTTTGGTATTGTCGCAGAAACTAGTAGGATGAACTACTTATTTGTTGTTTTGGCGTTAACAAACTTCGTTAACGTTTTCTTGGCTGTTAAGATTTTACGCAGGGATTTTCTTTTTTATTTCGCTCAACTCGATATTGTTTCCCCTGCGTACAAACATTCTGGTAGAATTATTATTATTTTATTTTTGTTTTCTTCGTAGCTCCCATTAGACCAAAACACAAAATTCTGAATTTTATATATTTTTAATATCCAATTAAAACGTATTCATCGCCATTTCTACAAAAAATATCGGTTCATGAGTTATCGGTTGTAAATGAATCACGTGTACGCCTAGTACTAGTTGAAATATCTCAAAATCGCGAAATCAATAGGCCATAGATAAAATGTTATGAAAATGGCAAACTTTACAATCCAAATCAATGTGATCAACCTCAAGTAACGGCTCGTAAGTAATTTATACGAAAATGAACTTTTGTCGTCGTTGGGTTTGTTCTGGTTTTATTTCAAATTATTCGAAACACTTGCTTTATTTTACCTTCTGTTTGGTTCATTGGTTTGATCTTTGCATTTCACTTAAGTTTGATTGAAATAGTTTGTGCTGATTTTGAGTACAGGTAACCAAATGAACACGACGGCGCTCACAGGTGATTTTTAACACGAAACAGGGATATTTGGATGAATAAATTTTGGAAAGGGGAGGAGTTAAACACCTATAATTTAGAAAACGTTTATCAAAAACTTTAAAGTAATTTTGTGAGAATTAGAATTTTTACTTATAGCACCCTCTAATGTATGAAGTTTGGTCGTAGTTATTTGATTCGACAGACCTAGAGTGTTTTCTAAAGCTACTAGATTTAATTTACTAAGAAACTAGTTTTTTTTTAACGTTTTTCATTACTTGCCCAGTATACAACTTTAAGTTTGCTAATCTCAAAAATTGTCGACCTCTGTTTTCGACTCATCTTCATGTTTCATGACATCAGAAAACCGTAAAAGTGAGAGTTAGAGATTCGGCAGGTCGAGTTATCGACAAGAGCGGCGAGTGGACGCTCCTTCACACTTTAACAGATTTAAGGCCCACAAGAGCTGAGACATTGACACGAGCGTAGCAATTACACACACATCCGAGGCCCGTTAAGGCCTAGTAGAGGAGGCGCAAAGCTCGACTAAGTGGAAAAAATATTTGGATGGATGTTTTTTGCATAATAACCTTCGTTGGGGCTCCCTTTACGCGAAACAGGTTGCCAGATGTTGACGTGGTTACAATTTATTTTAAAAATTACAAAATTTAATTTTTTTGGCAAATAAATCTTCGGGATATTATTTTGGGATGTACAAAGATTACTAAATAATTTTGGCATTCTCCAAATTGATGATTTTTAACATGGTTTTTCCGCGTTCAAATCGTCATTGTCGCGATTTTCGGACCTTAAATTATTTTATTCTTGAAAATTATAAACATTAGCAAAAAATTACAAGAGACTTTTTTGTTCAGAACGGTCCACAAAACCTAAAAGAAATATTCTGGGGGAAACATTTAAAAAACAAAAACAAATTGTAACCTGGCAACCTGTTGTTTCACGTAATGGGAGCCCCAACAATGGTTATTCTGCAAAAGAAAACCATCCAAATATTTTTTCCACTCAGTCGAGCTTTCCTCCTCCTCTATAGCCAACGTCAAGAAAATAGTGACAAACATAAATAAAAGGTTCACAAAACCTGTGTAACAACTGTTTAAACAAACTTATTCTACTGGATAACACTCCTTACAATACAATTAAACTACCAATACAATTTCCTACAAAGCTCAAGACACCAAATTTTGAGCGTTATATTTACAGAATCTGTTTTTATTACATTGGATGATGGGTTAGTGATGGTGCCCATCAACTTGTTTTAACTGTCCAGGTTTCATTTTACACAAATGTTGTCAAATTTCTGAATAAATTATATTAATATTATGAACTTACCATTATTAGCTAATAAGTGAAATTGTAAAACCAGGACTGGATATAACCCACAGGTTGTAATATTTGATGTGTTGTGAGATTTAGTTGGATAATTAAAGAGCTGGTATGGAAACAGTAGATACACCAGACTGTACTTAGAAGAATAAAACTAAGGACGATCATTTTTATAAAATATTGCAAACATCAAAACGTGTTTTACAATCACCTATAAAGTATAGAGAGCAAACTGTAGCCTACATAGAAGATTAGACTATACAACTAAGGACGACAGTTTATTTAAAATATTCCAAAATATCAAAACGTGTTTTAAAATCATCTATAAAGTATAGAGAGCAAACTGTAGCCTACTTAGAATACTAAACTATACAACTAAGGACGACAGTTTATACAAAGTGTTGCAAAATATCAAAATGTGTTTAAAAACAATCTATAAAGTTTTAGAGATAAAACTGTAGCCTACATAGAAGATTAGACTATACAACTAAGGACGACAGTTTATATATAATATTGCAGACTATCAAAATGTGTTTAAAAACCATCTATAAAGTTTAGAGACCAAACTATAGCCTACTTAGAATACTAAACTATATAACTAAGGACGACAGTTTATACAAAGTATTGCAAAATATCAAAAAGTGTATAAAAACAATCTATAAAGTTTAGAGACCAAACTGTAGCCTACTTAGAATACTAAACTATACAACTAAGGACGACAGTTTATATAAAATATTGCAAAATATCAAAATGTGTTTAAAAACAATCTATAAAGTTTAGAGACCAAACTGTAGCCTACTTAGAATACTAAACTATATAACTAAGGACGACAGTTTATACAAAGTATTGTTTAAAAACAATCTATAAAGTTTAGAGACCAAACTGTAGCCTACTTAGAATACTAAACTATATAACTAAGGACGACAGTTTATACAAAGTATTGTTTAAAAACAATCTATAAAGTTTAGAGACCAAACTGTAGCCTACTTAGAATACTAAACTATATAACTAAGGACGACAGTTTATACAAAGTATTGTTTAAAAACAATCTATAAAGTTTAGAGACCAAACTGTAGTCTACTTAGAATACTAAACTATACAACAAGGACCACAGTTTATATAAAATATTGCAAAATATCAAAATATGTTTATAAACAATCTATAAAGTATAGAGACCAAACTGTAGCCTACTTAGAATACTAAACTATATAACTAAGGACGACAGTATTTATATAAAATATTGCAAAATATCAAAATATGTTTATAAACAATCTATAAAGTATAGAGACCAAACTGTAGCCTACTTAGAATACTAAACTATACAACTAAGGACGACAGTATTTATATAAAATATTGCAAAATATCAAAATATGTTTATAAACAATCTATAAAGTATAGAGACCAAACTGTAGCCTACTTAGAAGACTACACTATGCAACTAAGGACGACAGTTTATATAAAATATTGCAGACTATCAAAATGTGTTTAAAAACAATGTATAAAGTACAGAGACCAGACTGTACTTATAAGACTAGACTATACAACTGGTTAATACGTAATCTCTGCGTGTCGGCTACGTCTGCCACTATATGAAGAGTGAAACCAGAGGGTCAGAGGGCATGAAACCGTTATTCCCCTCGAGGCCCGGAGTTGCGTACACTCACGATTGTAGTGGGAGAGGGGAGTGTACGCTGAATAGTGGGGTTAGAGTAACCAATATATTGTTTTGTATTTTTAGATTCCGTATTTGAATAGCAAGTTCCTGCTTTTAAATTTTGCAGATGACGTAGAAATTTCGGAAACAGTCCAAACCCATAGATCTTCTAAAATATTGAAGTATCGATCTCCTTGCAAATCTCAAACTATTGACCCCATTTTCATTCAATTTTCACTAATGATATTCTTCTGTTATTAATTGTGCATTGCGTTTTAAATATGTGTTTAAACAACTTAAACAATTTGATGGACGCCATTGTGTTACTTACCCAGCCTCATCATACTATGTAGTGCAAATAAATCCTCTAATGCTCAAAGTTGGTTTCGTGGATCTTGTAGCAAATGTTAAATTTTATCGGTAGATCAAAGGGAATAATCCAGAGTGTAAGTTTGTTTAAAACAGTTGTTACACAGGTTTCTTGAACCTCGTAATTGTGTATATCATTACTTTCTTGAGGCTTTAACGTAGCCTACCTTGTAGGTATGTATATATTAGTCTCCACTTGCTTCACACGTAGTCATTGACTCGGCCCTACCATATACACATATACACATATACACATATATACAGATATTCGAATAACACCTTTTTTTAAAAAATTATTGTTAGAAATTACGTTTTTGACAATAACGTCGCTATTTGTCATCGTAGTGATGTAGGGTTGGTACCATTATATGGAATATAGAAATATTTTTATTTTATTTTATTTTTCATTCCTTTTATTACATTTAGATAAACAAAACATGGTTTAGATTGAAAAAAAGATATTAAGATAAAAAATAAAGCTTTCCTTAACAACAAACTAAAACAAAACAAATAAATTGACATATGACATAATAATACATTACTTTAAATTAAAATACATAACAGGAAAGAAAAACCAAAACAATATTACGTCTAAATCCTAAACAAAAACAAAGATAAACAATTTAAGATAAACGAAAAATATACGGAATGGAATAAAGCAGCCTCCATGGGTCTACCCCTTTTGAGGCTGCATATCTCAAGTAAAAAGAGAAAAAAAGAAAAAATAACAGAATTCAAGAGACCATCGGGAGCAGTTAAAATATTAATAAATTTAAATTTAATACTTATCTAGTTTAGTATAATATAAGTTGAATAACACAAGAGATATGACCAAGGAACTGTTTATAATGGTCGCCATTTTGACAATTTCAAATCGACTTTTCTGAATTTCTATAAGAGCACACTGTAGTTCTAAATAACAAATTTCATGTCCCTAACTTAATTATGTGGTCGTTGTCGTGTTTCGTACAGACGGCGACGGACGGACGGAATGTCGAAAATCATTTTTCGGTTTCCTGAGGTCATGAAACTTGAAGATCAGTCAAAAAACGGAGGTCGAGATTTTGCGCGATTACCAAGTTTATCTTTTACTGGGTAAGTAACACAGAACCAACTTCGTTAGGCAGCGAGGACATCTAACCTAACCTAACCTACCGTTAATTTTTCTTACGTAAGAAATTAATGTTAATACTACACTATACTTTCAAAAGTAAGTTGAAACTTATATCGACTATAGTTTATTTGTTTCTTAACATAGAACAAAATAAAGTACATATATTCCTTTTTAATTAAACGGGATTTAATTCTTTTAAACTTAAAATTAAGCAAAATTTTTAGTGGTTAGGGTTATTAAAAAGGTGTTCGAAGTGGCCGCCATTCTCTTCTTGGAGAATTGCTATTCTTTCCTATATGCGCGGCATTTCTTACAGTGTTGACATTTATCTCAGCTACGTTTAGAATCATCGCTTCTGTTATTTTTTCAATTCTTGCGATTGAATGTCTTCCTGGCCTCCTTGATGTCTTCAACAGACCCGGTGGTTTCAAACTTCCTAACAAGCTTTTTATACGCGACTATACTGTCCCTCAAACCGTTGCAAGTACGAAACTTTCTTCTGATAAACTCCGTTCACATTCATAATAACACTGAAGGTAAAGTCAAGATGGAAGAAAACAATTATTAAATTATTTGTAAACTACAAGTAGATTCATGTGTTTGAAATTAGTCAACAATTAGAAAACTTATTGCTATGGCAACAAATAAAAAGCAATGATATAAACAGCTGATGTTTTAATAAATCCCAATTATATCTGCATGCAATAATGAGATTTTCTCGAGGATTTGACACCAAAGAACAAAACCACAACTATTTAAACTTTTAACTTAGGCCTAATTTTGAATGACTCGGTATATCGTTTATGTTTTCTTTTTTATATTACGCAGTAGGAGAGAAAGTTATGTAATCAGTCTATAAATTGATGTCATGTTTTTTAAGATAAATCTGTTTTGAGTTCTTCTAAGCTCAATAAAGTAGCTTTGGAATTTTGAATATCTATATTGTCTGTACAACCTCAAAAACCAATATTGATCAAATTTTGTAAAAATGCAGTCAAAAGACTATACAAATTTTTTTGTTCATTTCAAAAACAATCTTTGTACTCGGATCCAAGAAACAAGGTGTACCTCAGGGATCTAATTGGAGCGATTCATTTTACTACATATGTAAATGATTTATGTAAACAAATTTAACTGTGGAATTACACAGTTTTTGCGGACGATACAGGATCCTATATAAAGGTTTAATAGATGAGCTTATCAGCCAAATTACTGAGAATTTGCGACATTTACGACTGTTTTACAAAACATGTTATGGTATTAAGTGAAGCATAGTTTTCTATTTTAAAAAGAACAAGGAATAGCCTATATCGCAAAAAATGTAATCTACCATCACATAACGTATTCAAATAATAATTTATAAGGGTGTTTATGTCCGAAGATAAAAAGAGTAAATAATGTAAAGTACATGGGAATAATACAGGACAAAAGATTGAAATGGAATGACCACATAAATAAATTGCAGCGTCAACTAAATTCTATTATTTGTAAAATATATTTACTTAGATCTTTGTGTCCACCAGGACTAATGAGGCAAATTTATTATGCATTAGTATAGTCTCTTTTGCAGTATGGTTTAATTAGCTGGGGGGTGAATATGTAGTGGCTATTAAACCCATTATTACTGCTCAAAATTATATAATAATAATGATGTTATTTAGGTCTAAAACTGATTCTTTTCTACCTCGTTTTAAAACAATGGACTTACCGGCCTTTAGGTACCTGTATGTTTTTAGGGTATTGGTAGAGTTTTATAAGAAATGTTGATCAATAAATAATTATTACAGACGGTGGTATTGTGGAAACAGGAAAATAGTATGACTACTGCTAAAAACTAAATTAAAGCATTTAAAAATTCTTTTATGTTTAGAGTGGGTAAAATATTCAATATATTACCAGTACTACAGTAGAGAAAAAACTTGATTCAGTTTTCAAAACCTGTAAAAATTTTGCTATATTCAATGGAAAACAACGAACTAATTTTATAGTGAGACTTATAGTCTAGGCCCATTGTTTTGTAGAGATGAGGGGGGGGGTATATATGTATAAGAGTGTGTGTAGTTATGTTTTTTCTTTCGTAAAATTCAGTCTTGATGTTTGTTTTTTATTTTTTAAGGCAACCATTACACTTGATTATATTTCGAATAGTTTATGGCACTGCAGCTGATCTCTTTCTTTCTTTTTCCTTAAATTTATAGACTTAAAATTAATAAAGATAAAACCTACGCATGCTTATGTGCCTAAGTATAACCTATTCTTCACATATTAAGAAATGTATTGGGTAGCAATATGATCTAAATCTTATTTGTATTTTTGTTTTTTAATTCAATATGAAATGTATTGTATTTTAGTTGTTTTATAATCCGATATTTTGTTGTGAAGAAATTAGAAATTATTATTATACCCCAAAACCATCACACAACCTTCTCTGTACAACATATATGTGAGAAAATAAAACATAGATCAAGAAATAAATCAAACAATAATTTAATATAACTGACAAAACATCTGTTCCCAAGATGTAAATACTACGTCTAAACTTAAGAAGAAAAAAAACTAGGTCATGATTTCGGTAGCTAAACAAATAACGGGAATTCCAGCCAGCCCCTGTATCTGTAACTGTCCTACCAGTTAAAAGTCGACGACAGGATAAAGAAGCTGGGAGTAATTTGAGTCAATTGTAAAGGAACGCCGGCAAAAAACTGGTTCCGTAATAGAATAATACTTCTATGAGTCATAGCATAGGACGGTTACTAATAGGCCTATTTGCATACCTGTATGTAAGCTCTCATTGGCTATATTTAAGTGGCGGCATCATTTTAAACAAATCTAGGTGTGTAGTGTCCATTGTCTATGTATGATCTTTTAACAAATAATGAAGTTTACTTTCCCATCTCTCATGTCCCATTTTCCCACCCCGTTTTGACTCGTTATTAAAAATACCGTTAAAAGAAGAGTTTCGGTAAATGATGTGTTTAGCCTACTCTCTACGAGTTTTCAGTTCATCCAGATTCAAACAAAATATACTTCGACGGGAATTTTTGTGTAGCTTATATAATCTTTTGTAGACTAACGAAAATTGTATTTATTAAAATCCACCTTTTAAAAACAAGCTTCATTTTTCATTGTTGTCAATTATTCCTGTACGTACTTGTGATTTTGTGTACGGGTCATTAATTTTTAAATTTCACTAAAATTTTAAGGAAATCGGTAGAGACGGTTTTGAGAAATTACGTATTTTATAATAACCGCGTTGCCTATTGTTTTCTTTTATTCTTGAACTGATATTTCTGAAGAGGTGGCGGCCAAAACTTCTTTGTTTCGATCCTTAGAGGCTACACATTTAGAATAAATTGATAACCCTCAGGGCATAGTAATCCAGAGATAACCTAGCTGGATTTACTACATTTTGGGTAGTCTCAGGTTAGATCCCTCTCTTTTATCTTTCCTATTAGGTCTCCTTTAAACAACCTTTTCTCTTTCGAACCTGACACTATTATAGTTTCAAGGGCTAGAGCATTTTATTGTTATTTTTTTCTTCCTTTTTTTATAACACGATGATGGCTGAGAGGGTTTTCCCCGATAAACAACACGGGGAAAAATCGTTAAACCGATTTTCAGAAAATTGTATATTTGATTTATTTCTTTTACGTTAGCTACCTCCCAATTTTCAATTTAAAAAAATCACATTATATGGGTTAAATTTGCATACATACCAAATTAAATTAAAATCGGTCCACAGTTTGGGCTCTGTAAAGCACTGCACTTAAAAAAGACCCCAGATAGATAGACAACGTAATTCCCAAAACCAATTGATTCAGGGGACTACAAAACTAATATATTTAAAAAAAACCCATCACGATTTTTGACATCAATTATTTGACTCATCACGTTTATGTATGAAAGCTTAAAAGGAACAATCCAAGGCGAGAAAACAAGGTGAAATATACCTTTATTGTCCCTAAAAAACTGGACTGATTATAAACATCAAAACTAACAAAAAATGTCAAATAACAGTCGAATTCCGCTTCATTATCGGTTTATCCGCCATTTTGTTGATTTACAAAAAACATTAAAACTCTATAAATAGATAAGATATTGGAGTTCATATTTGGTATAAGCATTTTGTATGTTACGTTTCACAAGTGTACCAAACACAAAGACTTTATTTTTATAATTTTAAAACTCGTGGCAGTTTAAATTTTGCAACGTCGAATACATCGAAAACCTGGTAACTTTAAACAATTTTACAAGAAACAAAATGTTTTTCTTTTATAGTGACGAACAAAATGGGGTTTTAAATTGTTTTCTGCAGGTTAAGTGTAAACTCATTCTATAACTTTTTCTTGAATTGTGATCGAATTAAATGTTGTAATAATGATGTTTTGCTGAAGTAGTAAATTTCGTCACTAGTAGTAAATTGTTAAGTGCAGTTTACGCGTCTGACGCTATTGTTGAGTAGTTTTAGACTACAGACCCAACGGTGAGTTGTGTGCTACATTATTACTAACGCAAAATAAAAAGGAAACTTGTTAATTTATTTGTTACTAAATAATAATAGTATTTTTTAAATATTTTGTATTTCCATGGATGAAAATGATCATTACTCAAAAAGTATTTGGTGTTAGGCTAATTTCGGTCGTAACAGGCTATTACTAAGAATTTTATTTGTCGATAATTTGATTATCCTTCAACCTAAAGAACAAATTTTAGAAGAATTTTGTTTCTCGTTAACAAAAATATTTTGGCTCTTGTATTTTTTTTATAAAGTTAACAGTGTTCGAGATATTCGACTTTAAAAATTTTAAACAGCCGTCATTTTGGAAATTATATTAATAAAGTCTTTGTGTTTACTACACTTGTAAAACATAACATACAAAATGCTTATATCAAATCTAATCTCTGGAGTTATAGGCCGAATGCTTTTTATAACCGCGGATGGCGGATACAGATGCGGAATTCATCTATATGTTATTTGAAATGCTTTGCTTTGATGTAAATAATTCGAAAATGAATAGCCAGTCCCACTTTTTCTCCAAAAAGACAGGAATATAAACTATCAAACAAAAATGTTTACGAATAGACGACCATGTTTTAGAAGCTTCAAATTCTTGTTCTTGTTCTTGTTTTAATATAGTCCAAATAGTAGACATAGCTGATAATATTACGACCCAAATTATCTTTATGAAACTGCAAATAAATTGATTTCTACAATGAATAGCTTCATTATCTGTTGCTAATTTATCAATAATTATTATAGTTTAGACATAGATTTCCCATTAAAATCATGGCTTATATTTTCTCTATACTCTTTTTCATCATATTTATAGCTTTTATATAATATATTGCACCAACAGTTTTTCTTTGTTTCCTTCCACTATGCTAATGTCGTCGAGGCTTCGGAAAAAAACTTCTATCTTTAGCTAGTTTTTTGTATCTTTATCTCGCTCTACTCTCCCTTTCTACCATACTTTATTATATTTTTTATCCTTGTTGTACGTAGTCTTCACCCGCTTCTTTCCTCGGGATTATTTGTTGTAGGATACTCTTTACTATTAGACTACATATTAGGAACTACAGCTTTGGGTGAGCCTGGACCGGGCCAACGACAGGTCTCCATCAATTTCGATCACCCACTCATTTCCATTTCAAGGAGATCCATCTCCACTTCTCTCTTCTAATAAATTGTACATACAATTTAGACTTTTCTAAACCCTTAAATACTACTCAAATTCAATTTCCTTTGTTTTTATTTTTTTTACTGTGGATTCTTACTTTCCATACAGCTCATCTCAAATTCTCCATGTTCGCTACAGTTATCCCAATTTCAGTATGTTGGTCAGCTTTCTGCTCATGTGTTACCCCCCTTTTTCAAGTTATTCACAATTCCTATTTTCTTTTATTTGTGGTTTTACACACTGTTTTATTAAGATACCTTTAGGCAAAACAATGAATATTGTTTTAGATTATATATATCGTCAAAATTTGATCAAAATCGTTTGGGAAATTTGGAGCTATTTAAACTATATATTGGAGATACAATCCCCAATTTTCTTTTATTAATCGATAACTCCTAAACCGATTTATGTTTTCTTTGAAACAATTTAGAATCATTTGATCAAAGTCATTTGTCAGTTAAAAAAATAAAATAAAAAAATTAAAAAAAAATAAATAAATAAAACTAATGAAATATGTAATTTGCAGCTCTTTCTATAAATTTTGATATTGTTGGAGCCTTAATTAATTAATTATTAATTTTTAAGAACTTTATTATTATTAAAGATAACTAAAATTTCAGCTACAACAAATATTATCTTTTTTTAATATTGAGATTATGCAATTAAAAATGTTTTGTTGAAACGCTCTTAAGAGGAACAAATTTAACGTCATCCATGAATGCAAACCATCAAATTTCTGCGCCATACTTTTGTTGCTTCGTTGTGTTTGTATGTTATCTCTCATTACCTGATTGCATAACTTATACTACCGACCGTTATTTGGTAGAATTCCATTTTAAAATAAATAAAACAATTTGTACTTTCACAAATAAATTTAACGAGCCTAGGTTTCACCAGCTTATGCATTGTTGAAACAAGTATACAGACCGAAAACTGTCTTCGGCAATGCCTAGCTCGGTACGGCTCATTAAAATGGTTTGTGGAAGTATAAATTGTTTTATTTATTACACCTGATTACATTTTTAATTAGAACAATTATTTGTTTATGTATAACTGTATTATATTTATGTTGCATCTGTTTGATTTTTCTAATATTGTTTGACATGTTATTATTTTATTTTATTATATTATATATATATATGATTTTAATTTGATATTTTCTTTGTATTAGTAAAGTGAAATTATAATTTTAAAGTGTTGTATCAATTAAGTGCATTTTTTTTTCTTTTTCGATTTTATGCATAAAGATGAGACGGTAACTAATTTTGTGAGTTTTTTGTGCATGGCTTCGCGAGAAAAGTGGCAAAAAACGCATTGTTCACGTTTTTCGAGTGCATCGCTTCACTATTTATTTAATATCTCCGGCACCAGGGGTCGTGGAAAACAAAAATAAAAAATGACCATGATGAAATAGACTATCGATCCATAAGGTAGGATTACTTAAAAAATTCATCCTAACCCCAAAAAACCATTTCTCGCACTTTTTTTTTTACTTAATTAGCGATATTAAAGGAAAAATGGTTGAATTTTTTTCAAAATTTGGGAAAACATGTATTTTTATGTCGGTAACTCATGATATATATATATATATATATATATATACCTATATATTTTAAAATTATTTTTCCACTCGCAATCGGCATTTTTCGGCAAAAATTGAAGTGCCCGCCATTTTTGGTAAAAGTATGGTAAAAAAAATTCATCATCTCAAAATGTAGGGTTTGATATGTACTTTCGTCTAAGGTAACCCAAAGGTTTGTTGTCTTATAAAAAGTACCCATTTTTAGGGATTAAAAAAAAAATTTCAATTTTTATTTTTTTGGTTTTTTTATGTATACTGTATTGCAATATTATTGCTTAAATTTTTTTTAGAAAATGTTTTTTATTTACAGAGGGGGGACAAATTATTAGACTAAAGTGCATTTTTCTATAAAAAAATTAAGCATTATTAATGCAATATACATAAAAAAACCAAAAAAATAAAAATTGAAAAAAAAAAATTTTAATCCCTAAAAATGGGCACTTTTTATAAGACAACAAACCTTTAAACTCACAAAATTAGTTACCGTCTCTACTTTATGTATAAAATCGAAAAAGAAAAAAAAATGCACTTAATTGATACAACACTTTTCACCACCATTTCCGTCTTATTTCACTGTACTATATATGTTACTTAATAGAAGTACCCTTGCACCTTCATTATTTCTCAAAAAATAAAATATAATATTTATGTCAATGGTAACCTTTATCTCTTCCCGGTTGACATATCCTTGATATCCACCGATAGTTAGTGTAAAGCTAATGATCTGTACTTACAAATTCTTATAACCAAAAGTTCCTATAAATCGTTAAAGTTACCAAATTTAGACTCTAGAAATAAAACGGCAAAGTTGTGTTGCAGCAGAAGACAAAATGTGCGTCATATTTGTCTATTTGTCACAAGTCCACTTTTATATCAAACTACTTCACATCCATGCTGTGTTATAGTATTTTTCTTTCTCATAGAGCCTTCCAAATTGTCGCCGGTCTCATAGTTAGCGAGATACAGACTTTTAAAACATCACGACCAAAACGATAATTTCCAGTTCCATTTGGGACAACGGTATCCATGTCAAATATCGGTTAGTAATATTTCGATCTATATAACATTGGAAAGAGGAAGATTAGAGCTTTCTATTGCTGTATAAAACATATCTCTAGAACTAATTTTTTGGTCGTACTGTACCTTCCAACTTCATGCTTTCTTAACGGAATTCTGCTTCACTATGCCTAATCTAGCCATTTTTGTTTAGAACCTTAGCGTCATAGTACGGCCATGAAAGAGTTGTTTACAATTATTTATATATTGTGTTTTGTTTATACAATTCATGATATGTTAGTTATTGTTTCAAGTGAAAGTTATTGTTGTTCATAAAGAACACTATTGAAACTAATTAAAAATATCAAAATGGCGGCCATTTAAATATCTAGTGTGTAATGTGTAACTGACTAAATTCAATTAAATATTGCAGATTTCAATTCTGTATGTAATTTTACCAATGCTTTACGATGACAGATAGCGAAGATATTGCCCAACATGTAATTTATAATCCCAACCTTCTAAGAGAGTATGAGAAATCGTTCAGTTACGAAATCCAACAGGGATGCGAATGAAGGCTCTTTCAGATGCGTACAGTTTCAACGCCCGCTAGGGCCTAAAGAGAACGCGAGCGAAGCGAGTAGAGACATTTATGAAGCCCGGTAGGGCCTAGTTGATGTCATAAAACACGATTATGAGATGCAGAAAGCCTGTGTAACAACAATTTTAAACAAACGTACCTTACTGGATAAGATCCAGATCTAACATGAAAAATTTAACAATTCTTCAAGACCCAAGAAACAAACTTTTGGATATTATATTTATAGGAATTGCTTGTATTACAATGTATAAATGGGACTGAGTAAGTACCACGATGGCGCCCAGTGTAGTTTTAAAATATTTCGGGTTCTTAAGCACGAATTTTAAATCGTCAATTATAAAGAAATTGCTTTATCTTTAGCAATAATGGATGAAAATTGTTGTCAGTTAAATATATTATTCTTTAAACAACACGAGAAAGTTTATATATTATGGAACTAAATGTCAAAAACATTTTTTCTTTTTAATTGTTTGATTACATTTATTAAAACCTCATTCTCATTATTTTGTACATAAACCTACCTAAACTTTAGCGCAGTTCGAATAATTTTTAGCAAAATGCGTCACTTTTACGAAGTCTCGAAGTTTAAGCGTTAATCGCGATTTTTAGAGTCCGTAGCTAACCTGAGCAGATTGATGGCTAATATCGGAGGACTCAGGCAAAGCAGAAGAAGATTGCTGATGGAGACAGCTAACTCCATCATGTTATATGGTGCAGAAATATGGGCGGACGTTGTCCTTAAAAAGAAATACAGATATAGTTTACTATCCATCCAGAGAAGATGACGGTGCAATCTCTATAATATCGTCTTACCGTACAGTGTCTGAAGCAGCAGACCTAGCCATCGCAGGAGTGATCCCCATAGATTTGCTGGCTATAGAAGAAAAAAAGTTATACGACAGGGAATCACACGTTAAAAGGAGTACAGCAGCCCTTACCGAAAGAACACAGACTCTGAATAGTTGGCAGAAAAGATGGAATGAAGAGATTAAAAGAGATCGTCTCATTCCTGATCTTAAAAGCTGGGCAGAGAGAACGCATGGTGACGTAAACTTCCACATCACTCAACTGCTAACAACAGGCCATGGTTATTTTAGGAGTTTCCTCTTTAAGATCGGGAGAGTTAATTCGTCAAGCTGCAAGATGTGCTGAGCACTAAGAGATGATGCTGAGCACACCTTCTACTAATGCAGTAGATGGGATATGTGGACTGTTCTCCGTCACGAAGTGGTGACAGCGAGCAGCATAGGCAAGGTGATTTTCCACTTGAGGAAAACTGGAACGCGGTCTTCCAATTTGTAAGAGCTGTTCTAGTAAGTAAGGAAGAGGAAAATGGCTTGGAACAAGAAAGAATGTAAATAGAGAGAAGTAAAGACAAGAAGAGCCCTGGACTGAAGTAGTACGCAAGCGGTCCCAGACCAGGAACTCTGGAGGAGGAGGAGGAGGTGTTATTCAGTATGAGTCTGAATCGTGACCCAGGGATGCGTCTCTGGGTAAGATAACGTCCATGAAGGATTTCCCCCTTCTCTTAAAAAAAAATCACAATTTTTAAAATCCGTAGGTAAAACCAAAGACCCTTATAATTTCACACGCATGTCTGTCCGTCTGTAAGTCGCAAAAAGATAAATCCTATCAATTTCAAAATTTTCATCTATATTCTTTGTAGTGTCCCACAAATAAGAATAATATAGCGATAACAAAAATAAAAAACTATAAATTTTAAAAATATTTGAAATATGTGTGCATAAGGTATCACATAAAACTGGAAGGTATTCTGATTTACAATATGTATGTTTATTTTTCGATAAATTTAATTTGACACGGCGTGAATTACAAATCTCAAACAAAATTTATGGGCTTGCAATTTAAAATGCAGTCTGAAATCATATATTATAGTTTTCTTTGTATGACAAATACAACTGAATGTAACGACACAATGAGAAATGAGTAAGTGTAAGTTTTAAAAGGATTGCTTGTGAGAAGTGAGGGTAACAATTTAATAGCCATTAAAAGATGGATAGATTTATCATTGATTTTTTTTATCCGTAGATAAAACCAAGGGTGCTTATAATTTCACGCGCGTGTCTGTCTATAAAATTTAAACTAGCACTTATATTCCTAAGTTAGTTGTGTGGTTTTAGCACACGTTTGAACCCAAACTTAATACAAGCAACATTACTACCAGAACAGCATCAATTTTCATAAATTATTTGTAAAAATGCAGAAATTGGAATATAATAGTTGATTTTTGAACGTTATTTTTTTATAAACTTCATTAGAAACAGAGCAATACTCGAACGTATTCTAGAGCCCATAACGAACAATTTGTCACAAATTTCATTAAAATCGGTTCATTAGATTGTGGGATATTAAATAAAAACCATAACAAACCTCTATTTTCCAATTTTAATTGTTATAAACAATATGACCCACAGAGGCTCAATATAGTGAGTACAGGCTTGGTGACTTGGATCTACATGTAGTCTTGGATTACATCGCTCTCTTTCATCTTCCTATCAGGTTCATCTTGACCAACTCTTGTTCTCTTCCGACTTTGATGCTTATTAAATTATTCGTGGGCTAGGGGTCTTTATTTTAGGTTTGTTACCCTTTTTTATAACGCGATTACAATCGAAAGAGATTTTTACTTTTTAACAATAACAAAAAAAACTTAATGTTCTGGAAATTTCCTACATTACGGAATAAAACTATATTTCACCCCCAAACAAGGAACAAACAAAAAATTTGGATGTCTCAGGCTGAACACTTAAAATTATAATTTTTTCGTCATACTGCTTCAAAAACAGCTGTTTCTTTTAAATACATGCATTGAGATGCTAAAGTTGTTCTTTTTAGTCCTTGGACCTGAGATCATCAGCTGTTACTTGATTTATACGAATTATTAATGATTGTAAAGCATCTATAAAAACAACCGATACTCTCGATTGTAAATAACCGAAAAAACTGCTGTTACCGTCGATTTGAGGGTAAATAAGTTATAACATTTTACTTTTCTTTTGAATTTATTTTTTTATATTGTTTGCAGTATAACGAAAAATATAGTTTATCACTTGGACCAAAAGAAGCTTTTCGATCCTCGCACATTTTTCGACCTCGACTCCGCCTCGGCTATTAAACTTGAACTTGTATCGAAAAGCTTTTTGGTCCTAGAGATGAAATATACTTTTACCCGATTATATAGCAATATTATCAAAATTCGCTAAAACAAGAATGATTTGTAAACAATAGGCCTACACGTAAACTAATGACCTAACTCTGTGTTACAATACAGGCCCGTCATATCAGATTGTATTAATCGGTTCTTATGATAAGAGATAAGATAAGCCTACTTATGGCTAAACGTAGAAAAGAGAGAGACTATAAACTAAACAAATCTTTATACAAAGATTGGACAATCTTTATCACAGACACAAAATAACAAATATTTATTTCTAAATATAATTATTACATTACAAAAACACAAACACAACACGTAACTCAAACGGCCGACATGGATAGATGAGTTGACGAATTGATTGATTTTAGTGTTTGTATTTTTGGGGGAAATAATTCGATTCTCTGGTAGTTATAAATAAATAGGGAAATAGTTAAAACGTTTTTGTTCTAGAAGCGGCAATTTTATTGCTTCTATCCGTTCTTAGGAAATTTAAATTTGTACAAAATATGTGGGGGATGGACAAATCAAGCCAAGCACGGGCTTGTAGAAAGTAATGCGCGGATTACTTGGAGGATATTGTATGGGGGAATTTTAATATAATTAATTGTGCAATATAATTGTGCAGAATATAATTCTGCACAATTATATTGCATTTAAGTGGAAAGGAGTGAATAGAATAAGATTATCCTGATCGATAGATTAATTTACGAATAAATTTGATAATTCAGCATAAAGGATTTTTTTAAATTTTTTATTTTGGTGTTTTTAAGTACTTTTAAGGCAAGGTATGCAAAACTCCGATGACAAAAAATACATTAAAAAATTACTTTTAAAATTTGTTTTATTTTTCATTTGAGTGCTTTTAAAAAGCTGGAAGCTTTTAAAAAGTGGAAAAAGAAGCGATTTATTTCTATTAGGCCGTAAACGTTTTGTTAAAAATGCGGCTTTTAGGTTATGTTTTAAGTATTATAAAACTGGAATTTATCATGGTTGTTAATCTTCAAAAGAAACATCTTTTAACAGACTTTCATTAAAAATCCATCAGTAAATTCTTTATTTACAGTTAGTTGTTTAAAATAGGCATGTGTCAACTTTGAGGTTATGTAACGAGTGAAGTTTCTAATCAACTTCGTACCCACCTTATTTTTGTTATTTTTTTTTTGTATTTTGATAGTAATCAAATTTATTCATAACTAATTCTTGTTAAGATCTATAGAAACAGAGATATTTTAGGGGGAAAACGGGGAAAATACCATTTTTCAACTTAAATTGCACAACTATGTAAAGGAACAAATCTTTTGTATAACTTAAAAAATCAATAAGAACTGATTTAGGCATCAAAATCCCCCCCCTCCTACAGATATAAAGTGTTCAATGTCTTATTTGACTACATTTAACAGAATAAGCCGATCAGTTGACAATTAATAAAAAATAAAAAAATAAAAAATATGGCCACCATGAAAATTAAAAATTTTTGTACCGATTTTAATGAAACTTTTTTTTGGAAAACAGGACTCTACTCTGCTAAAAGTTTATCTTAAATTAAATCAAAATTCAAATTATGAAATGGCGTTACCATTTCAGGAATTATATTCTTGTTAATGTTTTGTTTTACTGCACTGGTTTTCATTAAATCTATAAGAAATGCTACGCCAATTGTTCATTGGTACAATAAATATCTGTACCAAATTCTATTATTCGGTTTTCTCTTTACCGTAACACGTGGACACACACAGAGAGTACAGTACGCTCACAACAGTTTTTATTCACCATTGCACGCTGTCATTCATGAAGTCAGTTCATTGATCTCTAAACAATACCAGTTAATGTAATGCATTAAGGATAAGGTACAATGCACGCGCAAGGATTAAACAATGTCATCATTGCGCAGAATCACTTTTCAAATAATTAATGAGACGAATTTTCATTAATTATTGAGTAACATTTTCATAATTAAATTCCTTAAATTTTTCCTAAAAATGAAAACGTAAACATTGAGTATGTATTTTGAGGACGTAAAAAAATATATTTTCAATTGAAAAGAAAAATCTTATTTAAAATTGACATCAAGTATCCTGTTCACTGTAATTGGAAAATTAAAGATAAAATCTTGCCTTTCGAGGTTTCTATGTATATGTAGTTGTTAATGTACTTTGGAATAGTAAACTTAAAACAATGTAGATCAATTTCGTAGAGAGCAGACTTTACACCAAAGATTAAACACAGTGTTTCAAAAATGTGTTATTATATCATGCTTCTTCGACATTTGATCAAATAATTATAATGGAATTAGTCTTGTCTAATAAAATTAAATAAGTGGCACCAGGCACGTAGCCAGGGGAGGGGCTTGAGGGGCTTGAGCCCCCTCCGAAATTATTTTTTGTTTAAATTAAGTACTTTAGAAAATTAAAATCATATTTATGCAAAAAATATGAATGAATCACTATTTTTCAAACTAGTTTTTAATATTAATAAAGTTAGCTTCTTCTCAAAATCAGTCTAAATGACCTATTCAAAAATATAATCCACATATGCATATAAACAAGGCAGAAACCAAGCCAAGAGGAGAGGAAATGTCTGGTAATTAATGTGAAAAATACTTTATTCTACCTAGCCACTATATATAACATATTCTAGCTTCTATATATAAAATATATAACATTAGCTTTCTGCTTAGCTACTATTATAACATGTTATATATATATATATATATATATAATCACTAATTTAGCCCCCTCCGAAGTAAAATCTTGGCTACGTGCCTGAGTGGCACTTTAAATTGTACATACAGACACGCTCGTTGAAATTATAAGGGTCCTTGGTTACGGACTCTAATAAAGAAAAATCAATGAAAATGCAATACATATTTTAAATGTCTATTAAATTGTTTGCCTCAGTTCTCACAAAAACTGCCTTTAAAACGTATACACTATGCATTTCTGACTGTATGGTTAAATTAATTTGTATTCGTCATACTAAAAACTATAATATATGGTTTCGCACTGCAATTTAATTTCAAATGGAAAAACGTCTGTTTGAGATTTGTAGCTCACGCTGTGTTCAAGTGGGGGGGGGGGGCATGACATCCAACACTTTAAATTTGGTATAGCATCAACATATTAAAATTTTTCGCCAAACAAACATACATATTCTAATCAGAATAATTTCTAGTTTTATTTGATAAGCGACACATAATATTTTCAAAAAAAGTTTTTCTACTAGATAATTTTTGACTCTTAACTACTCCAAGATCATTTTTTGAAATCATTATACGTGGGACAATACGGAGAATAAATGCAAAGTTTGAAATAGGTAGGATTTATCGTCTTGTCTGTGTAGATGATAGACTAGACAGTCAGACAAGCGTGTGAAATTATAAGGCTCCTTGGTTAAACCTACGGATCCTAAAAAAACAAACCAACATTCAGTAATAACTTTCAAACTGGCTATAGAGCATCGCATGAGGACGTTTCAAAAATCAGTTTAGATCCCAAATGGATGCACGAAAAAACTTGACATCCATTTTTGATCCATCACAAACTTTCTCCATATTGCTTATATGTGAACAAATAAAAGCAATTTGATTACTGTAGTTGGCTACAACATAGACTTGTTACTTATACTGTATCATACCAGCAGGCGATGCACGGAAGATGTGACGCAACTTGTCACCAGAGAGGAAGCGAGTGTTCAGTGTCAATGACGAAGGCCAGACCAAGTTGATAAAACAGAATGCAGCAAATTACACAATTACACCATTAAGACAGACTAGGTGACATTTATACTCGGCACCGAGAGCCAGTTATGTAGAATCAATTGTGTAGTTTGTGTACATAACACGTAGTCTATTACAATATATTTATGGTGGCTTTCTGAGATGAATAACAAGTGATAATGCTTAATGACTGATAAATAGATAATTTTTTCATTGTAGCTGATGTGATGGAAAGAAAATTTATTTGTGGTGATTTTTTTGGATCGCTGGCGGAATATACTCACCCCTCTGGAGCTACCGCCCTCCAAGGACCCTCCTGCACTAATTTACTCCAGATACGTCTGTTGGTATTAACAGCTCTCCAGTTTTACTGTCCACTTCTACATTTCTCTACATCTCTTTCGCGTTATGCCTCTCTATGTTCTCTCTGTAGGCCCTCATTCCTCAATTCTTCTGATACTTGACTACATTTAGTAGAAATTACCAATCTAGATAAACCTAAATATGTTAGTAATAAAAAAAGCTAACAAAAACAAATCACGTTGAAGAGCTGTCGTGGAAAAACATATATTTTTATAAGCTTGGTTTATAAAGTAATAGTAATAACACAGGTCTGCAAATAAAAAACTGCATAGGATTTTATACGTTTTCTTATAGATTTCAACTTGGTATAAACAAACAAAAAATACCAAAAAACTCCATCACGTTAATTTTTTTTACACCTAAGTTTTTGTTTGTATTTAACGTATAATTTGTAATAATTAACTTAAAATTTAGTATTTTGTTTATTTAAATAATGGCCTTAAAACTAAGATTTCTCACATTAATTTTATCAATTATAACTGGAATGACAATAAATGAATAAATCGTATCGAACCAGGTTATTAGTTTGTAGTGATTAATATCACTGGTGAGGTTGAACATGTTTCAACATGTTATCTGGAGTACTTGGAATAAATATAACCAACCTGCTATTGGATTGATCTAGTTTCAACAAGTTAAATAAGTTCAGTATCTCGCTGGCCATCTAATGCCTCACTCAGTTTATATTCAGCATGTGCTTGTCTTTTAATTTCTGGAATATGGCTCACAGAGGTTGTGTAATTTCTCCCGACAGCTTCTGTTATGTTTGTGGTGAATATACAGTGACAAGTCAAAGAAATATAAGTGAGTTTGTGAAGAAAGTTTATTTTGCGTATTTGAAATTGAAACTTGGAGATTGAGATGGGCTCCAAATTAAGATTAGGTGTGCAGAAGATGCGAAGAAGATCTTCGCTTGTGGTTTAAGGAATACTAAGGAACCTGAATATAAAACCATTCTACAACGCAACTAGCAGCGTATGAAACTCAAGGATGCAAGATGAGCTTAAAGGTTCATTTTTTACGCTCCCATATTGACTATTTTCCTGAAAACTTGGAGCCTACAGTGAAGAACAGGGTGGAAGATTTCACCAGGACGTCCGTGTTATCGAGAGACGTCACCAAGGAAGATGGAATGTCAATATGTTAGCTGACTACTGTTAGATGCTTCATCGAGAAACAAGAGAAGGAAACCGGAAACGAATTCGGAGAAACACCAAAGAGACGGAGAAAAAGTTTCACGAGAAAAATGTGTAATCAGAAACAATTTTTTGATTAGTTGTAAGAAATATAAATATGTTAAGTTCATTGTAATAAATAAGTGTTTTTATCAAAAATTTGTTTTTATTTTGTAAAGATGCGTGATGGGATGGTATGGAAGTCATTTTTAGAATCTACGACCATTAAAACATGGTATAATTCAGCAAAAATATCTCATGCAGCTGAAAAAAAACGTTTTACAGACCTGTGTTATTTATTTTATTGCAGGCACCTTTAAATTCATTAAAAAAATGCATCAACATCGGTTTTGCTATTATCGAGTTACAAAATAGTGGATAGACAGTCAATCATATATTGGATTCACAAACTTTCTAAACCAACAGGTTTCTCTGAAATTCTACAGTCCTTCAACTCACGTTTGTTGTTCTAAAACACGTTTCTTGTTCTTTAAGTTTGCTTGTCATGTTTTGATATTTCTAAAGTTTACTTCAATGGAGATTGTGGTTTGACAAGCATTCAGTCAGCTATGACTTTCTCTCTAAGTCGGCCAGGGAGGTGTTATTTCGTTCCGCTGACTTGCTGACTCCAGAGAAATGTCTTGCATTATCAAGCACATTCTGAACAATGGTGTAACAGCAGGCCGAAAGTACATCACGTAAGTGATACGTACAGTACAATGAAAGTTCAGAAATCGCATATACCTAGTATTCGGAAACTTCTGCAGGAGTAAAAACAACAACAAAAATTCATATTTAACATAAAAAAAACATCGTTTCGAGTTAATGTTAACGAAATATTTGAGAGAAATTAAATTATACTGTAGTTTTTGAGAACCAAATTAATTTTTAAAAATTGATGGTTTAATGTGTTTTAACTGAAAAGTTGAATAAAAAAGATCTCTGATCTGTATCTCTAGTATTTACCGAGAAAACCAGTGTAAAATAGAATAGAATAAATTTATTGCAACAATTTTTATAACAGATAAAATACAAGATTAACTATGTTGCAAAAGCAGCCTCAAAAGGTTAAAACCCATTACTGGGGTGCCATATATAACAAAATAACTAAGTCTGCCTAAGCTATAAAATAATTAACAATCCAAAAGTAAAAGTCAAATCGAAAGTAAAAGTAAAACAACAAAATACACAATTACTACTATACTAATATAAAACCACATATATACTAATAAAAATAAGTAAAAACATAAAAACTAACATTTTACAATAATTGTTGATCTCCACCAAAACTCGCAAATCTAAAACCAAAGTTGGTTTAATACAAAATACAACAAATTGGAGTAAAACACTGTTTTTAAAGTTCGACCTATATGTTAAAATGTTTTAATAAAATTTGATAATTTAATTCTGATAAAATTGAAATAAATAGAAAATAAATTATAATTACAGAAATATTGTTCATGAAGAAAAGTAAGAATATTCTTTGCCATAATTTTGTCCTGTTTATTTTTTAATATAAGTTGAATTTCTGTAATTTGTATCTATTATTTAATTTATTTCTATCCATTTTCAAAGATTTAAATTCTCTACATTGTTCAAAGATTGTATGTGTTTATTAGCCATTAATAAAGTTATTTTACGTCAAACCTAAAAAGTGTGTTTTCGACTCCAATCAATAGATACAATTCTGAAACCTATATTATTTAAACTTCCAGATAAAAACATATAGAGCCACCAAATTTGTCCCTAAAAATTACAGTGTTTTCATTTCACTCTTGGGACATAAATCTGAGTGAAATATTTCTCTTGCTGTAATTCGAAATCGAATAGACGCTTTATATGAAGGTTTTTTCTTACTGTTACCTCTAGAACAAGGTCCCAAAGTATTGCCGTCTAAAAACACACGATTTAGAGTCCGTAGGCATATAGGATTAAGTCGAAGTCTTTTAAGCGGCTTAACGGCACATATTAATTTCTTCGTCAAATAAACATACATATTCGCAATCAGAACAACTTCTAGTTTTTAAAACACCACATAATATTTCCAAAAATAAATTTTTTAAACTAGATAGTTTTTGCCTTTTAACTACTCTAAGATTTTTTCCTTTGTTTTATCGCTTTATTTTTCTTATATGTGGGACAATACAAACAATACAGACAGATCGACATGTGCGTGGAAATATAAGGGTCCTTGGTTTTACCTGCGACCCTAAAAAAACTTCTTTCTCGAATATATTCAGTTTAACAAATCCTAATTACTATTTTGTCATTTGTGCCGTGAATTATAGTTCAAACTAGTAGATCGATTTTAACAATATATATATAAACACCTGGCCAAACCTTATATATATATATATATATATATATATATATATATATATATATATATATAAACACCTGGCCAAACCTTATATATAAATAATCACCTGGCCAAACCTTTCGTATGTTTATTGAAGTTAATAATTTGAAATTAGATCATGGATAAACATGAGCTTTAAAAGTGAAGTGCCGCCAATCTAGGCCTAAAAGTTTTGCGACAAATCATAAAATGAAAGAATATGAATCTCAAAGCTGAAAAAATGGAATTCTGCTTCCCTTAAACCCGTTTGCTCTTTATTGGCGCATGCGCATTAGCGCAACTTCTGCTGCGGTGGCGTTAATACGTAAGTACCTAATCAAATTTTGTATGAGAAATTTTAATCCTACTCAAGACTTTTTCCTTCTTTTCTTTTTCTTATAACATAATTATCATAGAGTGATAATTGGATAAAACAAAATTCAAAATTAAGCTTTCTCTCAAAATCGGCTTAATCGATTACGATCAAATTAGCTTTGTCTTTAATAAACTTAAAATCATCTAACGTAACCGAATGCTCTTTCTGTAGTAAATACAGACTTATCATAAATAATTTTGTTTTTATTTCCAAATCTTCTTTGTAAGGAAGTCAATAAAACCAATTGTGTTTAACTAGATTTGTTCCCTTAGGCATCGATATACCCATGGCGGTGAAAGTATAACTATGTAAATAGCAATTTAAATTTAAACTGATGTTGAATAACGTTGTGTTTACGGTAGAAGTCTAGAAGAGTATTTAAGATTTCTGAAACAATTATGTCATTTTATCTGAAATTGATAACTTTGGCTTAGTTAGTCTTATAGTCGATGACAGCTCGTGAGGTATTAAGCACGCTTCTTCAACGGTTTGTAATTTTTTTCTTGTCGTTTAAGGGTAGAAAATAACGTAAATAAAGACCCCCCTAACCCTCAATAATATATTAGCATCAAAACCGGAAGAAAGATCTGATAAGAAATATAAAACAGAGAGGATACTAAACCAAACTTTTAAGATTTCTGAAAGAATAAGTCATCTCATCTGAAATTCATAACTTAGTCAGTCACAGCTCGTGAGGCATTAAGCACGCTTCTTCAATGGTTTTATAACCTCAGACCTGGTAAAAGGTTAAGTAAGGTGTATATAACTACATTTGGTTAGGTAACCATAGGCCTATATATATATATATATATATATATATATATATATATATATATATATATATATACATATATATACATCATTGATACTAAATGATATCTAGTTTGACAATTCTTAAACAGAACTATTTGCGCAGAATAAAATAAACATCGATTACATTTAACTTAAAATTGATGAAATATTTGTCGAAATAACCTCAAAATGTCATAAAACAGTCATTTTAAATCGCTGTTTTAAGACAGAAATAATCAATTATAAAAGATAAAAAGTGAAATGCGCTAAAAGAAGTATCCAAACGATGGATAAAACGCTATTTTAAAAAGGATTTGCCGAGATTTCGCACTTAAATCGATCGAACAACCCTCATGTACTGTTTAAAGTTCGTTATTGGGATGTATTCGGCGGGAAAAACATAACAGAAAAGTTTCGTCGGCGCATTTGACGTCGTTTTATTGCTAACATCATTTGTCGATATTACAACTTCGAATGCTAACCCGAAAACGATGGTATTGATCGGAAAACAGCTTTCACCATCATGAAAATCATTAATGACATGTTCACCTTCCTATTTAAAAAAATAAAGTTTTATACAATATGGCGAATAAAATTTTAAATCTAATAAAATAGTGTAATTTTTAAACTATGTTGATCCGCATTTGATTCTGCCTCCAAATACCTCCGAGTTGTCCAATATAGGTAAAACCTTTTCCATAATTAAAAATCACCCTGTATGTAGCATAATACTTACGTAAACCACCTATTAAAACATTGAAGAGTATTAAATTAACATGAAATTGTTTTCTGATGTAATACGCGGAAACTCAGAGGTATGGACTTGGCAATAACGAGGGTGTTACCTAGATCTACGCTTTTTCATATAGTCTTGGTTTATATACCTACCTTTCATATCAGGTCTCTTTTAACCAATTTTTGTTCTTTTACGACGCTGAAGCTATTATATTCGAAGGGTTTTATATTATGTTATTTTCTTCATTTTTGTATAAAGTTATGATGGCCGAGAAGTTTTTCGCCTTTGAACAACAAGGAAAAAATTTCAATCTATATGGACAAACATTTTATTATTAAAATCTAAGAATTAGACATGATTGTCTAGCTTGGACAGATACAGTAAACAGTCCAAAGTTTAAATGAAAACAAACAAAGCAATCTCTCAAGAAATTACGTTGCGCCCTCGCGTTAGATGACGTGCACTAACAGTCAACCAAACAAGTTTATTGTTTAATCAAATAATTATTTTTAATTGAGATCATTGAGTCAAAATGAGACATATTATGTCGTTTTATAACTGAAATTGATATAACTTATGTGGGATTTTATCATGTTTATGTTCAATTATTATGTAATTTCTAACTAAAATATTATTACTATTGTTATCAGATCTCTAAAAACATGTTTAGGCGAGCCATACGTATTTTGTATAAGAGTAAATACAAATTGTCTTTTAATTTCATTTATGTTTGTAAAACTATTGCTTTTTAAATTTTGTTTCCACTCTAGCGATCACAATTTTTGTCCAATATTCAACACGTTTTGACTTCATACTTGATGGTTTTTTTGTTTTAATTTGAAACTGTAAGTTTTAAGAATTTCTGCCGATTTTGGAAAACAACTGAGTTTCAATTTTTCTACGGATTTTTGCATAACCGACTTTAATAATTCTGTTATACAAATATTGATTTCATTTTTGTCTTTTTTTCTTATTCCTACTGTTTTTAACGAATGCAGTTATTCTCCGATTTTCATTGAGTTGAAGAAATTGTAACAAGAAATTTAAAACCTAGTTGCTGCAATTTTTTACATTTTTACATATTATTACAATTTTTTTTTAACCAAGATCTACTTTTAATTTTTTCCTCAGATTTTTCACTCTAGTGATCACAATTTTTGTTAAAAATTTAATGTATTTCGTAAAAATTTTGGTTTTTGAAATTTCAAACATTGAGTTTATAATATTTCCCCTAGTTTTCAGCTAAGCGATAGCAATTATTCTCCGATTTTCAGACAATTTTACATAAATATTGTTTTGAAATTTCGAACATTGACTTTTTAATAGATATTTCCGCAGATTTTCCGCTCTGAAGAAAGTAATTATTGTCAAATTTTTACTAGATTTTGAAATTTCAAACTTTTAAAATATTTCAGCAGGTCTTCCGCTCTAGTGATCCCAATTAACGATCAATTTCTAAAATATTCTGTACCAACATTGGTATTGAAATTGTCAAAATTGAGTTTAATTCATTTCTGCCAAAACTTTCGCCATATCAATTGAATGTTTTACCGGATTTTTACTGTAGTTTGGACAAATTTTACTTTTATAGCCTAATTTAAAAAAATGACTAAAATATTTCTGACGATTTTCCGTTCTATCGGTCATAAGTTTTGTCCGATCTACACTGAACCGTTTACCAAATGTGGGATTTTGACATGTAAAACTTAGTTTTAAATATTTCCACTGATTTTATACTCTAAAGATAAACATTAAAAAAAAAATCCCCATATGAACATATCTCCAACAACACTTCGTTTTCGCTCTGATTTCTGCTCTGATTTCTGCTCTGATTTCTGAAATGATACCATACTGTAATTTTAGGGATCCGAATTATTTAAACAATTTGGTGCTTTAATGTATTATTTTTTAACTAAAAAATTTAATGAATATATATCTCAGAACTAAATCACAAGTAATTTCCAAGAAAAAAGTATGTAAAATACAATAAATTGGAGTAAATATCAGATTAATTTTGGTTTGGCGTGTAATAACTTTGTCCAGTGGGTAATAAACACATAAAATCTTTGAACAAATCTTAAGAATTTCATTCTGAGAGTATTGATATCAATATAAAACAAATCTAAGTTTCAGAAATGTTGTTTATAAAAAAATTGTGGCATTTTGTAGAATAGGCAAGTATTTTGACACAATTAGGCCAGTTATTTTCAAGTCGAATTTCTGTAACTTGCATTGTTTTCTATCGACTTTATATACATAATTTTTTTCGGAATTAAATTCTTCACAAGTTTTGTTCAGAAGGTTTACACTTCAACGATTGTAATTTTCACAGAATTTCGGAATTTTATATTTTAAAAATTCAACGATCTAATTTTAGTTCTATTTTCATCTAATTTGACAAATATTGGTTTTAGTTTGAAACATTTACCCCATTGAATATCTATCTAGGTCTACTGATTTTTTGCCTGACAATAATAATTTCTATTACATTCTTACAGATTTTGATACAAATATTGAAATTCAAAGTTTCTCACCATTTCTGTCAATGTTCATTAATTTGTTATAGCCTTCACATTTGTGAATTACACTTATGAATAGAGTAAGTCCGTACCTACTGTTAAATCAACAAGAAATTTGGAGTTAATTTTAAGGACCCAACATTATTTTTTTCAGAATTTATTAATTTATTTAGGGAAGCTTTTTACTTCCAAAGATCTTCAAGAAGTAATTTGTTTAGGATGCTATACGCGATAGTTTGCACTGTAATTATGTAAATTTCAGTCACAGTGGAAAAGCCGGGGAGAGGGGGGGGAGTTAATAAGCTAGTGTATTTTATAATATAACTACCGTAGGTTAAAAAACTCAAAATAAATTAAAATTAGTTAATTAATTAATATAAGTATCGAAGAATTTACCTTCATGGAAACGGTGAAGAATGTCACCTTAACTAAACTTAGTATCTAACATAATCAAATCAAACTTACCGATTCCAACACAAAACGGCCCCCTCAACGCGTCTCCAGAAAGTTGCGTTATCGCCAACAACAAATCTCCCAACATAAGACAAGCTACATGGTTCGTCTGGCACCTCCAGTGTAAAACATGGTACGTACTGGGTAGCAAACATGAAGCGATCAACGTGACAGCCAGAAAAAACACTGATAAAAATAATCCCATAGGGTACAAAGTAAATCTAATGTCCTTACTCGGCGGAGGCTGTGACGGACAGATAAACACACTCGGTCCATCGGTTGGACGTTCGAACAAACGTTCCA
The DNA here is from genome assembly GCA_963513935.1 of Aphrophora alni. Lineage (NCBI taxonomy): Eukaryota > Metazoa > Arthropoda > Insecta > Hemiptera > Aphrophoridae > Aphrophora > Aphrophora alni. Next base: position 89,777,666 of record OY740772.1, read on the forward strand.
AACAGAAATCCGTAACTGTATTGTTTTGAAAAAGTAAAACACCGCTGGGTAAAAGTTTATGATTTTCGTCCAGCTTTCCGGAGATCGCGAACAAGCCTACTTCGGAACAAACCGGAAATCCTTGTACGAAGGTAAAATTTTCAATTTCCAAATTAACTGTAGAAACTCTGCACGATTGCGTCACTTCACTGTACACTCCGTTTACACCACAACATTTTTTCACTTTTGGTTTTGGCGGCCCGCTTACGATACCTTCGGCTTCTGGTGAATTGCCGCAAAGCAGAAAACCGGCCGGGTTTACACAATAGTCTCCCGGCTCGGATGCCGGAATTTCCGGATGTTCGGGTATCTTTAATGAACCGTTAACGAAAAGAAAAAAAGACGGAGGTAGTTCTACCGACGACGAGAAAAACGTAGGTGATCTACATTTTGGTTTAGTGTTTTCTTTGAAAATCCAATCGTTCGGGTACGATCCGGGCTCTATTAGTCCAGCAAGAGGTGAAACCACTACCATTACCCAATTAAAGTCCTCTGGAATTCCGGGTACACATGAACCATCACTTTTCAGATAAGAATCTATCGGACAACACCTGAAAATATCAACAGACACCACAACGTGTAACAACGCCGCCAACACAAATACACTCGCTGCCATGGTTAAAGTAATACTAAAGCCTAGCAGAGGGAATTGTGTAGACTTGCTTCTTCTTTCCATTCCCCTCCACTTTACCCCCTCCTCTTTCTACGGTCACTAGTGACAACTCTCACTCTACTAACACTGATCACTTAATTGGTATCAATGTTTACTTTAAGTGTCAACAAGAGTAGATATTTTTGAACTCAGGTTTGTTTACTGACGGTGCAAGATAACTGGTCTAACCTTAAAGTGTCAATCTTTTTATTTAAATGATTGGACTGCGTCTGTTTTCGTTTGCTTAGTCTGTAGGCCTACTCGCTTTCAATAGCTAAACCCAAAATGAAAAAAAAAATTACTACATGAACAAAAAATAGTCGTCTGGCGAAATTTCGCATTAACATTTTCAGGAAACATAATTTTTAAAAACCAAACGGTACCCAAACCCACAAATCATTCCACTCTATTATATGGAAAAAGGAGGGCAGTTTCCTTAACTTTGTAAATATGCGAGTTTTTAAAAAAAATCCCGACTTCAGATTTTTAGAACATAAAATGATTTATAAATCGTTTTCCCACTATAATTGTTGATCAATAAAAGGATTTTTTTTATGAGGATTGTTTGTGCTTTTTCTATAGTTTTTCGTAAAGTAGCTTACACAAAAAATAAGAATCTAAATCAAAAATGTCAAATCATCATTTTATAGAGCATATAATTTCGTATGATTTCTCGTATATATATATATATATATATATATATATATATATATATATATATATATATATTTTTTTTTTTTTTAATTAATACTGTTAAAGCTAAATTTAAAAATATTTTTTGTAAAAAAGTTTGCAACTTAAATTGAAACTGCGAGATATTTGTTTTAGTTCTTGGGAGCCTATAGAGCTAGAAAAAAAATCGACCTACATTATAATTTGATTTTGTTTTTGTTATATTAAAAATTAGCCGTGTTATAAGAGTTAAACTAATTTAATTTAAATCGTGTTGTTTAGTAGTTTTCCGCTTATGTTGGAAAATTGTCAAGACAATGTTTTAGATAATTAAAATACCGATTAGGCCTATTGTTATTATTTGTATATTGACAAAGAACTGAGTTACGGGGCATTTAAAATCTAAGATCAAACAAACAAAATTACAATTTTGTTCGAAAATTACATTTTTATTTATGACAAGTTAAAAATACAACTTCTAAGTTGAATCAGTTTAGTTATGTGAAATTGTTGTTTAGTTTTTTGGGAATTTTCTGAAATTTTACGTGAATTCTGATTGTCATAAAGAGTTACACATTTTTTTATTGTTATAGAAAACAGAAAAATAAAACCTAAATATTTCAGAACTGTTAAAGAATAGTTTAAAAATATATTTTGAAAAAAAAAAAAAATAATTGTAACTTAAATTGAAACTGCGAGGATATTTGTTTGAGCCCTTTTAAGGGAGACTATAAAGCTAGAAAAAACCTAAAATTTTAGGTGGTTTTGTTTTTGTTACTTTAAAAATTAGCTGTGTTATAGAAGTTAAACAAATTTAATTTAAAATCGTGGTGTTTAGTAGTTTTCCGTTCATAAATCGGAAACTTGTCAAGATATTCTTTTAGATGATGAAATTACAGACAATCTATTATTAGGCCTATTATTATTATTTGTATATTGAAAAATATCTGAGTCACGGGGCTTTTAAAGTCTAAGACCAAACAAAAATCACGATTTTGTTCGAAAATTACATTTTTGTTTGACAAGTTAAAAATACAACTTCTTAGTTGAAGTCAGCGAAATTTTCTGGAGCTTGTTCTTTTGGGAAGAAGAACAATATTCTGAAATTTTACGTGAAAATCTGACTGTCTTGTGTAATGTGTTACAAAATGTATTGTTGTAGAAAACAGAAAAATAAAACATAAATATTTCAGACCGCACAAACTTGTTATAACTTTCGTTATATAATAATTTGTTATTTCTACTTTCTGCAACTATCTACAACTTTATGAAGAACGTTATAGTATACTATAATATAATATGATTTAGATTTAGAAATGAGTGTTCAAACATTCCTTGACTAACAAAAGGTTTAAAAAAAACTCAGGTTTCGGTTTTCTACATAAAAAAATTGTTTATAAAACACAACCAATGTTCTATATTAAATCTGGTCTACTAAAATTGGAGATAGTTAAAGTTACTTCTCTTAAAACGTTTTAAAAGTTGTCACAAGATAAACAATGAACACAAGGATATTTTTGAAGTTACGTAAATTACTCTTTTTCTCCATATTTCATAGAAGAAACCTCCCAAAACATTAATATATTTTAACAAGTATATAATAAACTGTAGATTACAACTACAGTTCCTTAATAGTTCGGTGCTTCAATTTATTAGCGTATTTTGTGGTAATTCGCTTACCTTATATGGCCACGTCACCTGTGAAGGACACTTGTTCTAAGTGGACTAGTTTTATCCAGTTGTGTTTAGGTTATACCACTCGTAATGATATTGAGAGCCATTTATTATTATTAATGTATATTTTATCATTAAATCAATATATTTATGAGTATTGTCAAAAAATTACTAATATAAGCTAAACTGAAACTTGACCGATCGATACAAATTCTCTACTAACCTAGGTCAAAAACATTGTCTGCAGTCATGCATCAACTGTCCTCGCGGTCTGCGTGATGGCGCTAGAATAAATGAAATACGAAATTCTATTAAGTGATGTCTACATCAGTAGTTAAAACAAATAAAACTTAGTATGTTGTGAGTCAGTAGTGGAATGTTCGAAGAAAGGTCTTTGCCTAGCATCCACCCACCCCCGCCAACACTGCCGCGCCAAGCCCAAGTGCAAGCTTAGGTGGAAATACCCGTAATAATGTTTTTAAAGATTATTGGGAAATGGGGGCGATGAACAAACTTGCGGGGGGGGGCCGCGGGTTCTTTTCGCCGCCACTGCCCTAATTGTTGTTATATTTCCATTTCTGAGCTTTCATAAGACAAAACTCAAAGATCCGATTTTTTCAAACCAGCACTAATGATTTGATTTACATAATATGTAGGATCTAGAAAACGTATTTTGGGAAAATTTTAATTTGTTATCAAAACATGCCAATCGTATCTTTACGTCATAAATCCTCACATGTCATAGGCCGATTTTAAGACATTTGATATTGATTTATTTACCCATTTATCAGATTACTTCCGGACGGAGATTTTATAAAAGTGATGATCATACGTTTTGTTTTGATTAGAAGTTACATTTTGCAAAGTTTGGATTAAATCGTTAAAGCAGATTTTCAACATGAAATTTGTATGTTCGTTATTAAATTTTGACCTTGGTTGATTTTATCACTTGTATATAGGTGTATGAGAAAGTTTGTGCACACTTTAAAAAATATTTTGTCTTCAGGATAAAAGAATACAATTTTAAGGTGGGCCACCTACTCAGCTGTTGAATTTTACTCGCAACGCCACGCCACTCAGATATAATCTCTGATCCATATACAATTACACAGAATCTAATAACGGTTGCTCACTCCAGATTTCACCCCAAGTCGTAAAAACAATTTCCAGCTGGTTGATTCTGCGTTGTTGCTCAGTACTAGACATCTGCCAAGTAATAAAAATGTTCCCTTCCCCCTTGACTAAAAGTTCATCGAATTTCATTGGAATGGGCGTTACGTTAGGGTAGGGGATGAAGCCCCTTGTCATGACGTATGGGATCAGAAGTGGTTCGAAAAAAAATAAACAAAAGGACAAATAGTTGATGCAATTTGTTACAAAGGAGAACATGAGGACAAGGGCGTAGTTTTGAAAAAGCTTTTATTAACAAGTTGAATAATGTTCTGATTAAAACCATTAGTTATTCCCCTTACGATGTACTTTTAGTTTTATTTTCGCGCATATACGTACAGTATAGAGAAAGACTGTGGTGTGATAAACGAATAGAAATAGAGTATTTATTGAAAATAACGGGTTTCAGAGAATATGTGCCCAAAAAACTTGTTTTGGGAATTTTTTAATTTGACATATGTGTGCACTACAACACAAAAGAGTGGACCGATTTTTATCGGATTAATTTATCCGGAGTAATTTTTAAATGAAACAAAACATTTTTAAATTTTGCAAGGAAGGTATTGTTTAGTTTATTTGTGTAAAATTTTAACTAAAATGGGTATAACGAACTTGATACACATGTGAATTTGTTAGGACTCAAAATGTGTTCTGTAGAGTTATGATCGGTGCTCATTTGATGATTTTGGTTTCAACTTAGACATAGGAGGCAATATTTTAATAAGAAATTCGCCAAAGTTATTTTCAGCATACCGGGGTTCTGTCATTGTTTTCATCAGTAGGAAAGTAGTCATAAATATAGAAAAGTAAAATCTGGGTTGTGAGCCTCTTATTGTGAAATATTAAAATAGAAAAATATTCAACGGAAAATGTTAACAATATTGTTTGTTGCTGACATTTGTTTACGTATTAACATTACAATACTAAATAAGTGAACTCCGAGTTTGTAAAAACTAGCGGTTACTCATATTTGGCAAACGATTTTTCCCCTATTGTCTAAAGGGGAAAAACTTTAGTCATCATCGCTTTTGAAACAAGGAAGAAAACGACATAAAATAAATACCCCAACCATCGAATACTCAGCGACGGAGAAGAAAGAGAGAAGGCCAAGAGAGGCCTGACAATAAAGATGAAAGATAGGGTCTAACCCAAGACTACGTAAAATAAAGTATAGATCAAGCTAGGTCCCGCTGGATTCTCAAGCCCTTACTCATTATATTAAGCCCCTAAGGGTATTTGGCAAACGAGAGGAGTCTAGTTCAATTCCACAATAAATCCGGAAGGGGTCGCAACGGTTTGTGGCCTCTCGACCCTAAAATAAAGTCCAGGCTTAATGGTATCAATATGTAATAGTATCAACAGTTATATTAGGTATTGGTAGTACCAAAGATTATATAAACCCTTGATATACCATATCAATGGGCTATGGTATTGTCAGTTCTATGTGAAACGGATGGTTTGCCCTAACAGAACTGCCATGAGGACTATGACGGCAGCGTTGCAAGTGCTTCGGAATATTTTTCCTCTTGAGGTCAAGGTAATCTGTGATATATTAGGTTATGTAACATAAGATAGTTGAAGTGTGAAGCAGAACATATTGACTCTAGGTTGTAGAACTAATTATCGTTTTTGAAGTACATAGATAGGTAGTTAGATAGTCTTTAGAGATGTAGTTTTAGCATGAGATAACAAGTTATTTTCCCACAAGGATTGAATGGCCGGAGGTAAACCCGATTTTATCAGATTATGAGACTCTGGTTGCCTATACGGGTGGATCCAAGATGGTTGACACTGACTTTTCAAGCTCTGGAGTAGTTTTTAAGGAACTGGACATTTCTAGATCATACCCGCTTGATAAGTGTGTATTGGTGTTTCAAACCGAGGCGTATGCAGTGAGAGAGAAAGAGGGAGAGAGAGAGAGAGAGAGAGAGAGAGAGAGAGAGAGAGAGAGAGAGAGAGAGAGAGAGAGAGAGAGAGAGAGAGAGAGAGAAAGAGAGAGAGAGAGAGAGAGGAAGGGAGGGAGGGAGTAAGAGAAAGAGATAATGATAGATATAACGTTGGTGGTCTGACAGTGAGGTGGCAAAGTAAATAATAATAAGCGTTACGAATGGATGCTGCTTTTTATATGAATAGTGATGTATTTCAGTGTATCTGTATATAGTTAATGTGTCTGGGCAAGTACCGTGGCAGAACCTATTTAATAAATTTGGAATTCAGTAATGGTTATGAGGTTGGCTTCCACTTTCTATGTATCTCGTAGATTAGCGTAAATTAATAATTTTGAACCTCTAGTTTGTCTAGTGGAGTTATTATAAAGGAAGTCGCAAAATCGTCTAAACCGATTTCGTAAAAATTGTTGTAAAATGTGAAAATAATGACTCAAACCGTTTGCAAAATCGCAAGTAAAAAATCAGGAATAATTGGTAAAAAAACAAAAGTGAACCGTCATCAAAAACTCGATTTTAATCCAATACGACTTAGGCTGAGGACTTTTTGGCAAAAGAGAAACAAGGCCCACGGGGATACATAGCCCCACGGTTTATTTTCACTTTTTGATTGACAACTACTGAAATGACAATTAAGGTGACGATTATGTTTGATTAGTTATTTTTTGTTTTGAGGATGGATGATTGAGAAAGTTTGTGCAATGTTTTACACCGTTTGTTTATACAAACTATCAAACTGATTTGTGAACAAATATGGTAGGAATTTGACTCTAAATAAACTGTATTTAAAAGCCAGAAGATGGTTTGTGGTTGACATTCTAACCTTAATCTAATAACCCATGGGGTGGAAAATGAAATACGTACAAAGAAATCATTGTGTAAAGGGTTAGGCTACCTGTGAAACCAACCTAACCTAAAAATACCTACCTGTTGTGGTTTCTCTTCCACCCTCTGGCAGAAGTAAACAACTTACACTCTCAATGGGATTATTAATATCTCACTAAGGTTGGTATTTTTAATTTTGTTTACTGTGTTATTAGATTTCACTTCCCATAGCTTGAGTGACTATTTTAAATAATATCTTAGGTTTTATATTCCTTTTATTTTATGGTACGCTGGTTCAATGGTTCAGTAACATTTCGTCCCGCTGCCAATTTCCTAGAAAAAAGGAACATTTCGTCCCGCTCAGTTTTACAAATGATTAAAGAAACTAATTACATCATCTCGTAGTATCATCTCGTCCCGACGAAAGTTTGGCAAGGGTTGAGGAATAAATTTAAAAGTATTTTATCTAGTTTTACCAAATTCGAGTGTTATTACTATTAACATATTTTTAAAATTTGTAAAAACAATTATTTTTTATATTATATTATAACCTAACCTAACCTAGCGTATGTGCCAGGACGAGATGTTACTAGTGGCCAAGTAGAGAGTTCATCCCCAACCCCACTATCGTGGAATCGGGACGAGATGTTACCGGGGACGAAACGTTACGACACCGGTTCAATTTTAACCAAAATGCTACAAATTTAAACAAGTTATTTATATGTTTAAACTAAAATAAAATATATTATAACAAGATGAATGTTGCTTTTTACTAATACTACATTAAATCAAAAACAAACAATAAAGTTTTTACAAATCGACCATGGGAATTAATAGGGTATTAAAAATTTATTCAAATGCTTTTTCTCTCACAACTTGTACCAACGGGATATTCTTATATATTGTCAAAGTCTTAAAGTCTTTATTCAAATGTTTGGCCTTGGAATGACAATATGCAAACTAGGGTTCATTAAGAATCAGTCTGTTAAATGAATAAGAATCATACACCAGTTATGTAAACTATTCTATACACGGGAAATCTTTATTATAGAACCGTGTGTGTTAATTTAATACTCAATTAATCTCTCACTAGTGGACCTTGTGTATTAATTTAAAAAACTGGAAGTTTTTACTAAGAGAACTGTTTGTATCAATTTGATACTCAATGTTCTTTTTACTAGTGGATCATGTGTATAAATTTAATACGCTAGAACATTTTATTAAAGAACCGTGTGTATCGATTTGATCCTCAATTCATCTTTACTAGTGGTTTACGTGTAACAATTTAATACACTGGAACATTTTAATAAATAACTGTGTGTATTGATTTGATACTCAATTCATCTTTACTAGTGGACTATGTGTAACAATTTAATACACTGGAACATTTTAATAAAGAACTGTGTGTATCGATTTGCTACTCAATTTATCTTTACTAGTGGACTATGTGTAACAATTTAATACACTGGAACATTTTATTAAAGAACCGTGTGTATCGATTTCATACTCAATTCATCTTTACTAATGGACTACGTGTAACAATTTGATACACTGGAATATTTTAATAAAGAACCGTGTGTATTGATTTGATACTCAATTCATCTTTACTAGTGGACTATGTGTAACAATTTAATACACTGGAACATTTTATTAAAGAACCGTGTGTATCGATTTGATACTCAATTCATCTTTACTAGTGGACTACGTGTAACAATTTAATACACTGGAACATTTTATTAAAGAACCGTGTGTATCGATTTGATACTCAATTCATCTTTACTAGTGGACTACGTGTAACAATTTAATACACTGGAACATTTTAATAAAGAACCGTGTGTATCGATTTGATACTCAATTCATCTTTACTAGTGGACTACGTGTAACAATTTGATACACTGGAACATTTTAATAAAGAACCGTGTGTATCGATTTGATACTCAATTCATCTTTACTAGTGGACTACGTGTAACAATTTAATACACTGGAACATTTTAATAAAGAACCGTGTGTATCGATTTGATACTCAATTCATCTTTACTAGTGGACTACGTGTAACAATTTAATACACTGGAACATTTTAATAAAGAACCGTGTGTATCGATTTGATACTCAATTCATCTTTACTAGTGGACTACGTGTAACAATTTGATACACTGGAACATTTTAATAAAGAACCGTGTGTATCGATTTGATACTCAATTCATCTTTACTAGTGGACTACGTGTAACAATTTAATACACTGGAACATTTTAATAAGGAACCGCGTGTATCGATTTGATACTCAATTCATCTTTACTAGTGGACTACGTGTAACAATTTAATACACTGGAACATTTTAATAAAGAACCGTGTGTATCGATTTGATACTCAATTCATCTTTACTAGTGGACTACGTGTAACAATTTAATACACTGGAACATTTTAATAAAGAACCGTGTGTATCGATTTGATACTCAATTCATCTTTACTAGTGGTTTACGTGTAACAATTTGATACACTGGAACATTTTAATAAAGAACCGTGTGTATCGATTTGATACTCAATTCATCTTTACTAGTGGACTACGTGTAACAATTTAATACACTGGAACATTTTAATAAAGAACCGTGTGTATCGATTTGATACTCAATTCATCTTTACTAGTGGACTACGTGTAACAATTTAATACACTGGAACATTTTAATAAAGAACCGTGTGTATCGATTTGATACTCAATTCATCTTTACTAGTGGACTACGTGTAACAATTTAATACACTGGAACATTTTAATAAAGAACTGTATGTATCATTTGATACTCAATTTTTCTTTACTAGTGGACTACGTGTAACAATTTAATCCACTAGAACATTTTAATAAAGAACCTATGTATCATTTGATACTCATTTCATCTTTACTAGTGGACTACGTGTAACAATTTGATACACTGGAACATTTTATTAAAGAACCGTATGCATCAATTGATACTCAATTCATCTTTACTAGTGGACTACGTGTAACAATTTGATACACTGGAACATTTTATTAAAGAACCGTGTGTATCGATTTGATAGTCAATTCATCTTTACTAGTGGACTATGTGTAACAATTTAATACGCTAGAACATTTTAATAAAGAACCGTGTGTATTGATTTGATACTCAATTCATCTTTACTAGTAGACTATGTGTAACAATTTGATACACTGGAACATTTTAATAAAGAACCGTATGTATCATTTGATACTCAATTCATCTTTACTAGTGGACTATGTGTAACAAATTAATACACTGGAACATTTTAATAAAGAACCGTGTGTATCGATTTGATACTCAATTCATCTTTACTAGTGGACTACGTGTAACAATTTAATACACTGGAACATTTTAATAAAGAACCGTGTGTATCATTTGATACTCAATTCATCTTTACTAGTGGACTACGTGTAACAATTTGATACACTGGAACATTTTATTAAAGAACCGTGTGTATCGATTTGATACTCAATTCATCTTTACTAGTTGACTACGTGTAACAATTTAATACACTGGAACATTTTAATATAGAACCGTGTTTATCGATTTGATACTCAATTCATCTTTACTAGTGGACTACGTGTAACAATTTAATACACTGGAACATTTTATTAAAGAACCGTGTGTATCGATTTGATACTCAATTCATCTTTACTAGTGGACTACGTGTAACAATTTGATACACTGGAACATTTTATTAAAGAACCGTGTGTATCGATTTGATACTCAATTCATCTTTACTAGTGGACTACGTGTAACAATTTAATACACTGGAACATTTTAATAAAGAAACGTGTGTATCGATTTGATACTCAATTCATCTTTACTAGTGGACTATGTGTAACAATTTAATACGCTAGAACATTTTAATAAAGAACCGTGTGTATTGATTTGATACTCAATTCATCTTTACTAGTGGACTATGTGTAACAATTTGATACACTGGAACATTTTAATAAAGAACCGTGTGTATTGATTTGATACTCAATTTTTCTTTACTAGTGGACTACGTGTAACAATTTAATACACTGGAACATTTTATTAAAGAACCTATGTATCATTTGATACTCAATTCATCTTTACTAGTGGACTACGTGTAACAATTTGATACACTGGAACATTTTATTAAAGAACCGTATGCATCATTTGATACTCAATTCATCTTTACTAGTGGACTACGTGTAACAATTTAATCCACTAGAACATTTTAATAAAGAACCTATGTATCATTTGATACTCAATTCATCTTTACTAGTGGACTACGTGTAACAATTTGATACACTGGAACATTTTATTAAAGAACCGTGTGTATCGATTTGATACTCAATTCATCTTTACTAGTGGAATACGTGTAACAATTTAATACACTGGAACATTTTATTAAAGAACCGTGTGTATCGATTTCATACTCAATTCATCTTTACTAATGGACTACGTGTAACAATTTGATACACTGGAATATTTTAATAAAGAACCGTGTGTATTGATTTGATACTCAATTCATCTTTACTAGTGGACTATGTGTAACAATTTAATACACTGGAACATTTTATTAAAGAACCGTGTGTATCGATTTGATACTCAATTCATCTTTACTAGTGGACTACGTGTAACAATTTAATACACTGGAACATTTTATTAAAGAACCGTGTGTATCGATTTGATACTCAATTCATCTTTACTAGTGGACTACGTGTAACAATTTGATACACTGGAACATTTTAATAAAGAACCGTGTGTATTGATTTGATACTCAATTCATCTTTACTAGTGGACTACGTGTAACAATTTAATACACTGGAACATTTTAATAAAGAACTGTGTGTATCGATTTGATACTCAATTCATCTTTACTAGTGGACTATGTGTAACAATTTGATACACTGGAACATTTTATTAAAGAACCGTATGCATCAGTTGATACTCAATTCATCTTTACTAGTGGACTATGTGTAACAATTTAATACACTGGAACATTTTATTAAAGAACCGTGTGTATCGATTTGATACTCAATTCATCTTTACTAGTGAACTACGTGTAACAATTTAATACACTGGAACATTTTATTAAAGAACCGTGTGTATCGATTTGATACTCAATTCATCTTTACTAGTGGACTACGTGTAACAATTTGATACACTTTAACATATTAATAAAGAACCTTGTGTATTGATTTGATACTCAATTCATCTTTACTAGTGGACTACGTGTAACAATTTAATACACTGGAACATTTTATTAAAGAACCGTGTGTATCGATTTGATACTCAATTCATCTTTACTAGTGGACTACGTGTAACAATTTAATACACTGGAACATTTTAATAAAGAACTGTGTGTATCGATTTGATACTCAATTCATCTTTACTAGTGGACTATGTGTAACAATTTGATACACTGGAACATTTTATTAAAGAACCGTATGCATCAGTTGATACTCAATTCATCTTTACTAGTGGACTACGTGTAACAATTTAATACACTGGAACATTTTAATAAAGAACTGTGTGTATCGATTTGATACTCAATTCATCTTTACTAGTGGACTACGTGTAACAATTTAATACACTGGAACATTTTAATAAAGAACTGTGTGTATCGATTTGATACTCAATTCATCTTTACTAGTGGACTACGTGTAACAATTTGATACACTGGAACATTTTATTAAAGAACCGTGTGTATCGATTTGATACTCAATTCATCTTTACTAGTGGACTACGTGTAACAATTTAATACACTGGAACATTTTAATAAAGAACCGTGTGTATCGATTTGATACTCAATTCATCTTTACTAGTGGACTACGTGTAACAATTTAATACACTGGAACATTTTATTAAAGAACCGTGTGTATCGATTTGATACTCAATTCATCTTTACTAGTGGACTACGTGTAACAATTTGATACACTGGAACATTTTATTAAAGAACCGTGTGTATCGATTTGATACTCAATTCATCTTTACTAGTGGACTACGTGTAACAATTTAATACACTGGAACATTTTAATAAAGAACCGTGTGTATCGATTTGATACTCAATTCATCTTTACTAGTGGACTACGTGTAACAATTTGATACACTGGAACATTTTATTAAAGAACCGTGTGTATCGATTTGATACTCAATTCATCTTTACTAGTGGACTACGTGTAACAATTTAATACACTGGAACATTTTAATAAAGAACCGTGTGTATCGATTTGATACTCAATTCATCTTTACTAGTGGACTACGTGTAACAATTTGATACACTGGAACATTTTAATAAAGAACCGTGTGTATCGATTTGATACTCAATTCATCTTTACTAGTGGACTACGTGTAACAATTTAATACACTGGAACATTTTAATAAAGAACCGTGTGTATCGATTTGATACTCAATTCATCTTTACTAGTGGACTACGTGTAACAATTTAATACACTGGAACATTTTAATAAAGAACCGTGTGTATCGATTTGATACTCAATTCATCTTTACTAGTGGACTACGTGTAACAATTTGATACACTGGAACATTTTAATAAAGAACCGTGTGTATCGATTTGATACTCAATTCATCTTTACTAGTGGACTACGTGTAACAATTTAATACACTGGAACATTTTAATAAAGAACCGCGTGTATCGATTTGATACTCAATTCATCTTTACTAGTGGACTACGTGTAACAATTTAATACACTGGAACATTTTAATAAAGAACCGTGTGTATCGATTTGATACTCAATTCATCTTTACTAGTGGTTTACGTGTAACAATTTGATACACTGGAACATTTTAATAAAGAACCGTGTGTATCGATTTGATACTCAATTCATCTTTACTAGTGGACTACGTGTAACAATTTAATACACTGGAACATTTTAATAAAGAACCGTGTGTATCGATTTGATACTCAATTCATCTTTACTAGTGGACTACGTGTAACAATTTAATACACTGGAACATTTTAATAAAGAACCGTGTGTATCGATTTGATACTCAATTCATCTTTACTAGTGGACTACGTGTAACAATTTAATACACTGGAACATTTTAATAAAGAACTGTATGTATCATTTGATACTCAATTTTTCTTTACTAGTGGACTACGTGTAACAATTTAATCCACTAGAACATTTTAATAAAGAACCTATGTATCATTTGATACTCAATTCATCTTTACTAGTGGACTACGTGTAACAATTTGATACACTGGAACATTTTATTAAAGAACCGTATGCATCAATTGATACTCAATTCATCTTTACTAGTGGACTACGTGTAACAATTTGATACACTGGAACATTTTATTAAAGAACCGTGTGTATCGATTTGATAGTCAATTCATCTTTACTAGTGGACTATGTGTAACAATTTAATACGCTAGAACATTTTAATATAGAACCGTGTGTATCGATTTGATACTCAATTCATCTTTACTAGTGGACTACGTGTAACAATTTAATACACTGGAACATTTTATTAAAGAACCGTGTGTATCGATTTGATACTCAATTCATCTTTACTAGTGGACTACGTGTAACAATTTGATACACTGGAACATTTTATTAAAGAACCGTGTGTATCGATTTGATACTCAATTCATCTTTACTAGTGGACTACGTGTAACAATTTAATACACTGGAACATTTTAATAAAGAACCGTGTGTATCGATTTGATACTCAATTCATCTTTACTAGTGGACTATGTGTAACAATTTAATACGCTAGAACATTTTAATAAAGAACCGTGTGTATTGATTTGATACTCAATTCATCTTTACTAGTGGACTATGTGTAACAATTTGATACACTGGAACATTTTAATAAAGAACCGTGTGTATTGATTTGATACTCAATTTTTCTTTACTAGTGGACTACGTGTAACAATTTAATACACTGGAACATTTTATTAAAGAACCTATGTATCATTTGATACTCAATTCATCTTTACTAGTGGACTACGTGTAACAATTTGATACACTGGAACATTTTATTAAAGAACCGTATGCATCATTTGATACTCAATTCATCTTTACTAGTGGACTACGTGTAACAATTTAATCCACTAGAACATTTTAATAAAGAACCTATGTATCATTTGATACTCAATTCATCTTTACTAGTGGACTACGTGTAACAATTTGATACACTGGAACATTTTATTAAAGAACCGTATGCATCAGTTGATACTCAATTCATCTTTACTAGTGGACTACGTGTAACAATTTGATACACTGGAACATTTTAATAAAGAACCGTATGTATCAATTGATACTCAATTTTTCTTTACTAGTGGACTACGTGTAACAATTTAATCCACTAGAACATTTTAATAAAGAACCTATGTATCATTTGATACTCAATTCATCTTTACTAGTGGACTACGTGTAACAATTTGATACACTGGAACATTTTATTAAAGAACCGTATGCATCAGTTGATACTCAATTCATCTTTACTAGTGGACTACGTGTAACAATTTGATACACTGGAACATTTTATTAAAGAACCGTGTGTATCGATTTCATACTCAATTCATCTTTACTAGTGGACTATGTGTAACAATTTAATACGCTAGAACATTTTAATAAAGAACCGTGTGTATTGATTTGATACTCAATTCATCTTTACTAGTGGACTATGTGTAACAATTTGATACACTGGAACATTTTAATAAAGAACCGTGTGTATTGATTTGATACTCAATTTTTCTTTACTAGTGGACTACGTGTAACAATTTGATACACTGGAACATTTTATTAAAGAACCGTGTGTATCGATTTCATACTCAATTCATCTTTACTAGTGGACTACGTGTAACAATTTAATACACTGGAACATTTTAATAAAGAACCGTGTGTATCATTTGATACTCAATTCATCTTTACTAGTGGACTACGTGTAACAATTTGATACACTGGAACATTTTATTAAAGAACCGTGTGTATCGATTTGATAGTCAATTCATCTTTACTAGTGGACTATGTGTAACAATTTAATACGCTAGAACATTTTAATAAAGAACCGTGTGTATTGATTTGATACTCAATTCATCTTTACTAGTGGACTATGTGTAACAATTTGATACACTGGAACATTTTAATAAAGAACCGTGTGTATTGATTTGATACTCAATTTTTCTTTACTAGTGGACTACGTGTAACAATTTAATCCACTAGAACATTTTAATAAAGAACCTATGTATCATTTGATACTCAATTCATCTTTACTAGTGGACTACGTGTAACAATTTGATACACTGGAACATTTTATTAAAGAACCGTATGCATCAGTTGATACTCAATTCATCTTTACTAGTGGACTACGTGTAACAATTTGATACACTGGAACATTTTATTAAAGAACCGTGTGTATCGATTTGATAGTCAATTCATCTTTACTAGTGGACTATGTGTAACAATTTGATACACTGGAACATTTTATTAAAGAACCGTATACATCAGTTGATACTCAATTCATCTTTACTAGTGGACTACGTGTAACAATTTGATACACTGGAACATTTTATTAAAGAACCGTGTGTATCGATTTGATAGTCAATTCATCTTTACTAGTGAACTACGTGTAACAATTTGATACTCAATTCATCTTTACTAGAGGACTATGTGTAACAATTTAATACACTGGAACATTTTAATAAAGAACCGTGTGTATCGATTTGATACTCAATTCATCTTTACTAGTGGACTACGTGTAACAATTTAATACGCTAGAACATTTTAATAAAGAACCGTGTGTATTGATTTGATACTCAATTCATCTTTACTAGTGGACTATGTGTAACAATTTAATACACTGGAACTTTTTAATAAAGAACCGTGTGTATTGATTTGATACTCAATTCATCTTTACTAGTGGACTACGTGTAACAATTTAATACACTGGAACATTTTAATAAAGAACCGTGTGTATCGATTTGATACTCAATTCATCTTTACTAGTGGACTATGTGTAACAATTTAATACACTGGAACATTTTAATAAAGAACCGTGTGTATTGATTTGATACTCAATTCATCTTTACTAGTGGACTATGTGTAACAATTTGATACACTGGAACATTTTAATAACGAACCGTGTGTATTGATTTGATACTCAATTCATCTTTACTAGTGGACTATGTGTAACAATTTAATACACTGGAACATTTTAATAAAGAACCGTGTGTATTGATTTGATACTCAATTCATCTTTACTAGTGGACTACGTGTAACAATTTAATACACTGGAACATTTTAATAAAGAACCGTGTGTATCGATTTGATACTCAATTCATCTTTACTAGTGGATTACGTGTAACAATTTAATACACTGGAACATTTTAATAAAGAACCGTGTGTATCGATTTGATACTCAATTCATCTTTACTAGTGGACTACGTGTAACAATTTAATACACTGGAACATTTTAATAAAGAACCGTGTGTATTGATTTGATACTCAATTCATCTTTACTAGTGGACTACGTGTAACAATTTAATACACTGGAACATTTTAATAAAGAACCGTGTGTATTGATTTGATACTCAATTCATCTTTACTAGTGGACTACGTGTAACAATTTAATACACTGGAACATTTTAATAAAGAACCGTGTGTATCATTTGATACTCAATTCATCTTTACTAGTGGACTACGTGTAACAATTTAATACACTGGAACATTTTAATAAAGAACCGTGTGTATTGATTTGATACTCAATTCATCTTTACTAGTGGACTACGTGTAACAATTTAATACACTGGAACATTTTAATAAAGAACCGTGTGTATCATTTGATACTCAATTCATCTTTACTAGTGGACTACGTGTAACAATTTAATACACTGGAACATTTTAATAAAGAACCGTGTGTATTGATTTGATACTCAATTCATCTTTACTAGTGGACTACGTGTAACAATTTAATACACTGGAACATTTTAATAAAGAACCGTGTGTATCATTTGATACTCAATTCATCTTTACTAGTGGACTACGTGTAACAATTTAATACACTGGAACATTTTAATAAAGAACCGTATGTATCATTTGATACTCAATTCATCTTTACTAGTGGACTACGTGTAACAATTTGATACACTGGAACATTTTATTAAAGAACCGTGTGTATTGATTTGATACTCAATTCATCTTTACTAGTGGACTATGTGTAACAATTTGATACACTGGAACATTTTAATAAAGAACCGTATGTATCATTTGATACTCAATTCATCTTTACTAGTGGACTACGTGTAACAATTTGATACACTGGAACATTTTAATAAAGAACCGTGTGTATCGATTTGATACTCAATTCATCTTTACTAGTGGACTACGTGTAACAATTTGATACACTGGAACATTTTAATAAAGAACCGTGTGTATCGATTTGATACTCAATTCATCTTTACTAGTGGACTACGTGTAACAATTTAATACACTGGAACATTTTAATAAAGAACCGTGTGTATTGATTTGATACTCAATTCATCTTTACTAGTGGACTACGTGTAACAATTTAATACACTGGAACATTTTAATAAAGAACCGTGTGTATTGATTTGATACTCAATTCATCTTTACTAGTGGACTACGTGTAACAATTTAATACACTGGAACATTTTAATAAAGAACCGTGTGTATCATTTGATACTCAATTCATCTTTACTAGTGGACTACGTGTAACAATTTAATACACTGGAACATTTTAATAAAGAACCGTGTGTATTGATTTGATACTCAATTCATCTTTACTAGTGGACTACGTGTAACAATTTAATACACTGGAACATTTTAATAAAGAACCGTGTGTATCATTTGATACTCAATTCATCTTTACTAGTGGACTACGTGTAACAATTTAATACACTGGAACATTTTAATAAAGAACCGTGTGTATTGATTTGATACTCAATTCATCTTTACTAGTGGACTACGTGTAACAATTTAATACACTGGAACATTTTAATAAAGAACCGTGTGTATCATTTGATACTCAATTCATCTTTA
Source organism: Aphrophora alni (assembly GCA_963513935.1). NCBI lineage: Eukaryota > Metazoa > Arthropoda > Insecta > Hemiptera > Aphrophoridae > Aphrophora > Aphrophora alni. The sequence goes on from OY740772.1 coordinate 89,796,660, forward strand.
CTAGTGGACTACGTGTAACAATTTAATACACTGGAACATTTTAATAAAGAACCGTGTGTATTGATTTGATACTCAATTCATCTTTACTAGTGGACTACGTGTAACAATTTAATACACTGGAACATTTTAATAAAGAACCGTGTGTATCTTTTGATACTCAATTCATCTTTACTAGTGGACTACGTGTAACAATTTAATACACTGGAACATTTTAATAAAGAACCGTATGTATCATTTGATACTTAATTCATCTTTACTAGTGGACTACGTGTAACAATTTGATACACTGGAACATTTTATTAAAGAACGGTGTGTATTGATTTGATACTCAATTCATCTTTACTAGTGGACTATGTGTAACAATTTGATACACTGGAACATTTTAATAAAGAACCGTATGTATCATTTGATACTCAATTCATCTTTACTAGTGGACTACGTGTAACAATTTGATACACTGGAACATTTTAATAAAGAACCGTGTGTATCGATTTGATACTCAATTCATCTTTACTAGTGGACTACGTGTAACAATTTGATACACTGGAACATTTTAATAAAGAACCGTGTGTATCGATTTGATACTCAATTCATCTTTACTAGTGGACTATGTGTAACAATTTGATACACTGGAACATTTTAATAAAGAAACGTGTGTATTGATTTGATACTCAATTCATCTTCACTAGTGGACTACGTGTAACAATTTAATACACTGGAACATTTTAATAAAGAACCGTGTGTATTGATTTGATACTCAATTCATCTTTACTAGTGGACTACGTGTAACAATTTAATACACTGGAACATTTTAATAAAGAACCGTGTGTATCGATTTGATACTCAATTCATCTTTACTAGTGGACTACGTGTAACAATTTGATACACTGGAACATTTTATTAAAGAACGGTGTGTATTGATTTGATACTCAATTCATCTTTACTAGTGGACTATGTGTAACAATTTGATACACTGGAACATTTTAATAAAGAACCGTATGTATCATTTGATACTCAATTCATCTTTACTAGTGGACTACGTGTAACAATTTGATACACTGGAACATTTTAATAAAGAACCGTGTGTATCGATTTGATACTCAATTCATCTTTACTAGTGGACTACGTGTAACAATTTGATACACTGGAACATTTTAATAAAGAACCGTGTGTATCGATTTGATACTCAATTCATCTTTACTAGTGGACTATGTGTAACAATTTGATACACTGGAACATTTTAATAAAGAAACGTGTGTATTGATTTGATACTCAATTCATCTTCACTAGTGGACCAAGTGTATAAATTTGAATTTACTCATATTCTAGACATTGTGTATATTTCTGCCCCTCAGTTACCAATGAAATGAATGTAGAAGTTAATAGAAATGTTTCCTGGAAATAAAAAATATGGATTGGGTTATGTAAAAGTTTACAGTTGGCAACATTTAGCACTGTAGAAACAGCGGTTATTTATTCTATGAATTTTTCAATGTTTTCTATGATAAGATTGTTGTGTCTGTTTAATTGAATATTTTTGGCAATAGATTCCGATGAAAAAATAAGAGAAGTATATCTGAATGCCATTAGTGTACAGCGTCACCTTTTGTAGGGATTGGAGAAAAACTAGTATAGGTGTTAAATTGTTTTCCTTATATATTTTTATTGGTTTAGATAGGATTTGTTTTGTTTCGCCGAATTGTTCGATAGGTTTTAAGTTATAACAGTTTAAGTGGACATGTCCACAGTCTAACAACAGCTCGTTTTGAGGGATTTGAAAGTATTTCATGACGTGTTTTTATCCATCAATGTACAGAGATGAAAATATATCATTCTGTTTAGAAAATGGTGGAGAAACTAATCTTAGCAATTGTCGTTTAATGGCAAAACAAACAAGTTTTTATGGAAGTCCAAAGTATTATTAAATATTGAAAATCTAGAACTAAATATAGAAATAATAAGGCCTACCACAAAAAAGAAAACAATAATCAAGTGTAATTAATGAAATTATCTTATTGTATAAAAATATGCGTATAATTGATACCGTACACATGGTTAAAGAATTTTTGTTTTTTTGTTTGTTTTTGTTGCTGTTTTAAAGCGAAAAACCTCTCGGTAATCACCTTAAAAAAGAAGATAAAATAAAGACCCCTAGCCCTCGAATACTCTAATAGCGTCAGGGTCGGAAAGGAATAAGAGTTTTTCAATAAAGACGTGATAGGAAAGTTGAAAGAGAGAGATCTAACCCAAGACTATATGAAAAATGATGAAATAAAGACTACGTCCTATCTTAATTGCCAAGCTCTTGGGTGGTCCGAGATTGTTTTAAGCCAAAAATCTGTTGAAGGACCATATGTATTGGTTTAATACACGGTAATAAAAAATTGTTTTTTAAAATAAAAATGAAAGTGTATAGCCAAATTGTAGTAGGCCTATATACATTTCAAGACTTTCAAGAAAAAAATATATAGTCAGGGCAAAAACACGGGATTTATTTTGATCCAGAGTGAAACTGCACGAAATGACTTGTGTCATAGCTCATTTTATTCGTTAGAGTGTCTAAATCAAAGATAACAAATGAAAGTGTAAACAGTATTTTTTTGCGGAAACTTAATAATTTGTTTATTTATTAAATATAAACAATAAGAATGATGTCCGATTAAACTTAATATGAAATAAGAGACGGGGTTCATAAATCGATATAATTTTTTGATTTCAATGTTATTTTTTATGTATTTGGGGTCGCTCTTTCCGATTATAATGTCAAAAAAGTGCGCATCCTAGAGGGCGCCACAGGAAAAAATAATATAAGATGCAGGTAATGACAAATTAAAATTGAATGAAATAAGGAATTATTTTGGTGAATTCATGTCATTCTTCGATTTCAATGCCATTTTTTAAGTTTTCTGGTTCGATCGTTCCGATACTGGAAAAAAAACTTCATCGATTTATGAACCCAGTTCCTTATTTTATATTACATTTAATTCGACATAATTTCATAGTTTATATTCAATAAATAAACAAATTATTAAGTTTCCGAAAAAAAAAAAACTTTAAAACTTCGATCTAGACACTCTAACGAATAAAATGAGCTGTGACACAAGTAATTTCGTGTAGTTTCACTCTAGATCAAAATAAACGCTGTTTTCCCCAGACTAATATATACTTGTCCATTTTTAAAATATTTGCAAAAACAGGTTGGTCCTCTGGTAATCTCCTCTAAAACATCTAGAGCTGAATGTGTTATGTTTATGACGACTTCTACATTCGACTGCTAGGTCTCTATAACATCTGTATATAATTGAATTCCTGCATGTCCCAACACGAGGAACAAAGGGCGTGTCATGTACCAAGGCTGGTTTGTTTTCCTTACGCTTCGTTGGTCGTGTCCTTTTCTTTGTACGCAAGCATTGTTGATCCTTTGTCCTTAGTCATAAGATTCCCCACTTTCTTTAAATATATTATTCTACATTATCCAGTACAATGTACTATTTATTTAACTAATGACTAAATGGTTTGCTTTTGTGTCGTGACTAATGATGACTTCTGACCGAGAGTCCACCTAGATATTTTGATCTGTTTTTATTACTTATCGAAGTAAGGAGTGAGTTTGGTAATCAGAAATAGTCGTCATCTGTTTTTAACTTGATATGTTTGTTTCATGGTCTCAGAAAATAAAAAAGTGATTTTCGACATTCTGTCCGTCCGTCGTCGTTGTCGTTTGTACGTAAGCACGACAGCTGCCACAAACAAAAATTAAGACAGAAACATAAATTTAGTAAAGAGAGCGTGTTTTTATAGTACACTATTGAAATTAAGAAAAATCGAATTATAAATATGAGAATGGAGTCCATTTTCAACAGTTTCTGTTTGTTCGTATCTCTATAACTACTAAATTGGATACAAATTATCAGATTTCAATTCTGCATGTAATGGTATCAACCCCACCTCTCTACGGTGACAAATTACCAAGTTATTTAAAAACCTTAATTTAGAAAAATAATTAAATTCTTATCCAGAGGCACGACACAAGTATATAAACAATTACGAGGCCCATTAAAGCCTAGCCGACGTCAAGAAAGTAGTTATATACACAATTACGAGGTTCTGAAAATCCGCGTAACAACTGTTTTAAACAAACTTACCCTACTGGAAAGACCTACTAAGAAAATTTAACATTTTCTACAAGGTACAAGAAACTAACTTTTGTCTATTATTACGTTTAGAGTATCTTTTTTTATTACGTTGTATGATGGGCTGGGTAAGTACTATGACAAATTTATTGTATATTCTCGTAATATAAAACGAGTTACGTATTAAATAAAATTGTGTTTTTTTCCCCTAATATATCGGTTCCGAGGTCTGAAACAAAAAAGTGGTTTTAGCTAGTTTGTTTACCCTCTATACAGTGTTGTACAGCCTAAAAGGGTGCATAGATTATTTAAAAATTTTCTATGTAGTATATTTAATTTTGACTTATAGTGACGAGGATATTTCCACCATTTGTTTAACTCATACATTAGAGGTAGCTGCCGAACAACTAAAATACAAAATTCTGTTTTATCAAAATCGATTTAACGGTTTTGATAAAATGTTGCTAAAATGTACCATCTGAAAATCCAGTCAAACTCAGCCATGTTTCAATTAGTCTTTGGAAAAAGGCAAAAAATCTCGGTTCGTCTTTGGGGTTGTGGTTTTTTTTAAAAAATTGGATAGTCCCTATTTATAAATAACAGCTCTAAAACATTCTAAAAAATAACTGGTTAAAACCGAAAACTAACCTTGACCAATATCATTTATAACTCTATTGAAATAAAATACTATTAAGCTTAGGACGAGTTTATGGCATAAGCGAAGCAATATTGGTCTCTATTTAAATATATAAATATATTTCGAATCAAAATATTCACAAAATTTGTTTACCGAACTTATCTTCCATAAGAAATATATGGAAAAAACTGATTAACACCAATAACTACATCCCCCCCTTTATGGACGTACGAGAAAGTGCAATGTGTCTCACCATTTATTGCAGTCGTTTTAGAACTACTTAAAGTGCATTGTATTCAGCATATGTAAATATAAATGTCCTTGTGTGTTTGAACTATCAACACATTAACATTAACACAATTGTAAATAATTTCCTAACGTAAATAGGCTTTCTATTAGACTGATCTTTAAACTAGAGCCGGAAACTTGTTGTGCGACTTGAACACTAGAACAGGGGTTCCGATTGGGTCATTCAATAAGTAACGAAACACAAATTATAGTATAGGCTTTTTGTTGTTGTTATTGTTTTAATATGGCGATAATGATCTAAAGGTTTTTCGTTTTTAAACAATTAAGAAAACACTATTTGTAATTACGGGCCCCGATTTTTTAGGAAAAATTAACATTTTTTTAACACAAGTCGCTATTCAAATAGCTAAATTCTTTCACGAATTTCTAACATGTTTTCAAAAGTGTAAAAAACAATAAATGTATAAATGTATAGTGTGTGAATGAGTGAATGAATGTTAGGTTTAGTAAAATATTAATGTTAATAACCTGTTAATGTTAAAAGAAATATTTTATAAGATAATAGATTTTAAATAGTATTTATAAATTTATTCATAACGACTAAAATTGTTTATTAAGAGTTGTTATTAAGATTTTTTTAATGTTGTATTTTAAGTTGTTATTTTTTATTTTTAGTTGTGTATTTTATGTTTGACCGTTTTTACTTAAAATGGTACCTCAATTGATCTCATTTTGTATTTTATGGTGTTTTTTTTCTCGTTTTTCTTTAAATTGTGCTCAGGTTTGTTATATTTAGTCTAAAATTAGCAACTTATCATTTATAAATTTATTCTTTACGTCTAAAACTTGTTTAATTTAAAGAGTTCTTTTAAATATGTTTTAATTTTGTATTTGGGGTTACTGTTATTATGTTTGACGTTGTTTTTACTTCGAATTGTAATTTAATTAATCTTATTTTGTTTTGTTTAAATTCTGTTCAAGTTTATTTTATTTTGTGTTATATTTAGTTTAAAATAAGCTATTTGTATTTACGTATTGTAGGGTTCAGTGGAAGAGAGGACCTGATAGTCCTACCTTCATCCTTAAATAAAGGACTTTCTTTACTATTTTATTCTCTCTTTTCCAATTGTTGTTCTCTTTTGATCCTAACGTTATTAGAGTATTCGAGGAGTCTTTATTATATACTCTCTTATAAGGCGATGTAGATTTTTTTTGCCTTTACAGAAGAATGGAAAAAGGAAATTAAAAATGAAACAAATACTCCCACACTAAGCCTAATTATTTTGGGCGAAATGTGAAGAAAAAGGTGCACGCGTTTGGACGAGAGCGCCGTGTCTGTTGCGTCTTGTGTCAGGCCGAATATTGTACGGACTAAATCTTTTTCAAACTGAACTTCCTAAAGATAATTACGAGTAATTTATATCTTATTTTTTGATCATATTGTTTTATTAAATTTGTTATATAAACCCCTTCAAGGATACACTTACATTTGCGACTATGAAAAAGGATCACTGTATAAGGTGATTAGGTATATTTGAAATGATACAATTTAATATTTCAAAAAGTGAGAAAAATAATTTAGTAAACTTTTATTTGAGATCAAAGGGAAAATAAAATAACAATAATGCTTTGTTTGGTTTGTTTTAAAATGTCATTTAAAGGTCGACTCAATTTTTATAATATATAAAACTAAGATGTGAATAATGATTCGAATTTGCCCCTAACCACAATCACTAGAAACTTTAAAATAAAACACAATTATCTGATTAATTGTTCTTTATTTATTATTTCCACTAAATGCCCTGATGTACATTTCGTTAACATGGTTATCATCATCGGAGGGTCTTGCTTATAAACTAAATCTAAACTTACATATCTACTAATGAAATAAAATTAAACCTAAAACTATAATAACCTGAGTGCAAGTTAAAATCCCTCTCACTCCACAGATCAGTTGGCCAGTAAGATAGAGGCTTGGGCTGGCCCTTTTCAAGTTATTGTTATATGTCTTTGACCATATAGTCGGTAAGATTGTATCTGAGATGTGAAGATTAATTGATGAAAAATTAATATTACGGTTTAGGAATAATTGTAAAAAAAAAGAAGCTCGACTTCCGTCGTTAAAAGCGTGTTTTTTAATGAAATACGACTTACGTTGAGGATAAGACGCAAGTGGTGAAAATAAATTTAGACACTAATTTCAATATTTTTTCAACGACTGCACTCTTTGATTTAGAAGTACTGAATTGAAAATTTTTTGAAGATTAATTTGGTGGGTTTTTATGGTGTTTTTGGACATGGGTGACTAAGACAATTGTGCAATGTTTGCACCGATTAATGTTCAGTAATATTCATTTTTGTTGATGAACGTGTCAAAAATATTTTTGCTCTCACGTTTCTGTTGTTTACAGCAATGTCTATACACATTATTTTCTCAATTCCCTCTAAATAAGATCGCGTCTTCAGAATGACAGCATTATGACTCAGTTTAAAATGTCAACTTCAATCAATAGAAAAACCAGGACGAGACAACCGTTACGTGAAGCCTATTGACGACCGATTAATTCTTCAAATCTGGAGTAAACTTTGCACCAGATGCTCGCTCAACGTATCGGTCTATCGAGCAGGTTAATAACATGGTCTCAATTTTTTTGTGTACTCTGACGCGACGGTGTTTTCATTAACCCCATTTTGTTGCTTCGACGTTTTAATCTAGCCTACTTATTTGAAAGCGTGAATAGTGTTTTCAGTTGTAAATAGGCATACATCAATGTCCTCTTTCAATTTGTTAAACGACAGACATTACAAGGGCACCATCATGTTACTTACCCAGCCTCAACAGATAATGTAGTACACGCAGATCCTCTAAAGCAGTGGTCTTCAACCTTATTTTAATGAAGGGCCAAATTTTTGTTATGGAAGGGCTTGAGGGCCGCATTAATCTTATATATATATATATATATATATATATATATATATATATATATATATATATATATATATATATACACACATATTTTATTTCAACTTGGAAGAAAAAACATCATTTTTTTAAAATTAGTTTTTATTTGGTTTTAAATTACAATGAAATCAATATTAAAACAGGTTACAAAACACAAAATTAATATGAAAAAGTTTATCAACACTAAATATCAAAATGGTAATTTTTTTTTAGTTCAATGAGAAATCTGACACTGTTTGTCTTTCACTAATCTGTCAACATTGGCTTTTATGTTGGATGAAGCAATTCGAAGAGAGTTCTCTAAATGAGTGTCAGAAACACGATTCCTCAATTTTGACTTCACATTCTTCATTTTGGAAAATAGCTGCTCACAAATATAAGAGCTACCAAAAAGGGATGCTGTCAACAGAGCATGAGATCTGATTGCTGGAAATTGATCTTTTTCCACATACAATGAGTAAAACTCCAAAAGTCCAAAAATTTTTAATTTCTCCTGTAAATCGCTATTACACTGAAACTCAATAAGTTCCATTTGAATGTTTCCGGGATAGTCTTCCACATTCACACTAAAAGGAGCACAAAATAGCTTCATCATTTTTTTATTCAACTTAAAATCTTCAAACCTATTACTGAAATCAGATCGTAGAACAGCGAGTGCTTCACTGTATTTTCCTTTGTTTTGAACTTCACATTACGACAGTGTTGGAAAGTGTGTGAAGTCGCCCTTTAGTAGTTGGCTCTCCCACAAACAAAGTTTTTTCTCAAATGCCTCAACTTGATCAAAAAGGTTATGAATCATGATGTTCTTACCTTGCAGTCGAATATTCAAATCGTTGAGATGTATTGAAATATCCGTAAGGTACTTTAGAGTCTAGAGTATTTCTTGGTCCTTGTAGGACCAATATTAAATTCAATTGGTGGATCAAGGGATCTTATCCAGTAGGGTAAGTTTGTTTAAATTTTTGTTACACAGGTTTTATGAACGTGATAATTATGTATATAACTACTATCTTGACGTGACTACTTTTCACATATTGCCTGGACCTAAATTTTATTAAAATCGCTCCATGGGTTTAGGCTGTAGAGCATTGTACCTATGTCAGACGATAACCCCCATAGAGACATCATTATAAAAAAAATAAATAAATACTTTTTTGAACACACACACGCACGCACACTCACACACATACACCCACATACCACACCACACACATAGTATGTAATAATGTAACTGGAAGATTTCATCAATAGAGCCTTTTTTCCCAGCAAAGTAAAGCATTCCATTTTAAACACACCCAAGGTCTAAAACCAACCCTCTTATCTTGGCTGACAAAAGATCAGACAACAATACAGCTTCAAATCTCGTCCAATATTTCCACTTCAATGGTCGCCGACAACCCCCATCCCTTTATTTAACCCAAAAAGGTTTTATTTGATGGCGTTTACGGTTCCAGTTTCTTTATATTGTAAGATGGTTGCCTCTGTATGGAGATCAACAAAAACTATTCTTGAATAGCGTCTACCTAACCTAAACCATGACGTTATCCAAACAAGAAATCTGCACAGGAAAGTTTTTATTTTCCCACAAAATATAAGGGAAAGAGTATGTAATCAAGGACAAACTAACCGTTGAATATTAACATTTAGGTAGTTCTTATGCTGAATTAGCAGGAAGTGTTTACGAAATTTTATTACTAATATCGGTCCATGTCTCTTAGAAATCATCTGTACATGGAGGCAAAACATTTTTTGATCAATAATTACGTGCGTTTTTACTTTATTGACAAAAATATAGCAAAAAGATTATTATGTAAAAGTTAAGAAGTTGATGGCACCATCTTGGTACTTACCTAACTACATCATACTTTGTTATACAAGGGAGGAATTATGTTTACACAAATTTTGTGAGCCTCGTAATCGTGTAACCACTTTCTTGACTTTGACTAGGCCTTAATGGCCACCGTGGATGTTTATACAGGGTGTCCCGAAAGAGGTGAACTGGGTATATATTTTCCAGTTAAAATAATGGAGTGTGCGTTATTTAGGCCTACCGCAACTTCATTATTATTAAACGCTAAAATAAAAAGTAAGCTTGTAAATGTATTTGCTAAATAAATATTAATAGTACATATTTTTAGTTTCTATGTATAAAAATGTTCATAATATAATCATTTTTTGGTGTTAGTAATTTTGGGTGTTGTAAACAATACCAAGAAATTGTGCTTTCAGTTGTTTGTCGATAACTCGTTATTCTTTGACCTATAGAAAAAAATTAAAAAATATTTTGTCTCTTGTACGTTTTATGAAAGTTGACAGTTTTCGAGATATTCGATCTTAAAAATTTTAAACCGCCACATTTTTGAAAATTATAAAAAAGTCTTTATATTAGTACACTTGTAAAACCTATATCAAATCTGAACAGAATATCTAATCTATTTCTGGAGTAATAATGCTTTTTCATTATAGAACAAAATGGCGGATAGAGGGATAATGAAGATCCGTCTATATGTAATTTTGCATTGTTTGTTCAGTTTGATATAGAGTGATTTTAAAGTATGGAAACGTTTTTATACTGAATAACTGAAAAGTACTTGAAGGCAAAAACAAATGCGGATCTACAAAGTTTAAAAAAATTACACGTTTTGTAGATTTGAAATTTTTGTCCGCCATATTGAATTAAACTTTTTTTGAAGTTTCGAAAGCGCATTTTACTCCGTTTTATTACTAACGTGATTTTTCCGCCATTGCAAATTTGAATGGTTTTAACTTAAAAACGTTGGCATTTATCGAAAAACTGCTTTCATCATAGTTTTCCTTGTCAAATTGTTACATGAAAATCACGTATCACGTGACCACTTTTCTATTTAAAAAATTGTTTTGGTCATCATCGCCTTACACAAAATAAAATAAAATAAACACGTTTTTAAAACGGACTATAAAGTACAAAATAATTTCTCGTAGCCCCATACAGATTGCAATAAAAAAATGTGATTGTGAATTTTTAATAGCTATGAAAATACATGTAAGATTTAAAACGAAAAACGCGAGGCCATGAAATAGATAATTGAAGATTATCTCTGTCTATTGATTTAGGAGGTACTTGAACTCCATTAGGGATTTGGAGAGTTTTCTCAACGACAACGACAGCTGCTCCCCTACACCCCTTACTATTATCTATTTCATGCGCCTCGCGTTTTCGTTTTAAATCTTAAAAGTATTTTCATAGCTATTAAAAATTCACAATCACAAATTTTTGGGACAATCTATATGGGGTTACGAGAAATTGTTTTATACTTTTTGTCCGTTTTAAAAACGTGGTTTAAAACAATTTTTATAAATTTAAATAATTATATTTTGCTTTTTAGTCTTGTACATGTGAAATTTTACAGTAGTTTTAAAACATCTTTGATATTAACTAATCTCCAAAAACCATAATGTTGATGCCACCGAATGGTTGATTTTCCTACTTTTTCAGTTGTCGCAATATAGAATCAATCAATCATACAAAACCTTTCGTATGAAACCATGGAAATCTCATCGATGTTTTCCACTGATTTCGAAAGACCTTCAAATACTTACCAATGAGAGGTCTCAAAATTCCTACCATTTCCCCATCCATCACAACAGGTATTTTAAATAATGTATGTAGTGTTGTTCCACCAACAAGTTCTGCCTCTACACCGTCACTGCGCCAACTTTAACTGTTTTCTTTCTATAGCAGATATTGACGGACAGACAACAAAGCGAGTTCATATTGCATTGTCATCCAGTTCTGAGCTATGTTTAAAGTTTCAAGTCTCTAGTTCAACGGGAAGTTAGTTTAAAATCGATTGCAAAATTTGTATCCAACAGACAGACAAAGCGAGTTCATATTGCATCGTCATCCAGTTCTGAGCTATGTTTAAGGTTTCAAGTCTGTAGTTCAACGGGAAGTTAGTTTAAAATTGATTGCAAAATTTGTATCCAACAGACAGACAACATAGCAATTTAATATTGCATTGTCATCCAGTTCTGAGCTATGTTTAAGGTTTCAAGTCTCTAGCTCAACGGGAAATTAGTTTAAAATAGATTGCAAAATTTGTATCCAACAGACAGACAACAAAGCGAGTTAATATTGCATTGTCATCCAGTTCTGAGCTATGTTTAAAGTTTCAAGTCTCTAGTTCAACGGGAAGTTAGTTTAAAATCGATTGCAAAATTTGTATCCAACAGACAGACAAAGCGAGTTCATATTGCATCGTCATCCAGTTCTGAGCTATGTTTAAGGTTTCAAGTCTGTAGTTCAACGGGAAGTTAGTTTAAAATTGATTGCAAAATTTGTATCCAACAGACAGACAACATAGCAATTTAATATTGCATTGTCATCCAGTTCTGAGCTATGTTTAAAGTTTCAAGTCTCTAGTTCAACGGGAAGTTAGTTTAAAATCGATTGCAAAATTTGTATCCAACAGACAGACAACAACGCGAGTTCATATTGCATTGTCATCCAGTTCTGAGCTATGTTTACGGTTTTAAGTCTCTAGCTCAACGGGAAGTTAGTTTAAAATCGATTGCAAAATTTGTATCCAACAGACAGACAACAACGCGAGTTCATATTGCATTGTCATCCAGTTCTGAGCTATGTTTACGGTTTTAAGTCTCTAGCTCAACGGGAAGTTAGTTTAAAATCGATTGCAAAATTTGTATCTAACAGACAGACAACAAAGCGAGTTCATATTGCATTGTCATCCAGTTCTGAGCTATGTTTACGGTTTTAAGTCTCTAGCTCAACGGGAAGTTAGTTTAAAATCGATTGCAAAATTTGTATCTAACAGACAGACAACAAAGCGAGTTCATATTGCATTGTCATCCAGTTCTGAGCTATGTTTAAAGTTTCAAGTCTCTAGCTCAACGGAAAGTTAGTTTAAAATCGATTGCAAAATTTGTATCCAACAGACAGACAACAAAGCGAGTTCATATTGCATTGTCATCCAGTTCTGAGCTATGTTTACGGTTTTAAGTCTCTAGCTCAACGGGAAGTTAGTTTAAAATCGATTGCAAAATTTGTATCTAACAGACAGACAACAAAGCGAGTTCATATTGCATTGTCATCCAGTTCTGAGCTATGTTTAAAGTTTCAAGTCTCTAGCTCAACGGAAAGTTAGTTTAAAATCGATTGCAAAATTTGTATCCAACAGACAGACAACAAAGCGAGTTCATATTGCATTGTCATCCAGTTCTGAGCTATGTTTACGGTTTTAAGTCTCTAGCTCAACGGGAAGTTAGTTTAAAATCGATTGCAAAATTTGTATCCAACAGACAGACAACAACGCGAGTTCATATTGCATTGTCATCCAGTTCTGAGCTATGTTTACGGTTTTAAGTCTCTAGCTCAACGGGAAGTTAGTTTAAAATCGATTGCAAAATTTGTATCTAACAGACAGACAACAAAGCGAGTTCATATTGCATTGTCATCCAGTTCTGAGCTATGTTTACGGTTTTAAGTCTCTAGCTCAACGGGAAGTTAGTTTAAAATCGATTGCAAAATTTGTATCTAACAGACAGACAACAAAGCGAGTTCATATTGCATTGTCATCCAGTTCTGAGCTATGTTTAAAGTTTCAAGTCTCTAGCTCAACGGAAAGTTAGTTTAAAATCGATTGCAAAATTTGTATCCAACAGACAGACAACAAAGCGAGTTCATATTACATTGTCATCCAGTTCTGAGCTATGTTTAAGGTGTCAAGTCTCTAGCTCAACGGGAAGTTAGTTTAAAATCGATTGCAAAATTTGTATCCAACAGACAGACAACAAAGCGAGATCATATTGCATCGTCATCCAGTTCTGAGCTATGTTTAAAGTTTCAAGTCTCTAGCTCAACGGGAAGTTAGTTTAAAATTGATTGCAAAATTTGTATCCAACAGACAGACAACAAAGCGAGATCATATTGCATCGTCGTCCAGTTCTGAGCTATGTTTAAAGTTTCAAGTCTGTAGTTCAACGGGAAGTTAGTTTAAAATCGATTGCAAAATTTGTATCCAACAGACAGACAACAACGCGAGTTCATATTGCATTGTCATCCAGTTCTGAGCTATGTTTACGGTTTTAAGTCTCTAGCTCAACGGGAAGTTAGTTTAAAATCGATTGCAAAATTTGTATCCAACAGACAGACAACAACGCGAGTTCATATTGCATTGTCATCCAGTTCTGAGCTATGTTTACGGTTTTAAGTCTCTAGCTCAACGGGAAGTTAGTTTAAAATCGATTGCAAAATTTGTATCCAACAGACAGACAACAACGCGAGTTCATATTGCATTGTCATCCAGTTCTGAGCTATGTTTACGGTTTTAAGTCTCTAGCTCAACGGGAAGTTAGTTTAAAATCGATTGCAAAATTTGTATCTAACAGACAGACAACAAAGCGAGTTCATATTGCATTGTCATCCAGTTCTGAGCTATGTTTAAAGTTTCAAGTCTCTAGCTCAACGGAAAGTTAGTTTAAAATCGATTGCAAAATTTGTATCCAACAGACAGACAACAAAGCGAGTTCATATTACATTGTCATCCAGTTCTGAGCTATGTTTAAGGTGTCAAGTCTCTAGCTCAACGGGAAGTTAGTTTAAAATCGATTGCAAAATTTGTATCCAACAGACAGACAACAAAGCGAGATCATATTGCATCGTCGTCCAGTTCTGAGCTATGTTTAAAGTTTCAAGTCTCTAGCTCAACGGGAAGTTAGTTTAAAATTGTTTGCAAAATTTGTATCCAACAGACAGACAACAAAGCTTGATAATATTACATTGTCATCCAGTTCTGAGCTATGTTTAAGGTGTCAAGTCTCTAGCTCAACGGGAAGTTAGTTTAAAATCGATTGCAAAATTTGTATCCAACAGACAGACAACAAAGCTTGATAATATTACATTGTCATCCAGTTCTGAGCTATGTTTAAGGTGTCAAGTCTCTAGCTCAACGGGAAGTTAGTTTAAAATCGATTGCAAAATTTGTATCCAACAGACAGACAACAAAGCGAGATCATATTGCATCGTCGTCCAGTTCTGAGCTATGTTTAAAGTTTCAAGTCTCTAGCTCAACGGGAAGTTAGTTTAAAATCGATTGCAAAATTTGTATCCAACAGACAGACAAAGCGAGTTCATATTGCATCGTCATCCAGTTCTGAGCTATGTTTAAGGTTTCAAGTCTGTAGTTCAACGGGAAGTTAGTTTAAAATTGATTGCAAAATTTGTATCCAACAGACAGACAACATAGCAATTTAATATTGCATTGTCATCCAGTTCTGAGCTATGTTTAAGGTTTCAAGTCTCTAGCTCAACGGGAAGTTAGTTTAAAATCGATTGCAAAATTTGTATCTAACAGACATACAACAAAGCGAGACCATATTGCATCGTCGTCCAGTTCTGAGCTATGTTTAAAGTTTCAAGTCTCTAGCTCAACGGGAAGTTAGTTTAAAATTGATTGCAAAATTTGTATCCAACAGACAGACAAGAAATCGAGTTAATAAAAACGTGATGAAAAGAACAAAAAATAAAGACTTTTAGTCCTCGAATATACTTTAATAGCGTCCGGGTCGGAAAAGAACAAGAGTTGGCCAAAAGAGACCTGACTGCAAAAAGTGATAATTCAGATAGGTCCCTCGAGATTGCAACCCCGTACTCAGTAAAGAGAGGTGTGTAGATTGATAATACATACTATAATATTTATACCACAAATCATGAAATATGATCAGCTGTTAGACAAGTATTAATGACTAATCCTGGAAAGTAGCAAATTATGGGCCAAGAACAACCGACCAAGGTCTCTGCTAGACATTGATAATAAACCGCAATGAGAACAGTAATTGCTAAGTAAAACCATTGTAGGTAACTAACTACCTTATTACTTTTACAGTAGACGTAGCACAGGGTGAGTTTGGTTATCATCAAAAATTTCAATCTGTTTTTTATTTATATTCACTTTTCATGTTGTTTTCGACGTGCCGTCCGTCCAAGGTCGTTGTGTCAGTACGATAGCGTCCAGAAAAATAAAGATAGGAATGCAATTTGGTATAGGGGACTAGTTTGCTTATATAGATCTTTTTGAAATTTATAAAAATCGAATTAAAAATCCCAAAATGGCCATTTTAAACTGTTCATATCTCTCGTGTTAATTCAAGTTATAACACACAAAATTAGATAAAATGTGCAGATTTCAGTTCCAATTACACCTCTCTACAATGACAATTAGCGATGTTATTGTAAAAAATGTAATTTCGAACCCTGATTTTCCTAGAAAATGTGAAAGTTTCCAAATCCGGCAGGGCTGGATCACCAATACAAGCGTAGTGAATGGAGACTTCTTCACATTTGTACAGCTTTGAAGCCCACTAGGGCTAAGACACTGACACGAGCGAAGCGAGTAGACATTTTTTACTACATATGATGTGAATGTAAGGCTCTACCCGACATGAAAAAATTACACGATTTCAAGATTCTAACCTGTGTAATATCTGTTTTACACAAAGTTACCCTAGTGGATAAGACCCTTTAATTTATCGATACAATTTAACATTTCCTACACGGCCTAAGAAACTAACTGATAGTGCTGTGTAAGTGTTATGATAGGTAATTAACTTCTTATTTCTGTAAATGTGTGCTACTTTGGCGTTAAAATTGTGAAACTTTATTTAAAGCTTCTTCTAAACGATCCAGCATTATAGAAGAAGTTTATTGAGTAAAATCATCTTAAAATTTGATGTTGGAGCTGTATTGGAACATTTTTTGAAGAGTAACTCACTTGAGGTTTAAAATCGTAATGTGACAAAAGCTGTATCGCAAAACTATTTGACCGATCGACACAATTTTTTTCACATGCCAACTCGACACCATGATATTTAATGGACACTAATATTTAATTTTGACGCTAGTCAAAAATTGTGTTAGTTTAAAAATTATAAATACCCTAATCCGGAAGAAAGATGTTTATTTATTTATTTAAATTCTCCATAAACAGCATATACAAGACAGAAATCCAATGGCAGATGATTTGTCAAAGATGATAAATACAAACAACGACAATCAAAACAAGAACTTAATCCTAACAACAAACTAAAACATTAATACTGTACAAACATTACAGCACATTTCCATAAAATGAGTACGATTCTAAAATGACACCAAAGTCAAAAAAATATACACAATTCTGATCTGTCGTAAGTTACTAATTTGATATAAAAACATTAACTGAATAGAAACAATTTTCAAAAATAAATGTAACTAATGCCTTCTTGAATTTGTTTAGGTTTCCAATCTGCCTCAAATTGTCGCAAACATTGCAGTCTTGCGAATGGGGTAATTGAATAAATGTTTACCCCTAGTCAAGTATCCATGTTAACTTTGATACTTTTGAAACCTATAATAGTTTGTTTTAACAAAACACAATATATTTAATACAGAGTAGAGACAATATAATGTTATCTTTTAAAATGTGGTTTAGACGAATCATATAGTTTTAAATTAAAAATAAGCCGAACAATTTTCTTTTGTAGGCCTATTTGGAATACCTTTTTACTATTAATAGAATCTCCTCAGAATATAAGCTCATATGGAAGCAGGAAATAAAGCAGGATATAAATCAGATATAAATGTTTAAGTTATTTCATGTCAACAGTCATTACAATAACTACTAATTTACAAATAGAATAAGAGCTACAACAGTTTTAGGTTTAGATAATATCGAATAAAAATGTCACTAGTGTACCCGTTGCTTGAAATCAAGCTATATTTTGTTATATATAAATATTTTAATTTAAACAACTTTTGTAAATCGATTTTAAGCTTTCATTCATTGGTCCAATTGTATAACTAAGGCTGACATCCGTAGTGCTCGTTTATAGGAATCGATGTTCCTTGCCATAATATTAAGTCCATGCATAATTTTCATGTAGTTGCTGTGAGAAATAGTCCTTGGTATGAGTTTCTGTTTTCTCTAATTGGAGGCATTGTTGAAATTAAAAGTAACAATGAGAAACAATTCAATAAATTTGAAAAACTTTATGGGAAAAACATATTGTAAAATCTATTAACAAACACTGTGCTATAGATAGAACAACAGGCTGCAACGGACATTGTCTAAAAAAGTTTTTATTGACTCTGGGGACCTGAAAACTGATTTATCGACTTTGATTTTTTGGTCCGTCGTATAGACATAACCTTTTTTGTACAACGTAGTTACACCTAAGAAGGTAAAAAATCAGTAAATAAATGAAAATATTTGGAAATATATTTGGTGCAACAAAATTTCGCAAACTTTTTTTTCTAACTCAAAACCAAATAAAAACGAACCAAAACTAGTCATCATCATCAATGTTGGTTTGATAGATGTCAATAAAAAAAGGTGAAAATGATCTTTGGCCGTTTTTGAAAAAAAAAAAAAATTTATAATAAAGTAAGGATGTAATTCACTTCGCTTGACCATACAAACGTCCTTAACGTAAATTGAATTTGATTAAAATTGAGCTTTTAATTAAGGTTCATTGTTTGTTATTTACCAGTTCTTCCTGAGCAACATTGTTTTAATTACGATTTTGCACAAAAGTTTACGTCATAATTATTATTTTTATATTAGCCTCATGGCCGATATTTTGATTTTTTTACCGATAACTCAAAAACCTTCATTTTTGAAAGATGGTAGTCAATACTTTTATTGGTGTCTTGAGCAAAATTTAATCAAAGTAGTTGATGTGATTTTGAGGATATAGTATTTTGTGTTCTTTTATATCACCTACCAAAATTATGAGTTTATACAGAGTGGTTTTAAAGTCCCTTCCTCCTTACTTTTTACATATTTTATACCAGATTAAAATTAAAACACTAAACTTTAAGTGTTTGAGAATTTTAAAGGATCACTCTAGATCCAAGATGTACGAGTTATTTCAAAAATATTAAAGGGAAGGTGGTTATGCGACATATCGTTTAACACCGTAATTACCTGTAAAAACAGTGGATAAATTAAAAATAAAAAAGATTTGATCATTTTCGAGATATCAGTTTATATAGGTTTAGGTTAGGTTAGGTTAGGATATCTTGTAACGGTTAAAACCTTTTTAGTTTTGATTCCAACACTGTTTTTAGAAGAAAAAAAATAAAAATAAAAAAAGGTGTAAAAAGATATGTAGTATGGCCAACTTTCTATAACTTTCAAGTAGACTCCTAAATCTTAACCCTACTGATATAACGAAAACTGTAAAATCTCTTTTCTTTTTTGATCTACCACTGTTTATAGAAAGAAGAAAAAAATACAGTGTTAAACTATATGTCGTATGAGAAGGCCTCATTACAATTTTCAAGTCGACTCCTAAATCTTAAAGCTACTGATATCTTTAAACTTTTTTAAGTTTGATTCATCCACTGTTTAGAAAAAAAAAACAGTCTTAAACGATATCTGCATTAAGATTTTTAAAGTTGACTTCTACATCTTGGACATAGAGTAATCCCTTAAAAGTCCTAAAGACCTAAAAAGTTAAGTTTAATTGGTTAAAAAACAATCTGATATAAAATGTGTAAAAAATATAGGGAGTGAGATGTTATTAACACCAGATATACTCAATGTCAATTCATATAATGTATAATGTAGGGCAACCTTTACAGCGTAAGCTAACGTATTAATGTATTCGCTAAGCACGATTCATTTTCTTTACAAATTTATAACAAACATGCAACATATTAAAAAACGAACTTTGATTTTCTCCACGTTTGTATTGTGTTACCACTTTCTTTAAGCTATTCAAATAAACGTATTTTTTTATATTGTTCTAGAGTTTGTATTTTAAGTTAGTTTCACTACTTTCTTTATATTATAAACTAATTCGTCCTACTTTCTAAAATCTTTTACTCTTCTAGACCGTAGTAATAAAGGTTTAACACGAAATCTGAATATACAATCTTACCTACTTTGAAAATTCGATGTGCTTTTAAGTTTCAGAAAGAAAGTGTATTTGAAAACTGGTTCTGAATCCTTGAAACAGTTTGATCCTTAGACTCAGTGTTAAGAAATGATGAAAATAAGACATATTCCTGTCAATAAATAATAAACTCGGAGGAACTCAAAAAGGACGAACAGATAGACATAATTACTAAAAAAAGTTTTATTAACTCGGAGGACCTCTCAATAAGAACGAACAAATAGACATCATTCCAAAATCCACTTTTTTTTATTAACACGGAGGACATAAAAAAGGACGAATTGATAGACATCATTCCAAAAGCCACTTTTTTTATTAACACGGAGGACGTCAAAAAGGACGAACTTATAGACATCATTCCTAAAATCACTTTTTTTATTAACTCGGAGGACCTCTCAAAAAGGACGAATTGATAGACATCATTCCTAAAACCACTTTTTTTATTAACTCGGAGGACCTCTCAAAAAGGATGAACAGATAGACATCATTCGAAAAACCACTTTTTTTTATTAACACGGAGGACGTCAAAAGGACGAATTGATAGACATCATTCCTAAAATCACTTTTCTTATTAACTCGAAGGACCTCAAAAAGGACGAATTGATAGTCATCATTCCTAAAACCACTTTTTTTATTAACTCGGAGGACCTCTCAAAAAGGACGAATTGATAGACATCATTCCTAAAACCACTTTTTTTTATTAACTCGGAGGACCTCTCAAAAAGGACGAATTGATAGACATCATTCCTAAAACCACTTTTTTTATTAACTCGGAGGACCTCTCAAAAAGGACGAACAGATAGACATCATTTCTAAAACCACTTTTATTTATTAACTCGGAGGACCTCAAAAAGGATATATCTACTAAAAGTCGATATCGATTTTTTGAAAACTGTAGTATAAGACAGGAACTATTGGGAAAACGATTCCTTGCCTTTTGAATTACTCAAGTCGACTCCTTATAGAACCGACAAGATATGTTCGTTCGTGACGAAATAGCCTTTTATTCAACCATAATGAAAACAGAATTTATAGTTGAAAATACAAATTCTGCTTCCTTAAGAAAACTTTTTTTTTTATGTACCAGACTTAGCACTTGAAAACGATAGTTGATCTACATTCAAAATCAATACGAAACATCGTTTATTTATTTGTATATACACATATTATGTCTGAATTAATTATGCCAATAATCAGTTCTTGAATTCATGTCTTGACAAAAATTCTTCAAAAACATTTTTCCGAAAAAGGTTTAAACTAGTTATAATAGACTCGAAAAAATAATAAACTTTCAAGGCATTACAATAATTTTCTTTAAAACGTAATTGAAATTTAAAAAAAGGTGTACAAATTTACTTCATAATAACTACATGTATGATTTATTATTTATACAATCCTCAATCAAAACCAACAACATAAAGAATTACATTGTAAAATACAACAATAAATTCGATCTCAAAACCCTTGTATTGTAACAATAGACAATCTGTCTACCAAAAATTATCGATTCTCGTTTCTCATATCGAATTATCTTCCCGAGGTTCATAAATCATGAAGGCTTTTGTAAGAAATTCGTTCAGAGGCCGGCTACAATATGGCGACTTAGGTCATTATAGGACTCCCAATATGGCAGTCGTGAGGTTATATGCTAATAACATACTTTCCAATACAATGCCTTCAACAAGTCTTTGTCGTGTATATTGTGTGTTTTCAACAGTTGGGTGGACGTGGGTAACAGATTCTAAGGTGAACACTCTGTAAAGTGCTTTTAAATATATAACTTAAAATTAAGTATTTCTTCTTTCATTCTTAAACAAGATTAGCTGTTATATTCTACGCCATCAGATCGACTCTGCTATCACTCTTCATTTACGTTATCACAAGTTTATTAATTTAGGAAAGAAAATTAGATAACTTTTGCGGGAAAAATTTGGCTAGGGTCAGAATTTTAATGAGTTTAAAGACTCACTTTCTTTTCGAAGGATTAACCACTTGTCTCTTGACTCATGATGAATCAGTCAACGAGCAAACAGTCGGTTAATACACAGTCAATCAGAAATAACGTAATATGTCTACAGTCTATCAGAAGTAAGTCAATATCTCTACAGTCTATCATAAGTTAGATAATAAGTTTACAGTTAGTCAATCAATCAAACAGTCACCAATCAGTCGGACAGTCGACTAGCAATCACTGAATCATTCATTCAGTAAGTCAATCAATACTAGCCAGTACTAAGTCAATCAATCAGGCAGCAGTAAGTGAATCGGTCTGTAGTTAATTAATAAGACTGTTAATAGTGTGACAGTCAGTAATCAGTGTATCAGTCAATTAGATGTCAGCCAATCATTTAGTTTATTTAATCAGTCACTTGGGAATCAGTGAATCAATCAGCCAGTGCGTAGTTAATCAATCAGTAATTTTGGAGTCAATCAGCAGTCACTGAATCAACCAGTCAGCAGACAATGATTCAGTCAGTAGTCAGTGAATTATTCACCTATCAATCAGTCAACAGCCAGGGAATCAATCAACCATTCAGTAGTGAAACAGACAATTATTCAGCAGATAGTGAATCATTCAGCTATCAGTCAGTAAACAGTCGGAGAATCAATCAACCAGTCAGCAGTTAATCAGAAAGTTAGGAGCGAGTCAATCAACAGACAGTGAATCATTCAGATATCAGTTATTCAACACTCAGGGATTCAATCAACCCGTCAGTAGTTAATGAGACAGTTAGGAGTGAGTTAGTCAGGAGACAGTGAATCATTCAGCTATCGGTCAGTCAACAGTCAGGGATTCAAATAACCAGTAGTTAATGAAACTGTTAGGAGTCAGTCAGACAGTGAATAAGTCGGTCAGTCAACAGTCAAAGAATCATTCATCATCAGTCAGTCAACAGTCAGGAAATTAGTCAACCATTAGGTAATTATTCAACCAGTCAGTTAGGAGTCAGTCAGTCACCAAACAGTGAATCAATCGGTCAGAGAACAGTGAATCAGTCAGTCAGTCAGTCAGCGGTCAATGAATCATTCAGCTATCAGTTAATAAACAGTCAGGGAATCGGTCAATTATTCAAGAGTTAATCAATCGGTCAGCAGCCAGCCAGTCAGCAGTTAGTCAATCATTAAGAAGTCAGTCAGCGTCAGGTAATAATCAGTCAGTTAGCAGTTAGTTAATCAATCAGTCATTTAACAGTTAGTCAGCTGTTAATGAAACAGCCAGGTGGGAGTCAGTCATTAGTTAGTGAATTAGTAAGAAAAAACATAAAATCCATTCGTAAAATCTGCCTTAAAATTTTGCTCAAGTGTGTAGCTTCTAAAGACACAAACAAAATGTATTGATCTCCATCTCTCTGAAAATTACTGGTCTCTTGATATACATAATTTTACAAAATCGGCTCTACCGATGTAGTTCAAATTTTAGTAATGTGTGAAGATTAATGCCCAATCCAGTGTTCAAAATAGAATTTAAAAGAATATTAGAGTTTGATTAATTTAAAAAAATAAAATAGGATTTACGCTGAGGACATGTTTATGGCACAAGAGAACCAAATTTAAGCGATTATTTAAACATATAAGCATGTTTATAAAGATGGTAGCCATAGTTCATTTTAACTTTTTTATTGAGAACTGTGGCACCGAACCTACGATTAGTTTTGCTTTTGAAGTTGGACGAGGAAGAGAGTTTGCGTAATGTTTTTTGCACCATTTACTTTTAGTAGAAAATTCCCTAAAAGAAAGTAGTGAGAGAGAGAGAGAGAGTGACCAATGGTTCATTGAACACATGCAAGCTCTTTACAAACTTATGAATGGAAATCCCACGTTCACTCTCAGAACTTTCTCTCACACATGTCGTCGATATCGTAAGACAGGATGTTTAACCTACATCTGATTTCATAAATATTATACAGGGAGACAGACAGACACTAATTAGTAAATGTTAATTATACGTTCCCTATGATGTCTACTGAGTGACCGCCTTCAGTCACAAGCGGTTAGAATTAAAGTTAATTTTGTATCTACAGTAATTTACATATTTGAGGTATAATTTGTTGTGAATCTTTTGTCTCATATAAAATGTTTCCTCTGATATTGAAATATCCGGTAAGCTAATTTTAATGAAAATTTATATAAAATGTTTCCTCTAGCAAAATATGCGATTTATAATTGATTTTTGTGCAGCTTAATTACGTTTGTTTGTAGTCAATTGATATCTGTACGTTGTTTTTCTAAACTAGGCTATATCAATAATTTACAAGTTTTTTAATGTGTCATAATGTTGTTTTTTTGCTGATATTGTATGGAGTGAATCGCTATTTCATACGAGGTTTCAGTTCTAATAAAGGAAGCAGAATGCAGTTCTTCGTTTATTACCCAATGTTTATACAGATTATCTAGAAAATACTGTCCCAAATTTCACCAGGTTATTCTGTAGGCGAAAAAAAAAGTTTCGAAAACCATAACTCAGGAAGTGTTATTATTATTATTATTTTTTTATCAAAACACTTAATATCTTTGGAAATAGAAAACATTTTGAGCTCAAATTTGGTGTATATATTTGTTTACCCCTGTAGAAAAAACGAGAAGATTCTTTTGAATAATTTCATAATGGTGGCCATTTAAAAGTTTTAATGTCAATTATATCTAATACTGTTAACTTTACAAAAAATTACAAGAACCAAAAGTTACTTTTTTAATGACAAACAAAACGGCTTTTTAAATTTTTTCCGTATCTCAAAAGATAACCAAGTTATCGGCTATAAACTAAAAACATAATTTCTACTAATTTGACTAATATAATAACAACGTAATTAACAACAAATCATGTTTCTAGTTGTTAGCCTATAACTCAGTTATCTTTTGAGCTATGGAAAAAATAATAAAAACAGTTTTGTTTGTCATTAAAAAGTTTTTTTTTGTTTTATGAAATTTTTTGTTTTATGAAATTTTTTGTTTTAGAGATATTTGACATTAAAAATTTTAAATACCCGCCATTTTGAAAATATACAAAAGAACCATCTGGCTTTTTGTACAGCGGTAAAAGGTTACATAACACATATGTATACGAAATTTGAGATTAATATCTTTATTGTATTTATCTTAATTAGTATTTTTAATCACATTTTTAAAAGGAAACTTTTAAAGTTGTAAAATAATTACATTAATATGCGATTCGTTTTTTCTTTGATAATTTTGACCGACAATTTTGCGTTTTCGCTCATTTGACTGACGATAACTTAAAAAAAGATTTAAATATTCAAAACGGATTTGACCACAATTTTTTTCGTCGAATTTTACAATACAATTTTCTATCAAACGACTACCTTCCATTTAAAAAATGAAGCTCATTTGAAAACGGCGGATCCAAGATGGACAAAATTGTCAAACTTCCCAAAAGTCTCAAAAGACTCGTACATTTTGAGATATTAAGCCGTTTCCAAACACCCTGTATAGAAACAACATGGTCAGAAATAAATAGCAATTTCAATAGGGATTTATATTGTTAAGGAAATGGTATACACGGATTATAATGGTTGTTAAAGTATACCGGACAAAGATACATTTTGATTTTGTGGGTTTAAATTTTAAAATAGTTTTGTCTTCCATGTTTATAATCGTCAAAATCGCTTTTCCTGCGTCTGTCCATTGGTCTAGGAAGTCGATGAAATCACATACTTATGTATTGTCATGGATAATATGATAGAATAGAAAAATCACTACGCAAATTTGAGGTTACAACTCAGGAAAGGTATGAGACAGTTTTACTTCTTTCATAAATTTATAATTTTTTATCATTAAAATCTCAAGATTACGCGCTCATTCACTCGAGACTACATATGGTATTGTGTGCTGGGATGAAGCACGTAATATAAAACCATTGCATCGACCCAAAATTATTTCATCCAGATTATCTCCTTTCAAAATAGATTTACAACAGCTTTTCACAGATAATATTTTACCTCATTTATTCGTTTATAAAGTACTAAAAATACTCTATAAAAGGAATGGAAGCACAACTCCGTTACAAAATTACCGAACTAGAAACCACGAGGAAATATGACGAGACCCAAGGTCAATAAATCATGTTTTCTTCACTTGTTTTTATTTCTTGCTCCAAAAGTATTTAACTTTTTACCATTAAATTTTAAACGAAATAGAAATTACCTTGTTTCTGAAGTTAGTTAAAAACTGGCTGCTAGGAAATTACGTTGACGAGTTGATCAAAAGTAGAAGAATTAAACAGACTAAAATGGAATGACATAGGCAAGACGTTTAGTTTGAATGTGACGGAAGAATGTTAAAACAAGATAGTATTGGTTTACTTTCCTTATGTTGTTAATAGATAAATATAAAAATTAAATTTGATGCAGGATTGTCAAGTTGTTATTATTTGTTCTTAAATTTAATTTAATAATTTAACTTAATTAAATTTTGATTTAACTACTAACTGATTACCCGAAGTATAGTTTACAAATTAAAATGTAAAATCTTTACAAATTCACTATAATATTAATTTAACTCGGAACTGGATTTATTCATTTTCACAATCTTCTAAAAAGTTATACCGAATTGTATTTATTTCTCAAAATGTCCAGAAGGTTCTATAGCGTTAGATCCGACTAAACTTAAGCTTAAATCTCATCGGGACTGCCAGATTAGCGACCCAAAAACTACGGAGGGTATTCGACACTAATCTCGATCATTTTAGAGGTTTTATTTTCACCCCTTCTCACCCCCAATAAAATGGTGGCGGAATTTGGACTTAAACAGCATCGAAAGTGTCACTATTCATCTCAGCACCCTGAAATCTATGGATTCGGCACTAATATCGGTCGTAGTTTTATATTATTTAATATCACCCTTTCCCACCCTATATCGTAGGGGTGCCAGGAGTGTCTTACCCTCCCACAGTAGTTTTTCCCTAGATTGTAAGTCATAACATAAGTGTATCAAAATTGATTGTAATTGCTCTAGGCGTTTTAGAGTTATCCTGGAACATACATACATGTACACATGTATTGGGTATTCCAAGAAGAGGCCGCTATTTTTGAATTAATATGCCAGACACTGTAAACTTGACACTTTACAGTTATGTTATATAGATATGTAAAAAAGTACCCTCCAGTTTCTTTCTTTTATGGTTAAACAAAATAATGGCGGAATAACAAATAATGGTACCTTTTCACCAACATTATTTTATTTGGATAACCATTTCAAATTGTTGATTTGCAGATAAATGTGTAAAACTTAGTAAAGAAAAATAACAGTACTAAATTATTAAAGATTCAAATTTTACTTTTAACGAATTTATGCATCATAGTTATGTACTGATAGTAACAAAACAAAAACAGTCATATAGCTTTCAAAAAATTGCCGATGAATCACCAGTAATTAGTCAATCAGCCATATTAATTTATCATATGTTGCTTTAGGGTGAGAATGAACTTTTCTTTCAAAAAAACCCCATACGAAAAAAATCTTAATTAAATAACCAGTCAAATCTGGTAACCTTGGAGGCCAATCCATAAAGGTTGGACAGATCTCGATCTAAAACTGTTTTGGCCACTTTAACATAGGTAATGAGAAGGAACTCCATCCTGTTGGAAAAAATATCTTTCGTCTCCAGCTGAGTAAGATGGGGAACTGTAATCAGTTAATATTGATGCGTATTTGTCTCCAGTTATTGTAGTAGCGGATGAAATTCTTCTAAGCAAATTAGCCCTGATTGGGGATTTAAGTAAAGCACTACATTCAAGCTCTTCATTTTCTGTGTTCGAAAATCTACGGTATTGTTTTGAAACTGATCCCGTTTCTAGTAGCATAGTTTTTCATTTATTTAAACAAAATTGCACTTTTCGTTCAATAGGAAAAATCATTATTTCCAGGTTAAATATCGCACATAAACTGATTGAACTCAACCACTTCCTCCCACAAAGCAACAGCTGATCGAGTTTCGATGCAAATTTTTATTGCATTACATTGTGGGAGGAAGTGGTCCTATCCCGGAAGATTAACGTTCTTTTTGTTATTCCGCCATTTTATTTTGATTGACCATAAAAAATGAAACTAGAGAATACTTTTTTACGTATCATTCATTGTGATGTAAGTCTAAAGTGTCAAACTCTGAGTGTTCCATATGTCTAGCATATTAATTCAAAAATAGGGAGTTCTTCGTGGAACACCCGGTATATATTTCTGCTCATCTGTCTTCCTCTGAGACTGCAGTACCACGTTTGGTGTACTCTGAGTTAAAGTAAATGTTTTCTTTGTGCAAATTGGAAATAGTGTAGTTTTTTATAATATTTTTAAACCCATCACATGTATTGGAGTGAGTAGTGGTTTAATTTCCATGTTTTTACTTAATGTTTTTTATTATTTATTATTTTTATGGCTTCAAATGTACTTTTCATCTATGTAATTATAAATGGAAATAAATAAATAACACACACAAAAGAAACATTTGAGGGTGAAAACGGATTTTCACGCAAATTTGGATGTGGGATAGATGTTTAACGATTAATTGAAAATCTTTAAGAATCATACAGAAATAGGAAATCATTACGACCATTTTTGTCTATACTTATACAGTTTTTTCATTTCTCTATGAAGCTCATATTATTAAACTATTTTACAGAGTTAAGTTTGATTTTAACCTCTTTTTTGGCAATCGATTGCAAAGTGATGTGTTAGCTACATAAACTATTCAAACAAAATGAAAGTTTTGATTTTTTGTAAATATGTTTCAGATGATACTAATATCAGAAAATCCAAATCTGTGTTCAAACTAAAAGCAACAAAGTCGTCATGGAAAATAAAATTCTTCTTACTTGGATAATTTGGTAAGTAAGGAATTTCTTTACATTTATCTTGCTCCCTTGAAAAGTTTTCAATCCAGTAGGTTTTCACAATAAAACATGCTGTTTCAATAGTAAATTACATGTTTACCAACTAACCACAAGAGGAAAGGTAAGTAATCAAATAAACAATACATATCACCATAGCAACCGCAACAATGACATGTATTGCGAACAGTTTTGAATATCCTAGAATTTTATAGTTTTGACGCAGTTTTGTGTAATTTGTGTGCTTAATAAATGTTTAATGTTAGGTAAAGGTTTTTCTGGATCACTCTGTAACATTGGAGTAATCTTATTGAATGCACAATTATTCGTGTTAATACTAACTATCTCTAAACGTCGCAAGTAGAGTTGATTTTAACGAAAATTACCAGTTGTTTAAAGTTAATACATCTGCAAAAATTATTATTCTAAAATGGACTTTTTATATACAGTTAGAGTCTAACCCAGTAAACATCCAATCAACAAATCTCCGTTTATTTTTGGTGGAATCTTCCTCCGTTATACAACAGCTTCAAAGAACCGAACATAGTATGAACTTTATCTCCTGGGTGGGATTTAAACTCACGAGCACCACAAGGAGGACAGATTAATAGGAGTAACCACTAAGGAACCAGAACACTTCGTAATAGTTTTTTTTTTTTTTCACAATATTTGAGTAGTAAGACTCTTTTTGTAGTGTTTTCATGAACGGTGAAAAATTTTACATTGACAAAGGGCATCTGCTACTTCCAATCGTTTGAGATTTTTGTTCACTAAAAGCTACTTCCCTTTCTGTAAATAATCCTATTCCTTAGGACAAGGATTCAGGTAAGGTATTTCTGCTAAGGAACTCTATACATGGTTCTGTCGAAAAGATAGTTTTACTCGCAGAAACGCACTTAAAGCCACTAGATAAATATACTTTAAAAAGTTGAAAGTCTACTGGATTGATGGACAATGATAATAAATAAGACTACAAACCATGAAGAGATATTTGGCCCACACTTACACAAGTTCAAGCGAGAGGCATCAACCTGGTTCTCAACTGCTGCTTGATAGTTGATAGATCATAAATGTGGGCTTGATAAGAATAGAAAAGAGTGTCGTATTTTGTGATCTGCTTCAAATGTTAACACTGATTAATTTTAGCGATGTATTTACGTATTATTTCTTACGTTTAGTTACATGAATATAAAATGTTTTGTACATTAACTTTACAATCGTACAAATTTGTTGTGAAAGGACGATTTTTAGTGGGCGAAATGATAATGTAAAAATCTATGCTCTCTTCAACAAAACTTTGTCTGGTGACATTTTGAAACCACTTCATTTCGACAATACCAATATCTGTATATCCTCCCCCTCTGTTGTTTAAAGACAAAAATCTCTCGGCCGTCATAGCCTTATAAAATGGAAGAAAAGAGCTTACATTAGAGACCTCTAGTCCTTGAATACTCTAATAATATCAGGGTCAGAAAAGAACAAGAGTGTGTCAAGAGAGACCTGAAAGGAAAGACGAAAGAGAGGGGCCTAATCCAAGATTACACGTAAAAAGTATAAATCCAGCACAGCTTGATCCCTTGGGATTGCCAATCCAGTACTCACTAAAGTGAGCCTCTAAAAGTTGCAGTGATTAAACTGTTCCATTAATGATGTGATTACCTTACAAATACCTTGTTTGTTGAGACGGTTCTTCATGCAACCGCGTGCTGATTGTTGTGCTTGCAATTTTTTTTTAAATCAAACATAGTTTCAAAATACCCCCAGATAGATTGTGTAATGTTTGTCGTTGCCTAAATTTTAAGCTGTGTCCCCACATGCGTTTTCTGATACAGTATGATTTATCATATAAAAGAGAATTCTCAAAAGACTGACCATGATAAAAGGTTTTCTGGCTCACCCTGTACATTGGAGACATCTTTTTGACTATTTACTGATTGTGTTGTGTCACAAGTTGGTGTAACGTTTCTAAACGACCACAGTTCGTCACCTCGTCTGAATATTCTCTCCGTAATATCCTTGCGTTTTATTATCTGTTGTTGGTAATGGACACATTAACATAACCCGTCACAGTTCAACGCCTTGCAGACAAGTCCACCACAAACGTAATATATTGGTTTCACGCCGCTCTGTGGGTTTCAAGACGGCAGGAAATCGACACTTCTTTTGTTGAGGAGATAAGCGTTGATTTTACATCTTGTAATAAAATACACAAGATGTATTTATGAATTTATTTAACAATTTTGAACAAAATAGATAGTGTAGTTTTATTCTAAACCATGTAATTAACAATTTTATTTTATTTCTAATTCATTGACTTCTTCCCAAAAATCACTTTAAGACAATTTCATCATTACAACAAATCATCCCCTATTTTATCATCGTATTTTGTTATCTGTTTTCAGTAATGGAAACAACATATCGCCCCTCCCCCACCTCCCACGTTTTGTCTAAACTCTGTTTTTAAAGTTATTTGATAATGATGGATCGTTCATATTAATAATATGGTTGGTTTAATCTGATATTTGCTATACTTTGTGTGTATAAAAACTAATACAAGCCGTTTCGAGAATATAGATCAACTCTAGCTATCAATTGATAAACTTAAAACATACAAAAATCCATCAATGGTGTGAAAAATCAATCATTATCAAATAATTTTAAAACCGGCTGTCCTGTATCTGTTTTTATTACGTTTGTATTTAGTTTTAGTTTTGACAGCTCAGCCTAGTTTTAGGCCTGTGTTCCTTTTTTAGGGTACGTAGGTAAAACCAAGGACACTTATAATTTCACGCGCGTAAGTCGCAACCTGTCTACACAGACAAGACGTTACATCTTATACACTTCAAACTTTGCGTTTATATTTTTGTATTGTCCCACATGTAGGAAAAATATAGTTGTAACAAAAGAAAAATGACCTTGGGTTAGTTGAGGGTAAAAACTATCGAGTTTACAAATTTTTGTTGTTGTTGAAATATTATGTTTTGTATCAAATAAAACTAGAAACAATTCTGATTACGAATATGTGTGTTTATTTGACGAAAAAATTAATATATTGCCGAAGGTGCCCTTCACCCTCCTCTAAATCGAACACAGACCGACAAATCTGAAAAAAAAATTTAGATTTGAAATTAATTTGCAATGCTAAATCGTATATTATATAGCTTAATTTAACCATATGCTACATTTAGCAATGCTTAGCGTTTAAGTTTAAAAAACTTTTTTGTGAGATAAACAATTCATGACCCATTAAAATATTGATTACATTTTCATTGATTTCTCTTTATTAGGGTCCATAGGTAAAATCAACCCTTATAATTTCTCGCGCGTCAATTTAAACTGCCACTTAAAAACTTCGACTTTATGAAAATTATTGTCCCTGTACGTCTACGGACCCTAGTTGTGTGGATTTAGGTTATAGATTTAATTTTAGTTTCCATCATGACCGTTGCCTACCTATGTTGGTATGTTCGGGGTTTTACCGGAGCGCAATCCCCAATGCGGACGTTTTATCCAAACGAGATGAGTTGAGAATCTTCAGATTTTTTCTTAATTAGTGACAGTGATGTGTGAGTGAATATTTATATTACTTTTAATTCGATAATGTATTATTAATTACAGTACTCTCTTCAAAGCTGGGTACCCTATGGTGCCAATATCAGTTTCCAAGATGAGACTCTAGACTAGGGTTAATGTTCAGTTAACGTTACATATTGGTAGCACACGTTTTATAGTAACGTGTGATGAAATATGGGTGCACTAATAATTCATTCCAGAGTCAAAATGAACAAGCAAACATTGGCGACATTCAAGCTAACTTCCGCTAACGGAAAGCCAATCACATTTTTATCTGGGAATATCATGGCCACTTTCATTTGCGACTCACAATTAATTCTTTATCTCGATTTTCTCACAGAACAAAGAACTATCACTGCTGAATACTATTCCAGGATTGAGAGAAAGTGAAGAAAGCAATTCGTTCCAAGGAGAGTTGCACAATATATTTTTTTCCCCCTCAAAACAATGCTTGCTCTCCATTAGCTGCTTTGATTATGGAAACATTGCGTAACTACAGTGGTATACCCTACCTCATCCTCCACATAGTCCAGCATCATAGGACTTTTACCAGATCGGGCAACTTAAATTTTTTTTTTTAGGAAGGGACAATTCAACTCTAATGTGGAGGTTATTGACGCTGTGCAAGTATGTGCTAAATTTCTGTTGACATTCAGATTTTGGGAATTCAGTAACTCTCTGAAAGCTGGAACGACTGTATAACAGTGACAAGGAGACTACGTAAAAGGTTATAATATTAAATAAGTTGATGGGCGTCATCATTGTACTTACCCAGCCCCATCATAAAATGTAATACAAGTAAGATGTCTAAATAATGTAATGCAACAAAGTTGGTTTTTAGGTATAAAATGTTTAATTGTATTGATAGATTAAGAGGTATTATCCAGTAGGTTAAGTTTGTTTAAAACGGTTGTTTTATAGGTTTTCTGAATAATTGTGATCATCATTAGGTACTTTCATTACAGCTAGGTTCTAACGGGCTTCATAGATGTGTGTACGGGGTGAATCAAAGCACCCATACCCAATGTATAGCGACTTAACCAAATAAGCTACAGCCTACGTTTTAACTTAAACCCCCCTATTTCGACCCTAGAAAATTCAGTAAAAATGTTTTCAAATCTCAAAAATACCCCAAAAGTGCTCAGGTATTTGTAAAGTGATACCTCATTTTAAAGGTTCAATGATAATTTTTGAAAAAAAAGTTTAACTTATCTTACTGCGTATGTACAAAGTGTTCCAAAACACCCCAAAAGTAATGTTAAAAAGTTATTTTTATTTTCAAATTAAAAAAAATACATACAATTTTGGGGGCAAAAAAGATTAAAACTCAAAAATTCCAAATAGTAACGTGAAGAACATCATTGAAAAGGTCTTTGAAAAACAAACTATTTAAAATTTAAAGTTTGACTATCTTTTCATGTATCTAGGATAAAAATTTGGTTTATGTAGGCTATGTTATGTAGTAACAATAAAACTAATTGTAAAACACTATTTATTTACAACTTGGAACACCCTGTACATACGCTGTAAGATAAATTAAAACTTTTTTCAGTTATTTAAAAAAAATTATCAGTGAACAGAGGCTTTTAAAATGAAGTATCACTCGACCTACATTTACATTTGAAATTTTTTTCAAAAACGATCCTTACCCCCCAAAAAAGGACTTTTGGAGCATTTTTGAGATATGAAAACATTTTAAATGAATTCTCTAGGGTCGAAAAAGGAGGGGTTAAGTTAAAACGAAAGCTGTAGCTCATTTGGTTTAGTCACTATACATTGCGCACGGGTGGTCTGATTCATTCTGTATTACGGACTCCACTCGCTTCGTTATTGTAAGGGTGCAGTCATAACAAGCCTCGAAGCTCCATGATGTCAGAATCATCCACTTGTTACGTTCGTGTCGATGATGGCCCTGTAACTATAAGAATATCACATTTTCTTGGAAGGTCAGAATCCTAAATTAGATTTTGATAATAACTTCACTATTTATCACCTTAGATAAGTAGGATTGGAACCTGATGTATCTAATTTAGCTTTTTATAAATGGAATAAAACAACGAATTAGTAACAAAAACCTGTTAAAATTGCCGCCAATATGATATTTTTACTGAATTTCAATAGGGTTCTACATGAGCACACTATATATAGTCCTAAATACCAAAGTACACGTTTCTATTTTCATTATGTGGCCGTTATCGTGCTTACGTATTCACGAAAACTAAGATCGAACGGCAAAAATCGCTTGCTCGGTTTCCTGAGGCATGAAACGAATCAACGTAAACACAAAAATCGATTTTTTTGTGATTACCTAACTTACCTTAAACTGGTTAAGTCATTGTAGTCAAATAATAAAATCCCTCTTACATGGAAACATTGCAGTAACTTGATGTCTTCACAGAACACATTTAATAAATACGTTTCGTGCATTCAGTCGCACCTAAAAATAGAATTCTAATGATTGAAATTAGCGTCATTTCCCTAAAGTTTGTTTCCAATTAATTTCTATTAGTACGCTCTGGTTTCTATCTAGGGCGGCGGAAGTCAACGTTTCATTACAGGTTAAGCGCATACACACTGCGCATGTTCTACAAGACTCATAGGTTCTAATTGTAAACCACGCAATTGCACTTTAACACATGCAGATGATGTTTATTTCCAATTACTTATCCTGGTTTATATGTCTGCTCGTATTATAAACAATATTACCCAATCTAAATATGAAAATCTGGCAGATTTAGTAGACGTACACAAATAACGATAAATCTAGAACAGATGGTTTACTTCTAATACTCGGTCAATAAACAAACACGTGATGTTGAAAATTATTTACGATTATTTTTCATTTTATTTGAGATAATTTACGTTTAAGTGTTTGTATCATTGACGGAACACAAATTGGTGGTTTAAATTGAGAAAACTAGAGGCATATAGATAGATTGATTGATTATGATTGGAGTTCAAAGGGTCTTTTAGAGAGCAACCCTGGCACTGCGACCTATGACTTATTATACAACTAAAGCCTTCTCATTCTGGCTTAGCAGATTTGTTCCCCTTACGAGTTAAAGTAATCCACTAACTAGCTCTTCCAACGTTAGTTCCCAGGAATCTGAAATCCAAAAACCTTTCGTCTCTTATTGATTATGGCCTCACAATTGAAAATTATGTGGTCTGCAGTCTCCTCGTCCTTTCCACACAGTCTACACACAGTTTCGCCATGATGGGCTCCTATCCTGTGCAAATACACTCTCAGACCATAAATGACCAGTAATCTGTCTGAGTTGTCCCCTACTTCGGGTCATTATCGTCTTTTCAGGATTACCTGAGAGGATGTACTTAAGTAATGATTTACTATAGTTGTGTCCCTTAAGGCTTCTCCAACTTTGCTGGTCTTTTGCATTAACCTACCAATTTATGGCGATCTTGGACAGACACACGGATATTCCTACATCTGACTCAGGTCCTACAAGTTCTGAGCAGCTCCCCGTTTAGCTAGTTTGTCCGCCATCTCTTTCCCTTCAACTCCCTTATGCCTCGACACCCCGTGCAAATTTACCCGGTTTTCCTGGGATAAAGCGTTGAGATTCTCCCGGAATTCCCATACTAGACTAGATTTTATCTTGGGGACATACAGTCATACGCTAAATAAATACATTAATAGGCGTCATCATAGTACTTACCCAGCCTCATTATACAATGTAATAAAAGCAAATTCTCTAAATGAAATGCCCTAAAGTTGGTATCGTACGAAATGTTAAATTGTAATGGTGGATCAAGGGGGTCGAAAAGTTTAAGTTCGATTAATACCGTTGTTGCACAGCTTTTGTGAACCCTATAATTAATTGCGTATATCACTACACTATTCTCTTGACGCTGGCTACGCCCTAATGGATTTCATAGATGAGTGTATATTGAAAAAAATCTCCACTCATTTCGCTCATCTTAGTGTCTCGGCCCTGTTGAGATTCGAAGTTTGTCATGTACGTACACCTACGTGACATGGCCCTGTAGGATTTGGTAACTATATGAACATTTTCTTGCGAAATCAGGTATCGATATTACATTTCGTTGTTTTTAGGGTCCGTAGATAAAATTATGTTTGTGGTATCAAATAAACTACAAGTTATTCTGATTATGTATGTTTATTTGAGAAAGAAATTAAAATGTTATAGATTGTTTTATAAACTTCGACGCAATAAAAATAACTGTGACTATATGCCTACGGACTCTTACGTTTTGTGTTTTAGAACACCCTTTATTATTTTATCGATAATAACTTTCATATTTGACAAAGAGATGTAGGGTTGGTACCATTACATACAGAATTGAAATATCGAAATTTTGATCTAACTTAGTGTGTTCTAAGTTGAATAAGACAAGGGATATGAAAAATAAACTGTATAATATAACCTAAATTAAGACGTTCCCAATTGTATTTTTATAGCAGTTTACATGAGCATGCCATTAGTCCTCATATCAAATTTCATGTTCCTATCTTAATTTTGTGGCAGCTATTATAGTAATTACGTAAAGAAGACAATGAGTGACAGCATGACGATAATCACTTTTTTAAAAGTTTTCTGAGGCCGTAAAACGTAATAATCAATAAAAAAAAATTAAAAACTTACAAAACTTACCCTATACTTCCTATACTGGGTAAGTGAATTACCAATCAAGTTAAAATTAATCTAAAAGCCACAATCGGAACAAATTTAAAAAATCCGATTCTCGAAATTAGCGTAACGATTTCGATTAAATTATACTAAAATGTCTCAAAAATGTGTCAAAAAAATGTATGATTTTACTTACAACAGTAATTTTAACGTGAATTTTGTAAAAGATGAATAAATGATTTCATTCCTTAAAGGGTGTCGTAACATTTCGTCCCGATTCCACGAGCGTGGGGTTAGGTTAGGTTAGGTTAGGTGACACATATTATGACTCTCTTCTTTAATAATGTCACAACATGAACGATTGACACAACGCTACACAACTTCACCGAACTTCTTCTCCTTCTTCTTGGTAAAACGATAGCCGTTTAACAGCAAACAGCAAACAACCCTTGTCAAACTTTCATAGGGACGAGATGATACTACGAGATGGTGTAATTAGTTTGTTTAATCATTTGTAAAACTGAGCGGGACGAAATGTTCCTTTTTCTAGGAAATTGGCAGCGGGACGAAATGTTACCGAGACGAAGTGTTACTGAACCCCTTAAAGAAGAATTTAATTTCCACAATTATAACAACCCAAGAGAATCTACAACCAGATATGGAACGACAATAGATGCAGTATTCATTAGATACCTTCATAACGTTATGTTTAACACTTTCGTTGCATAATTCAGTTATCATCGACCAATCGTCACTTTAATATCACCAGAGACAACATCAACAGCTAATATTACACATTTTTGTAACAATATAAAAATTACAAAAATCTATAAATTTGTTTATTTTCATTGTTATTTCCTTCAAATTTCATTTTTCCTTTTGGATACTTTTCATAGAGATTAATTTTGATGTATCACATCTGCCACTTCTTTTTTTATATCCATCGGGTTCGACGATTCTTTTTACAACATCTCATTTCATATTTCATCTGTCATTGGAATTTTTGTCACACAGGCGGCCATAGAATTAATTAAACGTAGCTATAAAGTGGTTGGGGATTAGTTGTAGGTGGTATTGCAATATCTGAAATGTGTGGATTTACGAGAGGGGATTAATCTGTTATCAAGAAAGCTGTATATTCAAGACCATTTATTTAATTTATCAAGCAGCTTTATGATGTATATAAACAAAATCTTATATGTTCATCTTTTTTTGAAAACATTGTAAGCGTATTTGTATAATTTCAAAATGGTGGCCGTTTAAATTATTAACGCTGAATATCTCTAAAACCAATAACTTAACTAAAAATATAAACGACTGCCATTTTGAAAAGTTAAAGTATTGCTTCTTGACATAGGCCTACTGGTAACACTTATGTAACATATTTCGACTTGAAATCTTAATAGTTTTAAAATTTAGTATTACTTTTCGATAAATACAAAATGGCCGACATATGGATACCAAAACGTAGTAGCATATAAGTTAACAACTTTTTATTTATCTTTACGTCCTAAATCACTTCCTGAAATTAGGCACATAGTTTGGAAACATCAACTATACATAATATAGGGTTATATAGTAGGCGATTCACTAAGAAACGGAGAAACCTTCAGGGTGTGTTCTACTGGTAAAAATCAAGAAAGAGGGTCATGTAAACATAAACATAAGTCCAAAAACTCTTATTTTTCCGTTTATCAGCCGTTGGGATTTTTTAAATAAGTAAATTATAACTTTCTAAATAGATATTGCATTTCGATTTACTTCACGTATTTTTATTTTTACAAGTCTACCAAAAACAAACAATTTATTTTGTATATTTTTTCAAAATGGCGGCCGTTAAAATTATTAACGCTGAATATCTCTAAAGCCGTTAACTTTACACAAAATTTATACGGTAATATTTTGTTTGTAGTTAAAAGGGGAAAATATTTGGTTTCTTGTAAAAGTTAGCGGTTTTCGAGATATTCAAAGTTAAATATTTTAAACTGCCGCCATTTTGAAAACATAAAACATCCAAGAAGTCTTTGTTTCTTGGTAAATTGTAAAACGCAGCATAAAAAAATTCGTGTATCAGATCTGAACTATCTATTTCCAAAAATATAATTTTTTGTAATAAAACAAAATGTAGGGTAGACGGGAAACTAAGATTTTTCGGATCTATGTTCATACGAACTTATTCTTTATTTTTAATAGTAGAAAATGTCCTGAAATATTCTTCATGAATCACCCTGTACTTACATCTCAGTCAACGGCTGTCACCGAGAGTGGGTGCTATCTTCAATACCAACAACTACCTACCGTGACACCAATAACAGCGTCGTTCATTGTTACGAGTTTATTTCCATGGCAGAGCGATGGTTTGAGTACGTCTCGGTGTTGTTGACCCACAAGGTCAAAGCACACGATGCTGCAACACCAATATGACAAATGACGCGTCAGTCAGTACTGTAAATAACGGAGAATTCACCACAGATATTAGTTTCGCATACACTGTATCAATCCTTGCCCTAGTAGGCGGTGAACGGTTTGTACTGGTCAGTTGTCAATCATGTCAAATATTTCATTGTTTGTGAAAAAAAAGTACTTGCAATTTATATTCATAAAATTTAATGAAATGGAAAACTAAAATAAACATTTCAATTGTTTTACTACGAATGATTTTTACAAAACTAAGTAAGCCTTTGTTAGAATCAAAAGTATTAACATAAGAAAAGAACCCACGGCTAAAAACAAGGCCTGTTCACACGTGATCAGGTTAACGAAAAGCTAACAAAAATAGTCTTAGGCGAGGGTGTATACTTTCACCAATAATATTCCTCAAGGTGTTGATTGAAGTTATGAGGAGAATAAATGGTAGACCAAGAGGCTAATGGATAGACAATGATTATGCTGATGATTTATGCTTCATGTCCCATAGTGTAAGCAATATGAAAGAAATTGTTTGAAGAACTTCAAAAAGAAGGGAATAAAGTTTGTTTGAAGATAAATTTAGTAAAACAAAGGTAATAAGCTTTAACTCAATGAACCAAGAATATTCAATTGTCAAAGTCAGGATCATAGAAGTAGAATAGTTTAAATACCTTGGTAGTATAGTGTCAAAGAGTGGAGGAACAGACGAAGATATCTCCCAAAACATCAGAAAGGCCAACAACATTTAAGAAGAAGAACTAAACCTAAGATTTTGTAAACTTATGTAAAATGTGTGATTGTATATGGTTGTCAAATGTGGAAACTTACAATGTCTATTTTTAATAAATAATTCCATCAGTAGAATTTTGATATTCATTGGTCAGAACGGATCACGAAAGAACAATTATGGATGAAATCAAAGCAAGGTTCAAGTCAAGACATAATCAAGAAAAGGACAGTCGGTTGGGCCATATCTTGAGAAGGTCTAGTAACAATAAAAGTCAATAAGCCTAAGAGTTGGAGTCCCAAGGAAACGAAGAAGAGAGAAAATATCGTGAAATAGATTTGTCGATAAGGAAATTAGGTAGGAAGGCTAGAATTGGAGGGAATAAAGCAGATAACCAAGAATCGAATGAGGTGGAAGTTGTTTTTTGCGGCCCTACGTTCTACACACGATTTAAGGGTATAAGTGAAGTAAGTCAAGTTTAGCTTTGGCCTTGGATTTCAGATTCTTTACTAGTTTAAGTTTTAATTTGTTTTAGGTTTAACACTAGACAACACGAGTTGATTCTTATACCGTACTTGAAAAGACAAAAATATAACCAAGATTGTGTCCCTCCCTTTGTGACTCTTTAGTGTAGAAAATTATTTATCTTTAATGCCACATACGTGTGGTGACCTGAAGACCTATCCACTCCTTAGGGACTCACTATAGTGAGTTCGGGCTTGTCAATCCCAATAAGCCTAGATGAAACTACGCTCTTGGATACATCTTCCTTTCTTAGGAAATAAATAGATAGTAATAAATGATGGCGTGACGACCGAGACATTACTCGCCTAACAACAAGGGGTGGGGTGTTAATAGTCACCTCTATTAATACTGACCTGTCTCATCTCACCCAACCAAATTAATTTCCAATTTAACATAGTCGCCCATCACGAATTTCATATCTCGTCCGATCAATAGCCTATTCATCTACCAGAAGAATAGTTTCATGTGTTGAAAAATAAATCGCAAATCATGATCATACAATAACCTAATGTAGAGTACCGTAAACAAATCAGCGTATCAAAAATCACGTTCCTAGTTAGTTTCAAAATGACATATTAATAAAGTGACAATGGAAGAGAGAACAACGGCGGAGCGGTGACCTAGGAACTGGGGCCTTTCTTTACTACAATAATGTAGTTTTGTTATGCTTAAACCAGTTTAGTGAAATTTGTTTTCTTGTTTTAAGGCGAAAATCTCGCGGCTATCATCTTATAAAAAATAGAAAAGAAGATAATATTAAGACTGCTAGAATATTCTAATAGTGGCAGGGTAGTAAAAAACAAGATTTCGCCAAGAAATCTGATAGGAAATATGAAATGCAGGATCTAACACAAAACTACACGGAAAAGCGGTAGATTCAACTAGGGTCCTCGGGATTGACACTTCTGTACTTATTAGAGAGATTCTCTAAGGGTTATTTTGGAGAATCCAAATTAATTTAAGTGAATGTTCAGGCTCGCCTATAAGGTGACATTCCAGCACTTACGTTTCTTCTTCTGGGAGTCTTGATTCGCAATTAAAATAAACGTTTTAAAAACATTGCAAAAACTGACCCACCATTAAAACCAAATAAAAACCAACTTAAAATATTCGCCACCAAACATTTTAGTTTATTAGTTGTTAATTAAGAAATGAACATGGTCACCATTGTGACGGTGTCACTTGACTCTGGACCCAATTTGGTTCGAATGTCACTTGGTAGCAATCAGTTGACCGTAACTGCAGCTATGTTAAGGAATCCACGCTTGGATCTGGACCCAACTTGGCTCGGATGTCACTTGGTATCTAACAGCTGACCGGAACTACAGAAACTTTGAGCAGACCACACTTGACTCTGGACCCAAGTTGGCTCGGATGTCACTTGGTATCGAATAGCTGACCGGAACTGCAGCTATGTAAAGGAGACCACACTTGACTCTAGACCCAAGTTGGCTCGGATGTCACTTGGTATCGAACAGCTGACCAGAACTGCAGCTACGTTGAGCAGACCACACTTGATTCTGGACCCAAGTTGGCTCGGATGTCACTTGGTATCGAACAGCTGACCGGAACTGCAGCTACGTTGATCAGACCACACTTGACTCTGGACCCAAGTTGGCTCAGATGTCACTTGGTATCGAACAGCTGACCGAACTGCAGCTACGTTGATCAGACCACACTTGACTCTGGACCCAAGTTGGCTCGGACGTCACTTGGTATCGAACAGCTGACCGGAACTGCAGCTACGTTGATCAGACACACTTGACTCTGGACCCAAGTTGGCTCGGACGTCACTTGGTATCGAACAGCTGACCGGAACTGCAGCTACGTTGATCAGACCACACTTGACTCTGGACCCAAGTTTGTCTCGGATGTCACTTGGTATCGAACAGCTGACCGGAACTGCAGCTACGTTGATCAGACCACACTTGACTCTGGACCCAAGTTGGCTCGGACGTCACTTGGTATCGAACAGCTGACCGGAACTGCAGCTACGTTGATCAGACACACTTGACTCTGGACCCAAGTTGGCTCGGACGTCACTTGGTATCGAACAGCTGACCGTAACTGCCCCCATGTTGAGCAGACCACGAGACTGGAACTAAACAGTAATCATCCGTCCTTACACTCAGGCAGATGTGTTGTATAATGGCTGTGTGTGTTAATTTGGTTTATATATTATTTCTAAGTTACACCATGGCTCGTTAATTAATTGGGGCCATGGCGTTCATGGTT
The DNA here is from genome assembly GCA_963513935.1 of Aphrophora alni. NCBI lineage: Eukaryota > Metazoa > Arthropoda > Insecta > Hemiptera > Aphrophoridae > Aphrophora > Aphrophora alni. The sequence goes on from OY740772.1 coordinate 89,839,494, forward strand.
TTATCGAAGACCCAATCCCCAGTTCGGACGTGTTATTACGTCATTTAAACGAGACGATTTGCTAGTGATAATGTTGTGTGAATGAATATTCAGTAATTAGTTTGAATTCGGTAATGTATTATTATTTATATTACTCTCGTCGTAGCTGGTGCATGACCAGACCTGGGGAAATTGATTTAGACTTCTAAATGGATGTGAACCAAAAGCAGTATCCTGAGAGAAAAACGTACTTGATATAAATTGTTTTTTAATGACTTATACTATCAAGTTTCATTGTTGATTTAATAATTATTCCTGAACCTTAATATTTTTTACTTGCGATTTTGCACACGAATTTGTGTCATTAATATTCATATTTCATTAAAATTTGAACGAAATCGGTAGTGCCGTAGTAAATAGTCAACGTTATTTTTTATTTATTTTAATTTTTTTTATCATTCCTGAAATGTAAATTCGTTCTCTTGGAATTCTGTAGAGAAATCGTATTAAGTGTTTCTTTTCTTATGGCAGTAACCCCCCCCCCCAAAACAGTCTCGAGAATTTGGCTTATGTATTTTAACTTATATTCACATTTCATGGTTTAAGGAAACCGAAATAGTGATTTTCGAAATGAGTTCCATGTGTCGTTCTAATTAATATTACCAAAACCCTGACCACCCATTAAAATTATTATAGTTACTAGATTCGTCGGGCTCTTAATATACGTACAGTACCCTTATCTACCCCTTGCATTACCAATACAAGGTTCAAGAAATTAACTTTTGGGCACTACATTTAGTGAATATTCTTGCATTAGATTGTACTGTTGGGATGGGTAAGTAACTTATTGTCATTGGGTTTATAACAATTCAACAGATTTTACAATATCCGATCACCTTACGTTTAGAATTTTAAACTTCTTTGTGGGTTATTTTCCTTTCTTCAATATGTTGGAAAGCTCTAAATGGGTCATTCTTACTTGGAAAAGAACTCAAACAAGGGCCGAAACCATTATCTTTTGAATAGCTTGAATAGGGCTACTTCCTGGGGATTTGTCATCTATGAAAGGAATTCCGATACACCAGGAACAGTTTAGGGGTCCTTTATTCTTGCTTAAGAATGTTAGGGCAGGGAAAGAAAATATCTTATTCTTCAATACACACAGAGATGGTCAACAATGCAAAAGTAGATGGTGTGGCGAGATAAAATGAGTTGGGTTTTGTGAAGATATTTCAGATAAATTTTTATGAAAAGAATATATCATATACATCTTAGCTGTCGAAAACGAAAGATTTGAAAAGATTTATGTTTTTAGTATATGATTGAGATCCACGTTCAATTTGTCTGAATCTCTTCTTTTTCACATATAAAGGTCTCTGATGGGTCAAACAATTTAATGTCTAGTATTTTCTGATATATATATTCTGAGGACATTTAGTTCAAAATGTGTTATTTTTTTTGGCCGATAATTGTGTGTAGTCTATCGTATTGTTGCAATATTCTACAACCTACTCCTCAAACTTGTGAACAGATTTTGATCAAATTAGGTATGTCGGCATTTCTCATTTTTTTGGTAGCTCATATTAGGTGGTAACAGATATAAGGAAAAAACACATAATTAGGATTTTATTAAAATAAGCTTCGACGATTTTGATCAAATCACGTGTAGTCTTTACGCTCAAATGAAACTTATTGGTAGTCATCTCTAAAAAAAATCGTTTAAAAATAAATAAGATAGGTGTATTTTAGTAAAATATGATCATTAGAGTAGATTTTGAGAAAAAACGTAATTTTGTGTTTGATCTTTGACAGTCATCCTCAAATTTTAAATTAGCGAGGGAAAAAAGACTCAATACTCAACCTAAATATGAACACATTCTAAATTTCATTATAATCTATCCACTCGTTTGGGCTGTATATTAGGCACAGCGACACAGCGACAGACAGAGACATAATTCCAATATATATATATATATATATATATATATATATATATATATATATATATATATATATATATATATATATATATATATATATATATAATAAAGTAAAAACAAAACACAGTTTTCGAAATTTTATAACTGGTAGTGTGGATTTAGCATATTTACAGCAACATTTTCCCCTTGGAAATATTATAAACCCTCATGTTACTTAATAAAGAGCCCAGTTGCTTATTACGAGAACTTGGTTCTAGTAGACATAAAAAACCTCTCACTTAGCTCGTGTTATAAAAAGTTTCAAGTTTTCGTTTTTAACCTATCCTAAGCGATTAATAAGAACGAGCAGGAGGCAAAATTCATTTATATATTTCAAAACATTATGGGTGTGGGCAACCTCGTTTTCCTTTGATTAAACCTAACACAGCTTAGCATTAACCACTCCCAGAATTTTCTTAATTAATTTGGTCACAAGCAACGTTACAGTTAATTAAATAGTATTTAATTATTTTTTTAAATTAACTACACAGGTTGGGTTTTCATTTTTGCAAATTTTTTATTATCTTCTTTTTATTTTTAACTCCTTTTTTTTTTAATATGAGATTCTGAAGAAAGTATTTACCCCTAATATTCTTGTTTTCCATGTTTGCTGGAAAATAAAGTTCTCGAATTACACATTTATTGTGGGTGGATTTACAACTCTCCAAATTAGATAAAAATATGTATATTTTAATTTTACTGTCCGGTTATGACCGAGTCGCCGTTTTGAAGGTTTTGTTTTTGTTGTTGTTTTTTAAAGGCGACTCGATCTTCATCACCTTATAAAAAAATACTTAAAAGTGAACAAAAAATAAACCTAGAATACTTAATAGCATCAGGGTCAGAATAGAACAAGATTTGGTCAAGAGAGATTTGATAGTAAAGATGAAAGAGAGTTCTAACTTCAGACTACATGAAAAGGTGTAAATCCAGCTAGGATCCCTCGGAATTTCAACTCCTGTACTCACTATAATGAGCCCCTGAGGGCTCTGGAGTGTGTCGATTTGAAAGCTGTATCACATCCACAATTACGAGTTTAATAAAATAGAGCATTGACTGCTTGACATGCATTAACCAAAAATAAATTCCAGTATCAATGAAATACTCTGATACCCATCTGGACCAAACATCAAGTGTTCATTCATTGAATGTGCATCTGTCTGTCGTCTTTGACACGTAAATGCGTAAAAACTATAAATGAAGTTATGCAAGTGAGATCAAAGACCTTCCCAACAGATGTGCTATGTTAGTTACAGGTGCCGAATGTAAACAATCTTTATTGGTTTCTGGTAATTTCACAGGACTAGTGTTTTGTTTGGTGATTTCCTTTTTGGAACGATCTGTCAACAAGTTGCTCATAAGCACAGTTAACTGATCCTCCAATAGTAGTTCAGGATTGTTATCGCTAATTATCAGTGTATTTTATTCGAACATCGTTGTGTAAATAAAAGTTTTAGATGAGATTTCGGGAATATCAATCACTTCTCGTTATCAAGTGATAAACTTAGAAAAATAAAAAAATATAAAAGAAAAAAATTCTCGTTGTTTAAATTCAAAAACCTCTCGGTTACCATCGCCTTATAAAAGAAAGAAGATAAAATAAAGACCTCTAGGTTCTAGATACTCTATAGGGTCGGAAGAGAATAATATTCGGTCAATAGAGACATCATAAGGAAAATGTAAGAAAGGGATCTAACCCAGAATTACTTGAAATAGAGTTGTATCCAGCTAGTTTCACTACAGTGAACCTCTGAAAGAAATATGAAAAGTGTCAACATATAAAATCAAACTACAACTATAAAGAAACCAAGATTAAAACTAGACTTGATTCCATTATATTGATTTATTCCCTCATAAATCATCGGTGCTAATTAAAATAATAAATACAAATTCTTAAAAATAAAGGTACTATATAGAGGGTATTGCAAGAGGAAATACATAGTTTGTAAATTGATTATAGAGGGAAATATAAGAAAAAATCCTTCATATAAACATAAGTCCGGAAAAGTTCGTGGCTATTTTTTAAAAAATTTTTTTAAATGATAACTTTAGAAATTATTAAGATTTCGAATTTAAATTTGGTAAACAGTTTTTTATGTTACTTTTTACCAAATTTTCAAAATGGCAGCAGTTTGAAATATTAAATGATTAATTTCACAAAAAAACTTCGTTTTAAATGAAAAATGTAACTATAAAACAGTAAAGTTATTTAACGCCAAAACTAAGTATAGTGTGGTTTCAAGAGATGAAAATGGTCAAATTAAAAAATAGTTTGGTTTTAAGCTAATTTTGAGTATTGTAGGAAATTACCAAGAAATTATGTTTTTAGTTTATTTGGATAACTCGGTTATCCTTTGACCAACAGAATTTTTTTTTTAAACTTTTTGTTTGCCGTTAAAAGTGGAAAATATATTGTATCTAATACATTTTTTGTAAAACGAATGATTTTGGGAAATTTAACAATTAAACATTTTTAAGGACCACCATTTTGAAAAATTACATAATGAAGTTTGGTTATTGGTATATTAGTAAAAAGTAGTATATAACAAATGGGTATACTAAATTGAAACACCAAATCTTAATAATTTCTAATATTATGACAAATTAAAGAAATATACAAAAAGGCCACCAAACGGAAAAATAAGAGCATACAGACTTATGTTTATACTATTTTTAGTTTATCGTCTGTAGTGTGCTCTACAGTCCAAACGGATGGACAGATTTTAATTAAATTTTGTATGTAGGCATATTTTGACTATATTTCGAGATGTAGCTCAACTTAAATATCAGTGTTGGCTGTAGTTAAGGGTTGTGTGGCTGTAATGTAATTAAGCAGAACGAGTGTAATGAGTACCTTGGCCTGTAGTTGGATGAAAAATTGTCACCAAATTTCATAAAATTTTATGTTTCCTTAAAATTTGCATTTACCCCTATACACCCACAAGATGTCCATTTGTGAGACTCGTATTTAACCCATCTCTAAATTCAATATATCAAATATATGAGGCCACGACCGTGAATTTCTGACTATCACCCCCTCCCCCCAACACCCAAATTTATGCTCCCGTGGCATTGATTTGTCTCACCTGAGCAGCCATTTTTGACGAGTTTAAATCAGTTAACCCTACCTCTAATTAAATCTACTAATTTAGACTTACGTGAGTTTTTAAAGGTATCACTTCGGTTATTGCACAATCCCAAAACACCATGGGTCTATTCGACCGTTTGGGTTAAACTAATTCGCGTTAAAAATATTTTAGATATACGCTAAGGGCTCAAACTCCGAAGGGTACTTGCGACTCATCCCAAAAAGCTTCTAGCCACTCATTTTGGGCGGAGGTAGACCTACGTGTGGTAACACACTTCCTCGTTGATCGCTGAACGCACACTGTGTCAGGCCAATCTATATGAGTTTAGAACTTCGATTCCGATAGTAGGGGTACAGCTTCCTTATCAAAAGACGGTGGAGCGCCTAATACTCCAAAGTAGGCAACGTATCATACCTAAGTCTCATGTTTTGCGGAAATCACAACTACTGTAGTTGGTTGAGACTACAATCTAGGAAAATGTTGATTAGGTTGCATAAATCTTATAAAAAAAGTATCAAGAAAATTTTGTTTTCATTATACTGCACCGAAAACAGCTGTTTTCGATAACAGCTTAGAGCAACGAAAGTGATAGTTTCCCAATCTCAAATTTAGAGCAAGGGAAAAACTTTCCATTACTCTAATTTATTTTCGTGTTTGCTCACCAGGGGTACTAATGTTTCTTTCCAATCCAAACTGTAGACAGAGAAACTGATTTTTTAAAAATATCGATGATATTTTTGGAGACCAACAAAAGTCCAAAAAATGGTTAATACAATCATGGCCACTACAAACGTGGCAACATTACAAGGACTACAGAAAAAACTTCTAAACGAAGTAGTCAATGTTACTAATACTCAAAATTGTACCATAGAAATAAATCTGAACTTTTAAATTGTAGGTTTTTTATATTGTTTAACTCTGTAACTCATTTAAATTTGTTGAGATAATTTTGTTTGTAGTAAAAGTTAAAATTATTGTTAATTACAAGTTTATATTATCAGAAATGTACCAGTTTTAGCTTAGGCCTAATGTGTATGTTTTTGCATCATGATGGAAAAGTATCGTTCATAACTCGCACCGAAAGTACTTTTCCAGTGCTTGATCGAATTTCCGTGCTTTGCTTCGCCTCACACGTAAAAATATGATAAAATTATATTTTATAATAATATACAAATTATTGCCAGTTAAAATGTATAATTGAAAATAACATTCTTATTACAATAAAAAAATATTACAATAATAGAAACCATCAGCATTATTTACGAAAACGCATAACTATAAAGTGCAGGGTCAGTTGAATTTCCGGTACAGTTGCTCAAGAGATTGGAAAACACAAACTTTCGGTATTCAAAGTAGTTATCGAAAACAGTTTTTTTCAATGCAGTATGATGAAAACGTAATTTTCGAATTGCCGTCCGGAGGTAGATATCATCCGCAAATATTAAAAATAGAAACAAGAAATTTGATATACAGTAGAGGATTGTAAGTAATCATGTAAGCTCTTATTGAAAATTAAAAAAATCGAATTGAATATCTCAAATGGTAGCTATTTAAAATAGGTTTTTGTTTATATCTCGTGGGTTATCCAACTTGTAACACACTAAATTAGATAAAAATTTGTAGATTAAAATAGCTACTATTTGAGATATTCAATTCAATTTAATATATATATATATATATATATATATATATATATATATATATATATATATATTTATATATAATGTTACTACCTCTCTACGATGATAAGTAACAAAGTTATTGTCAAAAATATAATTTATAAATCTGGCCTTTCAAAAAAAAGCAATCGAATAGTTAGGAGATAAGGAAGGCTCGAGTTACTAACACGAGCCAAGCGAGTGGAGACTTTTTAATATATACACATGCTATATCTTTTAACCTACGTCAAGAAAATAATCGTATATGTGCAGTTACGATATTCGAAAAAATGTACCCTACTCGGGGGAAAGACCTTTTGATCTACCTCAATTTTATATTTTCTACAAGGCTCAAGAGACAAACTTTTGGGCATTACATTTATAGAATCTGCTTGTATTACACTGTATGATGGGGATGGGAAAGTATCATGGTGGCCCCATCAACTTGTTTTTTATGACATGATAAATTATATATTTTATGTAAGCAAAAGAACAGAATTATTTTCTCTCAGTACGTAAAAATAAATTCCAACTATTTTTTTGACGTAACACATGCAAAATCCCCGTTATCAAGGTTGCTGTCCGATTCCTATCGCAGGATAATCAACTGTATCTCCGACCTAACTGTACAACGAGTGCATCTACTTCCTTCCTGATTTTTTGTTGCGTTTCACACATGAATTGTTTAAGTTTACCTTTACATGACGACTGTACATGACCTGTACATGATATGTTTGCTAAATAAACTCAAACTTTGAACATTGCTAGAAGCAATAATGATAAAAAGATTTGTTTCGGTTATTAACTTTGAGAGATTTGGTTAGTGTTCTTTAAAAAATTAGGAAATCAGTAACAAGTACGGATAGTCTAAAATTCGCGATTGCAATATATTTACCAGATATAATTATTTAATGATACATTTCAATAAAATTGGTACAACAGATTAAAAAAAGTGTGACGTTTTAATTTCACTTTTTTACTTACCCAGTATACAAAGAATAGGGTAAATTTGGTAATAGCAAAAATCTACTTCCGTTTTTGACTTGACTTTACGTTTTCTTTACTCTAGACTTCTTGGAGCCAGAGATTTCGTGGTCAGTCAATGGGTTTGGATATATAATTTCAAATTCAGCAATTAAATATACAACTGAAATTTACAGAAGGTTATTTTACATTTTAGTAAAAATAATAAATAAATTTCGACGCAAAGTAATAGGTACACAACATTAAAATTATAGGCAGTGTAACAAACATCATATATATATATATATATATATATATATATATATATATATAGTAAGAATAATACGAGATAATAACAGTTTATTTGTATGAACCTATCTACCCATATAATCAATCACAAAATAAAATAAAACAATTATCCAATAAAAACATCGGTAGATATTTTTAAATTTTGTTTCACAACGTATATCTATTCTCCTGTCATGGATCTTTACACACATAAAAACGACTTCTCTTTGAGTTAAACTCAGAGTGCATTTTTCGACTCTAAACTTTTGGCAATTCTGGGTATTATCAATGAAAAATACTGACTTATTGAACTTATCTTTATTTTTTAAGACAACACTCGTACATAAAAACACACGGGAAAGGTAAATTATCCAGTTTCCTTTAATAAAGGCTCACATGGGCATGCTCACCTTTGCTCTCACGATGGGAAAGCTTTTTACTAGTTGCTAAAAATAACAGCATTTAAAGTGCAATTTTCTTCAAAAATAATGCCATATTGAAAAAGAGAATTGAAATCTTTGATATATGAATGAAAAGCTTTCTTATTGAACTTATCTTTTTGATTACAAATAAAATACACTCATAAATAAAAACACACAAAAAAGGTAAAATATTCAACTTCCTAAAAAACGCCTACAAAACGAGGGTGTGATCATTGAATTTATTAAATGTAAATTAACTAGTATAACCGACCCTTGCCATTTATTATGCGAACAGATCTCTTCTTGTTCCTAAAAGTAATATAACTTTAAGTGGAATATATCTAAAAAAATGATGTCTTATTGTAAAGGTGAATGGAAGCAGGCAACATAACCTATTCAAACCACATTCAATGGGCAACAAATTTTGTTGTTCTTAGATTTTTCTTTTGTTGTTTTCCTTTTCGGTCATCACTGCCTTAATTAAAAAGAAGACTATAAAGTAAAGATATATAGCTCTCGAATACTCTAATAGCGTCTTAGTCGGAAGAGAAGCAGAGTTAGCCAAGAGAGACCTGATAGGAAAGTGACCGGTATCTCTTGACCAACTCTCTTGAAGGATCTAACACAAGACTACACGAAAATGTGTAGATCCAGCTAGGGCCCACGGGATTGCCACGCTTTTACTCACTACAGTTAACGCCTGAGGCTTTTTTTTTTAAACCCATACGAAACTCTGTTTAATGTTTTTGATAAAGAACTCACGTGATGTTTTTAACCTATATACACACCATATGAACCTGGAATAGTTCAACTTGAACAAATGTCGATCTGCATATAATAACGCCAAGACCTAACGCAGGATACATAAAAACCCGTCTTGTCAGTTACATACAGAACATATTATATTTGCTGATATCTTAAAGGAAATCTCTTACCGGCTTCCCATCAGAGATCTTCCGCTTCTTGTCTATTCTCGATATGAAAATTCATTAGCTATGACCTACGTGAGCAGGATATCCATCCGCTTGTAGGCCTACATTGTTCATAAAAACATTCAGAACAATCCTTGAAGAATATCTAAGAACAATATTGAAAACATTTTCAAGGTCTTGGAGTTGAGTCTCTACCATAATACTGCGAACAGTATTGACCAAGGTCAGGAATATTTATATAAACAGTTATATATACACCTCTCGGTCATTATCGCCTTCTAAGAAGAGAAGAAAAGGATGTTAAAATAAACATCCATAACCCTCGATAGTCTAATAACGTCGGTATCGGAAGAGAACAAGAGTTGGTCAAGAGGTGTTTAAAAAAAAAATTAATACGATTTTGTCACAATCAGCTTCCGCGATTTTGATCAAATCTTGCTCAACTGTAGCCTCTAAGGATCCAAACAAAACGAATTGGTCACCATCCCTCCAAAAATTCCCGATAGTTGGTCACAGTGAAATAACAAAAAATTGCCCATGGTGCTTTTATAATTACAGTAATTTCACAAAATCGGCTCTACCGATTTCGTTCAAATTTGAGTGAAATATGAAGATTAACCACGTATAAAAAAAAAAAAAAAAAAAAAAAAAAAAATACGCTTAAGAAATAAAGTGGGGAGGGGAGGGGGTGAAACTTGAGCGTCATTAGAAACTCGATTTAAATTCAATACATTTAGGCTGAGAACGCGTTTATGGGACAATATTAGTTTTGTTTTTTGTTCTATGACAGGTGTCCTCTCAAAGTTTTATGCTTCACACGATGAAAATAACCTCTTTAAATACAGTCATGAGATATTTACTATCATTTGTGGATAGAAAATTAATACACGACGTTTTGGGAGTATAAATCAACTCTCGTTATCAAGTGTGAAAGTAGAATTTAAAAGTAGCGTAGAGCCATGTTGGAAACTGCAATTTAATCTCTAATTTAATAAAAGAACTCCAGCCTAATACTAGGAGTGAGCAGTCAAGGTAATAAGGAAAAAACAAGGTTACTCGAATCACAAAAAGTTTTTAAATTATAACAGCAGGCTGCGGTAGAGCTGGACACTACACTATAGACCCAGAAATGTGGATGAGGTACAAGACTAAAACGTGATCTGGTAAAACTACAACACACAGGTCTGTATTAGACAAAGGACGGTAAGGGACTGATTGTAATTTTTACTATACTTCGTATGTCTGAGAGAGGAAAAATACCTTTACAATAATGCTACAGTTATGGTCGTTGGACTAAAGTCCCGGTTGTCACAGATTACAATTTCTGTTATAAAAACATCTGTTGGGATTCTCAGAGACAAAATCTAATTTCCTATTCATTCTTTTCGTTCCATTTCTTGGAAGAATGCCTTTTATATCCTGAATGCTCAATTTCCCATCTATTGTGATGTTACAAATTAATAAAAAGGAAGAAAACGCAGTTTTGCAAAGAATAGGTTAATTTGAAAAAATAACGGTGCTGTCCTAGAGTGACAATATGGTGGACAAGGTCCGTTATATGTTCATTGGGTGTCGTACGCTTATATGTCGTTTGTTTCCGCTAGATGTTGATACTCGAGTGAAATGTATAATCGAATTAATCGGTTTCAAATGACTTCAATAGTCGGATTATTATTTTGAATTCGAGTATCTGCGCAGAATGATTTTCCGCATCGGATTCGAACTCAGCTTTACCAATCAGCGAATTACTAACGAATATTATATCGTCTCCTTGTTACGAATATTTTATTAGGAAATCCGAAGATTTTAACAATCTGAACGTTCCTAGGATTTTGATACTCGGATTCATCGAGTATTTTAATTCGAACTCACATATCACTAAATGAACCACTTCACTTTAGAAAAAATTCAACTTTCTTCATCTAGTCTTGTCTTAGATCCTTTTCTTTCATCTTGAAATCTAAAGGTATTAGAATACTCGAGGACTCCAGATCTCTATTTTACAATCTTTTTTTGTAAGATAAAGTTGACCCGACGGAGTTTTTTTAAAAAATATATTGAGGTTATGTTAGGTTAATATAAATTTTAAAAAATGATTTAGGTTAATCTTGGGTGTTGTAGACATTTACCAAGAAATTATATTTGTACAAAATAAAGTTTCTTTAGCGAAGCGTTTCCAGACCTATGTTTACAGTACTTACTTTTGTTTTTCTTATTTTTAACGCCTGAATCAGCCAGATCCCGAAATATTGCTGTGTAATTTTGAATAATCAGTGTATATATATATATTTAAATGTTATTAAACATTAATTACCTAAGGTTTTTTGAATACAGTACCTCATTTTCTTAGTAGTTCACAGTTCGTAATTATATTTTTAACCATAACTTCGATATTTGTAATCGTAGATAAGTGGGATTGGTACAATTGAAATCTGAAAACGTTTATGTAATTTAGCGTGTTATATGTTGATTAACACATGAGTAATGAACATAAAACTGTTTAAAAAATCCGCCATTTTGAAATATTCAATTAGATTCTTCTGAATTTCAATAGGGTTCTGTAAGAACACACTACAGTCCCCTACACCAAATTTCATGTTCCTATTTTAACTTTTGTGGCCGCTATCGTGCTTACGTACAGACTACGTCGACAATTACATTTTCAGTTTACTGAGACAATGAAGCGTGAAGATCAGTCAAGAAACAGAGATGGACATTACGATTACTATACTTTGAATAATGGGTAGGAAATAATTCGTTATTTTGTTAAAATTTAATTAAAATTAACAATAGATAAAATACCTAAGACTTATCGATCAGACAAACAAACCAATCACAACTAATGCATAAGAGAGCTACCGATTTGTTAACGTTAAACGGAAGAGATCTTAACCTCTATAAATCCAAACAGAGGTTATCTGGAAAGTTAATATTAAGACAAAAGTCGTTACTACAGTTTACGTGGGGGGTCTGAAATGTATGTTTAGAAAGTAGAAATAACATTAAAAGTCGTGCGTGTTTCGAAACATTTTGTCACCATTATATAGTCACGTTCAGCAATAAAAGTCTGATATAGTACATAACCTCTGTCCGACTGTCATGTCTTGTAACTTTGTAGCTATATATATGTGTGTGTACAACTGACACTTTCACTATATTTATGCGATGCAAGTTTTTACACTACTCGTAGTCTACACTCGTAAACTTTAAAAGTAGGTCTAAAAGTTTTGCGTCAAGGATTTTATTCGAGGGAAGTTTCATTAAATTTGTTGGTGTTAAAAGATAGTTTATGGTAGTGTAGGTGTCGGGTTATTTGCGACGGTTTCCAGGTAGAAAGGGTTGACCAAAGTTACATCCGACGATTTTATGCCGTTACGCATTGGGCAACATTGCACATTACAAACATAGTAAAAGCTTGCCTTATATCTATTATTATAAGAGATACCCTATCAACAGCTTGTCACTATAACCCAAAACAATACAAAGAGTAAACCTATCTTTATGCCATCTATAGTATAAATATAGAATCTTCCAGATTTTAATAATTGAGTTATGTGTTGTGCTCGTGACAAGGGGGTTTAGGTTAGGTTAGGTTAGGTTAGGTTAGGTTAAGTTAGGTTAGGTTAGGTTAGGTTAGGTTAGGGTTAGCTTAAGATATACAAATGTTACTTCAACTGTGTATTATACCCATAGGAGATAAGTAGTACATAATTCATACTTAATAAGTGAAAACAAACTGTGGTAGGACTTAAACCTGTTCTATGTTGTGCAACGTTGCCAGATATATAATAAACTGGACTACGTGATAATCAAATATTAAGGGGACCTAAAACCGTCTGGAATAACACGTAAGCGTAGTGTATACTCGTATTCACTACTAAATTGGTTATGACTGTCAATACAACATTTAGAGGTTAAGGGAGTTTTTAATTTAATCACCTTAATTTTACAAAAACAAAACAAAACACTACTCGAGGTATTTATAAAACATTTGTAATCTTTAAGTTTTTTATTTTGTCTACTAATTGATTCAATATCCTTCTGCAAGTAGGTAAACATCAAAAGAATATTATTTTACCTGATAGATATAAGATAATGTTGTCCCAAATATCTGACAATTGCACACAACCAAGAAATAGCGTACAGCTGTTTATAGTTCTTTACTTGGGCTGATCATTGTTTATTGCAAAATTCAGGAAATGACAACTACGTACAAGCCTCTGGCCACCCTGTGCAGTATCTGTTTGTAGAGGAAACTTCAGGTATGCGCGGAATGGAGTAGTGTTTGTCACATTCCTTAAATCTCTACAATTTACACCTTGTATGGAGAATGATGAAGGATCGTTGTCATCGTACAACGATTTTGGTTGAGGGATGGGACAGAAATATTAAACACAGTTGTAGGAAAGCCAAATCCAAGATTCAAAGCTACCTTTTACTGAGGCAGAACAAGCCATCTTAAGAATGGATCTCGATTTTTGAAGGAAATAGGAGGAGGCATTTAGCAAGCCGACTGGATTAAAAAAAAGTCGAGACACCGCCAAATGCCAAAATCTTTAGAAGTTGGAGTAGGTACTAAATATGACTTACAGTAGCCCCAGACTAGGATTGTGTCTGGTGTAAGGGGCGTGTCTTCCCTTCTACTTGCTTCCCTAGCCAGACTTGACGGTACAATCAATTCCAAGAAAATTAGGTACACAAATTACTGCTTAGCTACATTTAATTCCTAAAGTTACAACTTCGTGACAGACTTTTGTAAACGTTTTATTCTTATTTACACCGACAAAAGAAATGAAAGTAGGGAAAGTAGGGCACGGGTTTACACAGAAGCATTTGAGGTCTATATTTTTTTATTGGGATTGTATCGCTGAAAGTAAACACAACAAACAAAGTGTGGAGCCCCTCTTTTTCTCTCCACCCCAGACACATTACTACCTTGAGGATGCTGTACAACAACTGATTGTTAAACAATCCAATCTCAAAAAAATTACAAATAGATAAAAACAAAAAATAACGATGCGAAATACACTGAGTAGTAACACTTTAAAAACACGGTATAAATTTTTGTATTCCAAAGATTGGAAAAGTTTGACGGGAATCAGCACCCTTCCTTCAATCCAGGATATAGCAGTTAACGTATTACACAATTATCAGGACACCGATGAACCATAGGTATTTATTTAAATAGAAGTGACATCTCGATTATAAAAGACAGCAATACTCAATGTACCTGGAATTTAAAAACTATGTAACTATGACTATTCTTGGTTCCACGGTTACAGTATGTGTCATACTGGAGATAGCCGAGCAACTACTCAACCTGTTACAGAGTCAAGCGGGTGTTGCACCGATAAATTGAAGGCGCCAGTCCAGCGAGTAGCATAGTGGTGATATTTCCATCATGGCTAGTAGCGCTAAAACTCCCATTTTCTTGGGGACTTCCTGAAAGGTGAAAGTGGAACCTACAGTAGGTTTATACCTGCAAGAACCTCTTCTCACGCACACTCACAAGATGCTAGTATGACTTGACTCCATTCATGTCACCGAAATAACATCTTCTCTGACGTCTCTCTGTAGTAGGTAATTTTCTTTTTTCTTCGTTTGGGGTTTCCAGGATGTCACAAATCATGGAGCGAAGACCCCCTCCTCAAATCAACTTCAAGTCTTTCTCCTAGTATTGCCTTGACCATTTCTATCGACAACATTGGGGTTGCCCCATCTATATAAGTTGTGTACATGAACTCATACAAAACACACTATTAACAATAGCTATGAAATAATGTGAAGTATAATTGAATATTTAATGACTCATTACAACTTTTTGGTTTAAAAAAATGTTACGGTCACGTGATCATTTTATCACTACTAGTAATTCTACATTCAGTCACTATCGCTTTTTAACTAAAATTATAATTAAAATATAGGGATATTGTAAAGACATTACTTATAATGTAAAATTAATTAGAATGAACATAAGTTAACAATATACCGACTGTAAAATATGTCATGATACAGGTTATACGTTGATATAGCAATCCATTATATTGACCCCATAACAATTATAACACTTTTTCTTGTGTTTAAGGGGGGGGTATAGGGAGCAACTTTCGTTTTTTAAATAGCAACTCCTATCTTGTGTCATATCTTTGGAAAGGTCTGTCTATACAATAGAAAAATAATGGCACCTCCAAAAGACTTTT
The DNA here is from genome assembly GCA_963513935.1 of Aphrophora alni. Classification (NCBI taxonomy): domain Eukaryota; kingdom Metazoa; phylum Arthropoda; class Insecta; order Hemiptera; family Aphrophoridae; genus Aphrophora; species Aphrophora alni. The sequence continues at coordinate 89,855,004 of OY740772.1, forward strand.
AGTACATCCCTGGAAAAATACATGAAAACAATATTTTTTACTAACTTTTTAATGTAACAAGTGCTCGATTTGGTGACCTTCGGTCGTTTGGCAGTGCTAGCTTTTTTTTTTTTAAATTAAATTGTAGGTCATTGACGTCAAATGGCTTAATTTCATAAACAAGGTTTTTCATGTGACCTCAAAAGAAATAATCTACTGGATTAAGGTCAGGAGACCTTGCTGATCATTCCACAGCGCCTCTTCTGTCGGTGTCCGGTCAATTGCGGACACATCATTAAAGCGGGCAATTGCGGACAACAGGGACTACTGCTACCTGACTAGGGTTTTACATGTACAACAGGTACAAAAAGAATTCCCGTTCAAAGCAGCGTTTTGACTATCAATTGATTGTAAGAACGAAACACATGGTTTCTAAAGAGTATAATGTAATAGAGATTTGTAATGAGATTACATTTGTTAAACGTTGTTATTCCCGCGCGAAGGAGCTGGTAAGCGGGAAACGAGCCGTGACGTCACCACTTTTGGAGTATAAATTCCAGTTATAAGGAAATTAGATGAGTTTTGGAAGATAGAAGAATTATAGGAAATCGACCGAGTTTTTGGCAACATAGACAGGTTTTGCAAGTCAAAGATATGTATATTTTTGTATATTTATGTATATAGAAGTACAGTACACTTTTTGTAGATTTTCGAGTTTAAATTCCATAAAATGAAATTTTGGACTATAGAAAAATCATAGTATTTCCAGTATTGAAATATTTGCAGAGACCTGTCAAACCCTTGTCAGGTAGCAGTAATCCCTAGTGTCCGCAATTGACCGCTTTAATGATGTGTCCGCAATAGTCCGTGTCCGCAATTGACCGGTATTCCTTCTGTCTATCCATCTTATCGGAAAAACATTGTCCAAGTAACGTGATCAGTTTCATACTTGATAACGAGAGTTGATTTATACTCCCGAAACGTTGTTTATTAGTTTTAAGGTGTTGACAAATGTTCGATTTAACCTATTTAAAATATGAACAATAGAACAATCCAACCTATAAAATAACATTAAAAATAGAATTATACAGTATGTTGTGAGTAAAAAATGGTTGGCAAATTATTTCATAAACTAGGATTGGTGTCAGGTTGTCTGTTTTATCGTAAGAGAAATTATAATAGTTGGAATTCGTTAATAGCGTAGTAGATTTTTTTTTATTTACATGAACACGATTTCAACAACAAAGGTTTCTGTTCTAACCCACGGGTAAGGCCTACATACCAATAAAGCCCCGCCCCCAAAATAAAAATAAAACAACTGTGACACAAACTATTATTGTTTCGAAATAATATTTGGCTTTCGTAACCTTTCTGACATTTGTTTCACTCTTAATTTGTGTTTGTAAAACATCAGAAAGTCACGAATGTAAGATTAGAGTCTACTGTTACGATGATAACGCTTAGTCAGAGGGTCCTAATATGGATTCTGTACACTCAGTTTGTTGGGTGGAGACACAAAATAGTCACACTGTCAGATAACAAATAGTCACGTATTTGTACAACTAGAATTAAGATAGCCTAGGTTATAGATAAACTTGTAGACGTCTAGTAGATTATAGTTGACATTTGTCGAATCAATTATATTATACAGGGTGATTCACGAAAAAAAACTTTCAGTCCTCAGAGGCTCAGGAATACCTAGCTGGATATGCACTTTTATATGTAGTCATTGTTTTTAGACCCCTCTCTTTCATCTTTCCTACCAGGTCTTTTTTGACCAACTCTTCTTCTATTCCGACCCTGATGCTATTCCAGGGTTAGGCCTTCATTTTATGTTTTATATCTTCCATTTTTTTATTTTATACAAGGCGATGATACGAAATTGTATTATATTATAAGGCGAAAAATAATTCATTCATAAAATAAAATCGAAAGTTACCTTAAACAAAATGCCAGTCTTTCTCTTGCGGGAATATGCCTTCTTTGTGAATATCTGTATAGTCGGTTCCGAAACAAACACGAGACATTCGGAAGTAAGTGATCTATCTTCGACACAATCTGTGATATTCGCCTATTTGTTCACGTTGTAAATTTATTTTGTGCACACACTTCTGCTTTTTGGTATTTTTCATGAGAACGAGTAGGGTTAACATTTTCTCTTCGTCACAAAAACACCGACAAAAACAAGTGACCTTTTTAATAAAACCCTTAAAAAATGATATGTACTATTGCCTAGATATTCTGAACATTTCAAAAAATTCAAAAACTTTTCTATATATTATTATTTTACTTAAACAATGCAGTTTCATCACTCCTATTAGAGACAATATATATTGTACCAGTGAGAACTTTGAAGTATTTTAATACTGCATTAATTTTATTAATAGAGTTATATTGCTTAAAAGATCTTCATATAATTTTTACATCGCCTTTTAAAGTCTTCCTTTTAATTTTAATTGACATTTTAATATATTAATTTAACAGCTGATGCTTTAATAAATCTCAATTATTACTGCAACAATAAAACGTTTTCTTGAGGATTGGACAACAAATAACGAAATCACACTTAATAAGTTTAAAGTTTTAACTTATTCATTGGTTTTATATTTTTAACTAATCGTGTGTTTTATAATATTATATTATAAGTAATGTTTTTATTAAATTTTTAATAACCACTATTTCAACTCAATTTATGGAGATATAATTTTCTATAACTATTACAATGAAATGTTTTACACAAACACTAAAAAAGAACTAGACTATAGTTCAATAGATTACTCCGGTGTTAATGTACATTTTACTAACTTAATTCTTTAAATGAAAACTGTAGTCCATAAAGGTTTTTATGTTCTGGGAACAATTATTTGTTCCCGGCCTTCAATATACTGTATCTTAACTGAGAAACATGTTCTCCTCCAGAGAAGTTATTTGATAATGACGTTGTATTGTTGATTTTAAAGTGAATGCATCAAATTACATAGGTTTGAAATGTATTTAGGAAAGATTTTGTTGAAACTCGTATATATTATGAAACTATGCAATACATTTATTTATCAAAACCTACTAGCTCACAACTAGTAAACCGATGGATGGAGACAATAGCTAACAAAACTATTTGATTACTGAAATACAGTGTAAATATTATTTCTATTAATTGTATTGTTCATTGTGCCACTTAGAAACAATTTATTTATTTAGACATAATACTAAACGTAATAATATTACTGTAAATTGTGTTGGTATTTCTTTTAATTTGCCATATTGCCAGTAGACAGCAGCACATATAGGAACTAATCGTATTAGATAAAATTGAAGGGGAAAAAGTTATACTTGAGGAATATCCATTGATTTTTTATTCTACTATAATTATAAAGGTATTTCAATATTAATAGTTTAATATTTAACTTGAAATTCAAAAATATTTCAAGTTTATCTGTTCAAAATATCACAACGGATAGTTTAGCAGTTCATGACCACCTAAATATTAAAAGTAAAATTATTCAGTATGTTTATTACATTAAAATAATTAATTCATGTTATTTACAAATTTATTTGTAATCGCATATAATTTAAAATGTGTTAGTCGTCCATATATATTTTTAAATACGTCCTTTTAGTGATGTTTATGGAATGTTTCCCTTTTGATTTGAGTAATTTTTCTTATTTTGAATCTCCTTCTTTAGCGGGGTGTTCGTTGTTACTAATTCGAGTACATTGTAATTCCTAACATTACCTTATGCTGACGCGTTTCGGAAGAACTACATTTTCAAAGGCTATTCTATTCGTGCCTAATGGAATATTATAATACTTTATTATCTTGCGTTTTATTAGTTCATTTTCTCTGCTCTTGCAAGATTTGCTTTCTTTTAATAACCTGTTGATTGCAAATTGTTGTAGTATGATTATTTAACTCATGTTTTACATTACATTACTTGAGTTTAACAGTAAAACATTGTTCTTTTAATATATTATAAATTGCAGAATATATATACAATTAATATACAATATATACAAATCTTAATTACTTATTATACGCACTTTATTCATGACAATGTGAACAAAATAAATAACTTGGAAACATGTAGATTTTACAATTGCAAAAACTTTCTTTCTTTAATTGAAAAATTAAATTTAAAAAATCATTTACAATAAAAAAAATTAATTATTTTTCAAACTTGATGCACTTAATAATTATACAATTAACATATTAATCTACAACTTATTCTAAGTACATAGATCAATACAAGTTACTTATTCTACAATGTCTTAATCTAAAATAAAGAAATAAGAGTGCATCAGAATTTTCATCTTTTAATTTTTTACTTTTAATTATTTTGATCAAATGCTCCGGCTAACTGAAATTTATTATTTATTAATTTAATTTACTTTCTCTTTACGGGTTCGTTAGGTTCTTTGGTTACTATAATTTACATATTATAAAATAGAATTTGGTGGTAGTTTGTTTAATTGAAATTGTCCATTAATTTGTACTTATCGACTCTGAAGTTCTATTACAGTTCCAATGTTCCCGGTTCCTTGAACGTGGTTCCCGTGTAGACTGCCAGTAGATGGATTGATTTGCCTTAATCTTTTCGACGAATCTTCTTTTCTTCGTACACTTTTATTTTCACACACTTTTATGACGACGATTAATTTTTAACGTATAAACGACGATTATCTTTTAATTATACTTCGAAGATTATTATTAAACACTTGTACAAAACGACGCAGTTACTATTTAATTTCGACGGTTGATTTCGGCTAAATCCTTCACAACATTTTTCGTTTTGCTATTGAGAAACACTTTCTCCGGAACAACCTTCTTTAATCAGTTCGGCACCAAAAAGACCCCTTGCGCTTCTCTTCTACCCTTATTTATAATTTTTATTTTCATACTGCTTTATTCCGATCCTTTGCCTTCATTGGCTTATTTTAAATCTTTTACGTTACTTAAGAAATGATGGAATTCCTTTCATTGGTACTTTTAAAATAATTTCGGTTGAAGGCATTGAACTTTTGAATGCTTTCTTTGACTCCTTGGGGTCACTGACTGACTGTAGAATCATTTTTTCTAGCTGTCAACCCTTTCAACTCTTCACAATTTATGGCCTGCCGAGCACTGACCTTTTGGGAAACCTCTATTTCGTTACAATATATTATATATAATAGATGACATCACTGGATCCTCTAATTTTTTACCTTCAAACCACACCCATGGTATAAATAGATCTATCTCATCTGATTCATCTATTTATGTGAAAACAATTCCTTAATATTATTCTTTTGCACAATAAATTCTATATGGTGCAAGTGTCTTTTCTCTAACACAAGTATGTTTGTTAGATAACAAGCAGGAGTGTTGCTCCTCTTTTTGTCAGTTCATGTCAAAATTTTGAAGAAAAAGTTTGGCGTAAACAGATTTTATTTTATAAAGTTTGTCATTTAGTGTAGACTGCTCAGAATAATCGAAATTAAAAATTACTAGATTTAGTTACAATATTTTATACAGTGTAGTACCCATAGTATATACAGTTTACTTCGGATATATATTAGTATACTAGGTGATCAAAAAGTAACGGTCATTTTTTTTTGAAAGATTTTTATTTATTCGTCTACAGTCTACATCAATTTTACCTCCTTCGAAATAGTCCCCATTAGATATTATAGACTTATAAGCTACCAGCGCTTCTTCCGTTCCTCGTAAGACTTCTGGAACTCTTATCTTTGGGATAGCGTTAGCTCTTTCAGAGATGTGCTTTTATTCTCATCTATGCTTGCAACACGACAGTTGTCTTTATTTTTGGGAACAGAAAAAAGTCACACGTCATCATATCTGGCGAATGTGGAGGCTAGGGCGTTCACTACAGTGTTGTTTGTAGCTACAAAATCACGAACAAGCAATGAAATGTGAGCAGATGGATTATCGTAGTGGGAAGCCATGAATTGTTTCGCCACAAATCCGGGCGGTTTTTTTTTTCGATTTGCTTCACGCAAACGGCGTTGAACTTGTAGGTAGTCCTTCTAATTGATAGTTTGACATTGTCTTAAGAACTCATGGTGCATTGTGCCATCAAAATCTAAGAACTCAGAGAGCATAAAAATTCACATTCGACCGCACTTGTCGAGATTGTTTCGGTCCAGAATGCCTCCACTGGGACGATTGAACCTTAGTTTCGTCACCTGTTTCAGTAGTTCTGCATCGCACGACAGTACTTGGTAGTACTTCATTTAGCGACTCCTGACCAATTTTCATTCGTCGCTGTTTTTGTTCGAAATTCTTCTATTTTGGAAGAAATTATGCCACCACACGTTTCACACCCAAAACATCCGAAAACATTTTCTGGAATGAGCCAATCTTCAACAACTTCTCTTTTACCACGTTTTCATCGGTTGTTGATGTGATGTGGTGTCCAGGGCACTCGTCATCTTCAACCTCTCCACGTCGTCATGGAAACGCTTTTATCACTCGTAAACACTTGTTTTACTCATAACAGACTCAGAAAAAGCAACGTTTAACAATTATAAAACAATGCTACACTTTATTACTTTCTTATATCAAAATTGAATGCAAATTCTCTGGTCCATTTTTTAAAGAAATGAATAATAACCGATCTTACCAAAACACATGTAACATTTTTGATAGCTGACAACAGGCTAAATATCTCAATATGAGTAACAATGTACAGATACTTTTCAGACATGTTCACCAACACAACAACGAAACAACCGCCCGAATCGGACTAATGCAACCCACGAAATACAAAAATTCCTGCTACTTTTTGAACATACATCGTATATAGGGTGCTCAGTAAGTAGTGTGTTAACTTTTGGGAAGTGATTCTGAAAATCAAAATAAAGAGAAAAGTTTCTCTAAACATACACTCAAAAATGCCAACTTTTCCCTTCGTATGTCTTTTTTTTTTTTTTTTTTTTTTTTTTTTTTTTTTTTTCAAAAGAAGATGACACTCCAGAACGGGTTAAGATATAAACACCAAATTTTGAAATTTAATTAAAATAATTTTGAAGTGTACTAAATCTTTTAAAAACAAGATAATATTATTAGAACAATATAAACTAGTATATCTTCGTATCGCTGAAGCTTGAAAGAACAAAACTAGTAGGACAGGAGGTGGCGTCAGTAAGAAACAACTTTAATCATTTGTAGCAGTTAAGGAAAGGAATATGTGAAAATTGATTTAGTTCTCCGTGGGTATAAAAACAATATTTAAAAAACCACATTTATTCTAATGAACTTCTGGATCTATAAAGGAATATCCACCACGTGTGTTTTCCAAGTTTTAGCCTACCTACCTCGTCTTTTTAGTCAAACGGGCAAAGGTGGGGTGGGATAAATAAACAATAATGTGATGCAGCCTAAAGTTTCAACAGTGTTGTTTTAGTCTTTACCCTTATAATTATTTAATTTTTTACAAAGTTGTTTTAAAACAAAATCTCTAAACTAGTTAAAGTTTCGTTAGTTAAACTTTAAACACGCATCTACTGAAATCTGGAACACCCAGTATCTATACAATTGTGCTAGGCGTATAGTGAATTAATTTAAATTATTAAATTAAAACAAAAACAATATATTTTTTTTAAACACAACGCACGTACTCTTAAATTAGTACAGATATTTTAAGTAACTAAAAGCCATTTATATATATAATTTTAATAGACACACACAGCCTGGATACCACCTGTTCCTTTGCTACTGTTTCAATGAAAGTTTGTGCAGTAATACCCTATTAGTGCACAGCTGTGAAACAATGCAACACCTACATAATTGCAATGGGAGGACAGGTTCTAAAGTTTTCAGTTTCTCTTGGCAAGGCTCGAAGTCACTTGTCTGTTTATCACAGTGGGTTTTGTATTTAAATACAGGTAGGAGTGTAACTGTAGTGCTTCATAAATATATTAATTTTGTAGTCTTATTTCAACAGTTATTATTTATTTTTAAATTTGTATTTTATATTGTTTGATTGTGTGTTTAATTTAACGCGTTATTTTTTAAATATCTGGAAACTGAAGTTATTAAAAAAAAAACATTCGATACATGACATAAGTGGACTTGAAAAGACTTGATTGTTTTTTTTATTTTTTATTTTTTATTTATTATTATTATTTTTTTTTTTTACATATATTGTATCAACTCAATACAAACTGCTAAAAAATGTATGTTTAAATAAGCAAGAAGTACCAAAAAATCGTTTTAAAAATGACAAACCATTAAAAAAAATTCAACATAGCTTAATTACTTAATTTCACAGCGATCCAACTAAAATTTTGGCTCAATTAATCTAGATTTAGGTTATGTTTTTAAGTGATTTGTTTAAATTACTTTAATTTAAATATTAAAAAAGTCAAATGGCAATTCTCTAATTTAGGTTTTAATTTTAATAACATAAACCAATTTTCCAATATGGCGGCCAACTTTAAAATGACTTATAAAAATTTGTTACGGTAGTTTTAGATTTTACACGTAATTTTAAGCCCTTTAAAATATTTTTCTATAAATCTAACTGTTCATTAGCCACACAGGCTAAAGTAGTGAAAACAAGGGTTTAGGCATTTACAAAGATCCATTTTCTGTACTTAAAACAATTGAACTGAGATTAAAATTGGAACGTACTGTAGAGAGTATAAAGTAAAAAAATCTATAAATTTGAAAATCAAGTTAATAAATTTTGATACTCTCGTGGCAGGTCTAATAAGTGGCGATATTTAGCGAACAATTAATTAATAATTAATGTTCCTGATTAACGTTTGATACTAGTAATATCCAGTTTTAGTTCCTTTAATGCTAAATAGGAAGACATCTTTACTTCAATTGTACCTCATAGGGCACCAGAGATATCGTGTAAAACTTGAAAAAATTCTTGCTAGTAGTACACGCAATAGTTAATTTTTAAACATGCTATTTAAATTTAGTTAATTAGAACATGCTATTTGTGATTTTCAAATTTCTAGTAGTTTTTATTACATTATATTCTATTTAAATTTATATTTTAATCTTGGTTTAACTGTTTTAAGTACAGAATATGGACCTCTGAATACGTTAAAAATCTTGTTTTTCACTATTTTGAGCCTCTGAAACTCCTAGACAATTAGTTATAACTATAAAAAATACACGAGAATAAAAAAGAGTCTTAAAAATTATGTGTAGATACTAAAACCATGATAAAAACAGGCGTTTATATAAGAAACTTTTTAATTCGTCGCCATATTGGAAAAAATGACCGATGATATCAACATTAAATATCCCCAAATGAGACAACATAAAATTCAGGAGAGTTGCCATTAGACTTTTTTAATATGTCAATTACTTTTCAAGTAAAAAATCTGGCACACTTATATAAATTATTCTGTGTATACAGGATGATCAGTAAGTAGTGTATTCACTTTTAAGAATTGAATCTGAACGTTAAAATGAAGAAAAAAGTTTCTTTAAACATTCACCCAAAAATTCTTACTTTTTCCTGTAAATGCCTTTTTTTCCAAGCTGGGAACAGGTACTTCACTGGAACAGAAATGACGTTAGATATATAGATATAATTTAGCATAAATTATCCCCATTAAGCTGCAACAGAAAAAATGTTAGGACATAGAAAACATGTGCGTTCTTCGTAACACACATCCAACATCTAAGACATGCTATTTGCTACATTGAGTCGCTGCCTGACAAGCACACTTTCTTAGAACGCTAATGTCAATACATTGAATTAGAGACAGTGGAGTGACCAGTTACACTGTGTGATCTGAAACATAGTGTCCAAAATCTTTCATTTTTCTTTTTTTTATGGAGGTAAAAATGCATTTACGCAGATCTCTCTTCTGAGAGATATTGTGGGACTCACCCCTCGACAAGCGAGAGGTACTACCAAGTATATGTATTCATTGGTACTACCCACTAAACAACCCCCCCCCGCGGACATGTACTGGGGAGAGCGGTAGCAGCATCTAGGGAACTCCCTAATGGCTGGAAGCTGCAAACTGGTACTTCACTTGAAAATGTCCAAAATCTAATGCATATTCATATTTTAATTAATTTTGTATTTAAACAATCAGTTAGTTAAATTAAAATTGAAGAAAGCGTGGTTACATTTCATCGAAACCAACTATAGGGTAGAAAAGTTTTGTTCTAGTTTAATATTAAAATGTCTGTTAAATTCGTTCAAACAGCAGATGTTTTTTTATTGCAAAATACTTTCATAACATGACATTGTCATGTCAGTCGCGATGGCTGATGTTTTTGAAAAGAGTAGTATACTGGCTAATATCCCTATCCACCTGAGTGGTTGAAACAGGTCGGCTGGTGCCACTTTTTTTTCAGACTCTAAGTTTAGTAATCTTCAAAATTTCAATATCTGTTTGTTCACATTTCATGACGTCAGGAAATCGAAAAATAATTTTCGACCTGCCGTCCGCCCGTCGTCGTTGTCGTCTGTACGTAAGCACGATAATGAAACCCTGCTACATTCTAGACACTTTGGTAAACGTTTTAGAAGTTGCAATCTTTTTCTCCAGATTTTATTGCAATTATATATTTATTTTCAGATTAACAAAACGTTGCATGTTTCTTTCTAAGAATTTTTTGTAAAAACTTTTATGTTATAATTGATCGATGTGTTTGCGTTACATTTATTGATTATTTATTTTGTTGTAATTTTGGTAACAATTTAGTTTGCACTAACATTATATACTATTTGTCCCAAAAGTCCTACCCCCCTATTATTTTTTTTATTAATGGAAATATACAGATTTGCTTTGCGGAAAGCATAGATAACCAAAGGAGGAGTTTTTTGAAGTATCAAAATTTTCAACCCTTACCCCCAAAATGGGGTAGTTTGGGGTAAGGGTAGTTTTGGGGTATGTCAAGAATTTTAAATAGCAACCCCTATTAAGTGATACCTCATTAAAAAGGTCATTTAAAAATAAGAAAAATGGCGCAAACTAGAGGTCTCTAACTTCAGCCTACCCAACAAAGCGACCAATCGAATTGTGAATGTTAACCTACAAACTCCGGTTGTTTTTATTACATTACAAACTGCTCTATGTTGGTAAAATGATGGCAAGAGCCTTACCTTGTTTTTTTAGCTCAGATTAAGTTCTCGAAATGGCTACCATTAACTTCTTGACAGAAATAGATTCTGGACTCAAAAGCTTGTTGTACATTTCTTAACATTTCCGGTGTAATTATTAACGTAAAATTCACAATTCGATTGGTCGCGATGTTGGGTAGGATGAACTTAGAGACCTCTAGTTTGCGCCATTATTCTTATTTTTTTTAAAAAAAGACCTTTAAAATGAGGCATCACTCAATAGGGCTTGCTATTTAAAATTCTTGACTTACCCCCAAACTACCCTATTTGGGGGTAAGGGTTGAAAATTTTGATACTTCAAAAAACTCCTCCATTGCTTATCTAAACTTTCCCCAAAGAAAATCTCTCTATTTCCATTAATAAAAAATATAATAGGGGGGGGGGTGAGACTTTTGGGACACACGGTATACATTATTGTCCCATTAACTATATTATGTTGATTTTGTTTATAGTCTTATTTTGTATTATTATATTTAAGAAATAACGTATTTCTACAATGTAAATTGTTTTGTACTATTTTTGTGCGAATGTTGCTATGAGATTGTGAAGGAGCTGAGCATATCTCCAGAGACATACAAATACAAAACGTGTCTTGGTTATAAATTCATAAGTTTCTGTAGTCAAACTTTCAACGTATTTGTAGTCATGAACTCCATGAAGACGTTTTATCCAAGAGGAGAAGTTTTATCTTCTTCCGATCATTTTATTAAATTTATTTTTTGTTATTTCCTAATGTTATTTCAATAACATTGTTCGACTTTGGAGATGATATGCAAATCGTTAGTTGCACCATTGAATTTATTCGTATTTTAAAAAAGTATAATTTAAAAGAAAATTCACGCCTGTATTCTCTTCAGCTTATTGTTACTAGGCTTCGAACTTTTTTCGGATATTTATTATTTAGATTGTTTTAAATATTTTGACTTCAAATTTAGTACGGTTAACCTTCATAACTTTTCCTAAAATGACTTTAAAATTCATAAATGATGGCTGTATTTATAACCAATTGTTTAAATGAAACCCTTAGGGGCTCGCCTCTAGTGTGTACGGGCTTGGAAATCCCGAGGGAATCTAGTTGGATCTACACCTTTTTTTCATGGAGTCTTGACCTTTCATTTTTCCATCATGTCTCTCTTGACCAATTTTCCCCCTTTTGACCCTGACTCTATTAGAATATTCGAGTACTCAGGGTCTTTATTTTATACTCTTTCCTTTCCTTTCTTCATAAGGGGTTGTTGACTGATAAAATATTGAAAACAAGCGCAAGTAAATTTTGAGGTTATGTAGCAATTAACAAATTTATTCATATCTAATTGTGCATAGGAGAATCTAAAGAAATGAATACATTAAATGAAATCAAGTCGTTGAACCCCATCATACAATGAAATACAAGCAGATCAGTATAACAAACACACAGAACACAATTCTCATTAAAAAATACGCCTAAGTATCAGACGCGTTTCAACGACAAGGTCGTCCTCTTTAGTGATACACCAGCTACACCAACCAAACCACAACTTAGTTTGGTTTGTTAATGTAGTTGTGGTTTGGTTGGTGTAGCTGGTGTATCACTGAAGAGGACGACCTTGTCGTTGAAACGCGTCTGATACTTAGGCGTATTTTTTTACGAGAATTGTGTTCTGTGTGTTTGTTATACTGTATAGTTTTTCTCATAAGTCAAGCTCAACATTTAATATACAAGCAGATCCTCTAAATGTAATGCCTAAAAGTTGGTTTCTTAGGACTTGTCCAGTAGGGTAAGTTTATTTAAAACCGTTGTTACAAAAGTTTCTGAACCTCTTAATTGAGTATATCACTATTTTATTGACGTCGGCTTGGCCCTTATGTGCCTCGTAGATGTGTATAAATTAAAAAGCCTCCACTCGCGTCAGTATCTCAGACTCGCTACGCTCGTGTTAGTGACTTGGCCATGAGACAAATATATTTTGTCTTCTGAGATAAGGGAACTAATTTATATTTTTGAGAGTAACTTCCCTATTTGTCGCAGCAGAGTGCTGTTATCATTACATGTGGAATTGAAATCTGCAAATTTGTATCTAATTTATTGTGTTATAAGTTGAATAACACAGGAGATACGAGCAAAAACTGTTTAAAATGAAATTAAATTTTTTTTTTTTAATTTCAATGGGGCCACAGTGAAAAGTGAAGATTAATCAAAACAAGGAGTTCGAATTACTAAACTCCCCCTTCGTGTAATAGGCAAAATTACATTTACCTTAAATAAATAGAAAAAAAAAGTTGTGTCAATATTTAAAATAAATTTTATTAGATTACAATAAAGTAAAATATTTGAATTTTGAGTGATGAAAATAAATTTCAAAGTTTCGTTCATGCATGTAAACAGAAATATATATTTTTTATTATTCATAAATTGAATACGAAAACAAACCTAGTGACTATATCACAATCTTATGATATGAATAGTGTAATAAGACCTGATTTCACTTCTTTAACGTGGTTGGTGGTAGTTAAACCACAAAGGTGGATTAATTTTAAAGTTATTGACTTGCGGTGTGACGGTTCAACCGCAAAATATAGCCTGTTTTTGAACGAAGTTAAGTAATAGTGTGCAAGTTATAGCATTGAATTTATATCCAAGGAGATTCCCATAGTACACTATTCAAACTCGCATAACTCTATTTAAATTATAACGAATAAAATGTTGTATCCTATCTTCTTAAAGTTTAGATTTTGAAGCACATTTTATAGCATTTGCTATTTCTAGCAATTATTAAGAGAGTTTTGTGTGTAAGGTTTTTCTTTTATTTTTTTAAAAGAAAATGACAACTTCACAGTTCCAATCAATTTAATTAGCAATTCTGTAGACTCAGGCTTATCAAAAGCTTTACATCCTTACTTGAAATTTAATGTAGATTACGATGGTAATGATAAAGTTAGAAAAATGTGTCAAACTATCCCAGAATTTAACGAACATTATAGTACAGTAATAGCAAAACGGAGTGCCGATGGAGGCCCCGTAGCCACGCAGACCGCATACACACAAGGACAGGGGATTAGGATCGGCTCCATTTCCGCTCCGTTAATTAAGTCCCCTACTATACTTGACCAATCAAAATATAATTTTGTTTATTTGTAATTTTCTTTTGATTTATTTAGTTTTTTTTAACTCTATAGATTATAACAAGAAAAATGATACCAAACAACGTATATTTACTATAAATTGTACCTTGTTTGGTATCATATTTCACATTCTACGTAATCCAATAATATATCAATCCACAAGCTTTTCAGTTTTTTAAAAACTCAAACCTGTAATGTAATCGCATTATAATTTATTATTAAAATATTATTTTAATAATATATACACTCAAATTATATTTACAAGTATAATTTACAAATAATATTCACATAATTTATAATAATACATTACTAAAACCAGACTACATAAAATAAATGTTTCAGACTATAGAGGAGGTTATAAGGACGCTATTTTGAAAGACAAAATGAACAGTATAAATTAAAATTAGTAAACAAAAATTAAGGTTAAAGTATATAAACAATCTCCGATATTAGGCAGTACTTTGTTAACTATCATTGTATTGTGATCTAAGGTCTACTAGAGTAAATATTCATACTATGTTTGGTATCATTTTTCATGAAATGTTATGTAGAATCTGTATACATAATAAATTTTTAAATACAATTAAGTATAACAAGATTAATGTTCGATAGACTGAAGTACACTAGGTGACTCATAGAGTTAGACGAAAGGACGGTCCAAATCCCTTGCGCGCTGAGTGTGAGGGTGAGTACGTGCGAGGGGACTTGACGTGGCCTCCATCGGTGCTCCCGCTTTGCTATTACTATACAAAGTGTTGCAAGAAGTTGTTATGTTTGAATGGTTATACTGGAATTAAATAAAATTCAACAAAGATGGAACTTTCAGTTATGTTCCCAAAGAACTTTAAAATAATAATTTTAAAATTTCAAGCTTTTATCAAAACAAAAAAGGTGTTTATTTGTTTGGCTTCCTTTTTGTTTAAAGACAAAAAACCTCTTGGTCATCATCGCTTTATAAAAATTTAAAAAATGTAGAAAAGAGAAAAAAATAAAGATCAATCTAATAGTGTCAGATGCGGAAAGAACAAGAGTTTTCCTTTACTCAAATAGTTATTTATTTACTTAAATACTCTTACAGTTCTGGAATACTTGCAAAAAACAAAAAAGAATCTTCACCATGTCATTGAATGCTCGAATGTAATTCAACACGATTTACGACAAGAACGTGTTTACGACACAAGTGAAGGAAGTTTAGGTCCTATGTTTCAAAGACGACGTCCAGAGTTGATTTTCACGTTTTGATTGATAACTTCCGAATTTTTGATGACTGATAGGTTGGACCAGTTTTTATTTGATTTTTGGAATGCGTAAATGAGAAAGTTTGTGCAGTTTCCACAGTAGTTTCCGTGATTCAAATTCT
Source organism: Aphrophora alni (assembly GCA_963513935.1). NCBI lineage: Eukaryota > Metazoa > Arthropoda > Insecta > Hemiptera > Aphrophoridae > Aphrophora > Aphrophora alni. The sequence goes on from OY740772.1 coordinate 89,870,544, forward strand.
GACGGACAGTATTATATAATAAACACACGAGAACAAGAAATTATTTAAAATGGAATACTCAAAGTGTAGTTTGTTTCAAACAATTATCACATTATAAAATATTATAGTTAAGGTATAATTGACAAAAACAACAAATGAACTTTGTCAGCCTCATTCATAATAGCTCGATTTAATAAAAATTGATTTACGGTGACGTTATTAAATGAGTCATGTTAATGGGATAGGAATTTGTTTGCCTTCATTGAATTATTTAGGCCCCTACATTGTAAACTCAATTTAAGTCAAATTTTATTATTTTTATTTTGAATAATAAAGTAAATTATATCGTAACTTTCTTACTTGTGTATGTGCAATTCGTCAAAAAATGTTACATAAATTGCAACACAGAAAGAATGAAAATTGGCAATGATGATAAAAAATTACTACGATTGAACACTCGTCTGATTTTAGACAGAGAGATATAAACTTTTATTTATAGATATTGACTGTAATTGACTAATAATAAATTAATTGTATTACAAATTGTATTATATATTAATTTCAGTTTTTTTGTCGAAGGATAAATTCTTTATTATTATTTGTGACTTATTTATTTTAATAATCATTTTTTAAACATTTTTCTTGTTGTTTATGTTAATTCATTGTGTACACGTAGATGTTTATAAACCCATCTATCAGGGACTTTCTTTAATGTACTGATTTGACAATACTAAAGAAACCTAGCTTGATTTACACATTTTTTTTTGTGTAGTCTTAGGTTATATTTCTCTATTTTAATCTTTCAAATCCTCTTGAACAACTCTTTTTATTTTCCGCATCTGACACTATTAGATTGATCTTTAATATTTGCTCTTTTTGTAATTTCTTTATATATATATATATATATATATATATATATATATATATATATATATATATATATATATAAGACGATGATAACAAAGAGGATTGTTGTCTTTAAACAAAAAGGAAAACAAACAAATCAACACCTTCTAAATAATTAACTTAATAATTAGTAATTCATAATTATTTTGTATTACCTATCTTCCATACTCAATATTACCTAATAGTGTAAACTCACACCAAAAATATGTCCTGTTAAAAGAGACATTAGTAGAAATGAAGCATGTTCAAATTCGAAGGTTTTCCACTGAATTAGTTTCCAATTATTAATCTGAATTGTTTCTCTCTGCTTAATTAACTAATAATAATAATAATTTTTAATTTCTTCACAACAATATAAAATATAATTATTGATATCGCATTAAAAAACAACTAAAATAAAATGAATTAAAAAAAAAGAATGTACAAACAAATGTACAAATAAGATTTAGATCATAGTGCTATACTTAGCACAGTAAAAAAAAGAGATCGATTGCTCAAAACTCACTGGCAAAACATTTTGCAATGAAGATGCCATGACGGAGATGGGAAGAATGAGTCAAATACGACCTTCACCACCATAAGTTTATGATACATACACAATTTGTAATTGAGAAGAATCTGACATTGTATTGTTTTAATTCATGTACATGAGAAAAATTATATACATTTTATTTATTTCTTTAGTTTGATTTTCTGAGTTACATGACTAATAGAACTATTATAGGTAATAAGAGGTAATATTTTGAATTTCAGACATTTGCAGCTAAACAGGATGTGAAATGCATTGGGAATTCCCTATATATGTCCCTGTCAGAGTCTCAACAATATATACAGAACCGATTGAAATCTTTCACCCGGACATAATACTAAAAAACAGAAAATAATAAATCAAATATTTTTTTTAACATACTACGTTTTTAAAACGGACTAAAAAGTATAAAATAATTTTTCATGGCCCTTCTACAATTTTGAGGGAGGATTGTTAGTGGCTATGGATATATTTGGAATACTTGGAGAGAAAAACGTGGGGCGCAGGCAATCTAAGATAGTTAAGGAGTAAATAAAATAAATTACAGTGAATTTCATTTCCGATTCACTGAAATTAGCTGTGAATTCATCCGGATTGTCTACTTGTATTATTTACTGGCTGCGCCACACGTTTTCCTCTCCAAGTATATCCATAGCCACTAACAATCCTCCCTCAAAATTGTACAAGGGTCATGAAAAATTATTTTATACTTTTTAGTCCGTTTAAAAAACGTGGTATGTTATTTTTTTTTTTATTTGATTTATTTTTATTAAAAAGTTTTTGTGTTCACATATTTCCTAACATTGTTGGAGACACAACTAACACTGTTGTAGATTGAGTTGCATACCATTACGGCGCGTGCGTCATCGAATTGCAGCTTCCAACACAAATCAGTTTTATTATATTAAAGAAAATAAATTATGCAAAAACATTGCACAAACTTTTTCACTCATCGATAAAAAGAACAAAGAATACAAATCGTAACAAAAAGGACGGTTCAATAGTTGTCAATAATAACTGACGATGAAATAACCCCGTCTCGTAAACAATTTTTATAAATTTCAATTAGAACCTAAACTGACTGACGTTCTTATCTAACTCATTTTAACCTTCACAAACAGAACCATAAAAATAACAAAGATCTTTGTTCAGTATTTTTTAAATTTACTTTACAACAATTGTCTACTGAATAAAAAAAAAGTATTTAAATTACTTTACTCCGAAGATTTGATCAATAGCCAAAAGGGGAACTCATTTCTATAGAAGATGGGATCTAGGGAAAGCTAGAAGCTATGTTATAACGAACGGCTCCTCCGATAGATTGCGCTATGACTAATTGTAATTTTGTACGCAGAATTGGTCCACCCACAATACTTAACTACTTTCAAGAAGTGAGTCACTTCTTATGACTGGAAAGATCGATGTTTTTAATACAATTCGCATCTAAAACTTGTTTATATACTTTTAATTACATTTAAATAGATGTTAATGAGCGCCATCATGGTAACTACCCAACCCTATCATGCAATTTAATACAACTTTTTCCTGTAAATATAATGCCCAAAAGTTGGTTTCTGGGGCCCTTGTGGAAAATTTTAAATTGTAATGGTAGATAAAGAGGCCTTACCCTGAAGGGTAAGTTTTTGATTTAAACAATTGTTACACACGTTTTCTGAACTTCTTCATTGAGTATATGTCCTAGAGTGTCTCCTATATTAGAGTTTTCACTCGCTTCGTACGTATTAATTTCTCGACAGTGGTAGTCTTCGTAAATGTACATATTAGTCAAATATGGTTTCAAAATGGCGATAATTTAAAATGTTTGTTGCTACATATCTCGAAAAGTGTTTACTTTACAAAATAAGATAATACCTTTAGTTTTGTTTCATGTTGAAGGAATGAATCTTTTATAAAAGAATTCCTGCTAATTTACTAGAACACATTGGTTTTCCAGAACTTACTAAACTTTTAAAATAGTTTTAAAGTTAACTACTGGGTATTGGATGATCAAAATAAGTTCTTGAGTAGGCTAGTAAATTACCAAGAATTCGGTTTTTTTACTGATATCCGGTAAACCCTTTTACCGGATATCCTTCAACATGTAAAGAAAATAAAAATAAAATAAAAATATCACCTAATACAAAAACGAAAACACTAAATAGTGTATCTTTTAAATATTTTGAAGAAATTACTGTTTTAAGTTAAACAGCATAACATGTTTTTACCCCTTAGTGACAATCCCGAGAGATTCTAGCTGGACCTACAACTTTTTGTAGTCTTGGGTTAGAGCCCTCTTTTTCATCTCACCTATCAAGACTCTCTTGACCATGACACTATTATCCAGAAAAATATCAATGAAAAATATTCTGAATGTACAAAGGCTAGATTCGTACCGTAATTCATTACAAAATTATGACATTACCCAGCTGGTTTATTTATGAAAGTATTTTACATGTTGTGTAAAATAGAACAAAACAGACCAATTTTGAGCGTTATCATTTCTATGAACTGAACAATAACTATGATTTTTTAATTAGAATCGAGTCAAGTCCAAATTTTAGAAAAGCCCTAGTATATACGAGTAAAATTATTTAATATGTTATCTATAAAAATTAACTTTTAACTAGTACAAAATTGAAAACTGCCTTAAAAATTTTTTAATTGATACTGCTTGCTATTTTCGTTGATGAGCGCTTGAGATTACATTGATAAAATACATTTTGTATCTGTGGTTTTCGGTTGCTTCCCTGTTTACTATATGTATTTTATTGTGTTTTATTTATTTTGTTATATTATTATGGCGTCTTCGAGTACAATTTATTTTACAGGGTGATTCAGGAAAACGTTCAGGACGTGTTCTATTTATTTACAAAATACTTAATATCGTTATATGTAGGAAATTTATCGAACACAAATTTTGTATATATATTGAGTATAGCATCAACCCATTTACCATACTCATTTACAAAAAAACCCAAACGTTATTGTGTTTTATTTATTTTGTTATATTATTATGGCGTCTTCGAGTACAATTTATTATACAGGGTGATTCAGGAAAACTTTCAGGACGTGTTCTATTTATTTACAAAATACCTAATATCGTTATATGTAGGAAATATATTGAACACAAATTTTGTATATATATTTAGTATAGCATCTTTCACTCATTTACAAAAAACCCAAACGTCCTATCATCTATTTTTAAAATGGCGGCAGTTTAAAGTTTTTAATGTCAAATATCTCATAAACCACTAACTTTACAAAATATTTTCAAAGAACAAAATATGTTAAATTTTTTTATAATTTAACTTAGAAGATAACCGAGTTGTTGGGAAAAAGTAAATATTATATCTTGGTAGTTGTCCATAATATCCAAAATTACACCAGAACCAAATTATGAGAAAATATTTTTTATGAATTTAAAAAAGTTAGAATTATCGGATGCTTAGATTGTGCCGATAACTGCCAGTCTTTAACGGCACATTGGTAGAGCCGATTTTGTGTAATTCTGTTTCGTAACATTTTGATTGACTTTTTTTTACTGATAAATTTAAATCATGAAATTTTCGAGACATGGCGTTTTGTGTCGGTTCATAGTGGCGATATATTAGAAAATTTTATAAATTCACTACTGTTCATTGAGAAATTTGGAATTTCGCCCTTAAGACAAGATACATCAAAATTTTGCGTTGCTTAATAAATCCCTAAATGTCAAATACCCATATTTATCAAAATTGTATTACTAACCTAAACACGTAATAACCTAACCTAAGATATTGGGCTGTAACTCACGCCACGGAGAGATCATGACTGCTTATTGACACAATCTGTCTGAAAACGTTATTTTCATAAAAAAAGTCAAATTATTTGTTTTCCTTTATATCACAAAATTTTCTCTATGCATAAAATATCAATAAAACCTTAATTATGTTTGTAATAAGTGCAACAAAATTTGTCTGCTTTTAGAATTGCAATGATTTATAATTTTCAATCAGAGCAAGTAAAGCCAACAAAGGGGTTGATTGTTGCAAACTTCCTTAGGACTCCAATTTATACGTTATAATGCAAACCTAAAGACTAACTTCAGTTCATGAATACAGCTCTAAAAAACTAAAACTTAATTAATAAATTTATTCTCATTGAAAAAAAAATCGATTACAAAGTTCCCCAACATGCGATTTGAGTAGTGTATATTACCAAGAAATCTTTTTTTTTTTAACTATTGCTATCTAAATTCTACAGATTTTCCACTGGTTTTAACTAACTTAGTTTTATTATTCAACTGTAATGAACCATCGCCTAGCGATATCATTGTTACCTTGTGCGGATAATTAACTTTGTTTTGTTTTGTTGAAGGTTGAATAGGCGGAGAAAACGGATCCGTGAATCGTGGTCAGACCACGTGATCTCTAGGATTATGTGAGATGAGTCGTAATGTGAATCGTGCGTCGTATCCTCTGCTGTCTTGGTTGTACTTCGAACCTTGCCCAGACATAGAGTGTTTGTGTATTGGTATTTATGTGTAATGGAAGTGACAGTGTGAGGTTAAAGTGTGCGCCATGTACGTAGTGCATCAGTATGTCGCGAGAGATCAGGACTTGACCAAAAACATAGAAGATGGAAATTGTGTTCAGCTTTTACAACAGAAACATTTACTTGGATTTGTACCTTGGTTTATTTTGTTTGTGAGTTTTGTTCAGGTAAATAAATTTTAAAATATAAAATGAGAGATTATTAGAAATTTAACAATTAAAAGTAAAGTAGTTTTAGATTTAATGTAAAATCAATGCTTTGGTACTGGGAATATTGTGAATATAAAGTAATTGATTTAAGAACAAAATAAACAACAAAAATATTTGGAAAACTATATTAAGAAGGGGAAAGAATAAAAAATAAATTTACTAACGCAAATATTTTAAATGACTTAAAATCCGCGACGATACAGTAAGACACGGACTAAGATAGAAGAGCAGCTTTAGACAGATATATTAGAAAATAAATTTAACGATAAAATGTAAGGTAATATGTTTTTTTAATAAAGGGGTTAGACATGTGCTAAAACATGAAGTAGGGTCCGTCGGGATATAGGAAGAGCTTTTTTTAAAATAAAGTCTTTTATGCGGCCTAGCGCCAATATATTAACTTCTTAATCAAATACGTATTCGTAATCAGAATAACTTCTAGTTCTATTTGATATCCCACCGAAATATTTTCAAAAACAATTTGATTCAATTCGATAGTTTGGCCCTTAACTACCCCAAAAGTATTTTTTTTTACGGTTATTTTATTTCTATATGTAGGACAATACAAAGAATATAAATACAAATTTTTAAGTAAATAGGATTTATTGTCTTGTGTAAACGGGTTGAGACTTACAGACAGACGCGTGAAATTGTAAGGGTCTTGGTTTTACCTATGGAAAAGAGAAATGCAACCCACCTTTTAGTGGTTATTGAATATTTTTATCTCATGTCACAAAAACTATTTTTAAAACATATACGCAACGCATTTCTCATTATCTGGTTAAATTAAGTTGTATTTATCATACAAAAACTATAATATATGAAATCCCACTGCAATTTCAAGTACAAATAATTTCTTTTTGCAGATTTGTAGGTTACACCGTAAGTTAGAGGGAGGGAGTCATGATGTCTGACACTCTAAATTTGGCCTAGCAACAACATAATAATTTTTTGTGAAATAAACATAAATATTCTTAATCGGAATAATATATAATTTTATTTGATACCTCACTCAAAATATTTCACAAATTTGTTTTTCAATTCCATAATTTTTGCCACTTAAAAACCCCTAATCTTTTTTTTTTGTTGTTAGCACTGTTTTCCCTATATGTGGGACAATACAAAGAACATAAATTCAAAGTTTGAAATATACAGGATTTATCGTCTTGTCTGTGTAGACGGGTTTGCGACTTACAGAGAGACAGACGGACAGAAACGCGCGTGAAATTATAAGGGACCCGGGTTTTATCTAAAAACTGTTTTTTATTTAATTTAAAATCAAAATGCTTTGATACTAGGAATTATATTTTGAGTAAAAAGTTGGTTAATAAATTTAAGAACAAAATAAGCTGAAAAGAACTGGGAGAACATTTTTTGTAGATGTATTAACGGGTAAACATTTTAAAACGCGCTTAAGAGCGACATTAGTTGAAATAAATTTATTAGCTTGAATTTTTAAAATAATTTAAAAGAGAAGAGGAAAAAGTAGGACAATTTTTCTTAATGGGATGGCATGGATATTTGGGAAACCATTTGTTAGTTTTATTAACTTCAGTTTTATAATTAATTTATTAAATAACAGTTAAAGATGATCAATTTTTATATTTATTGGAGCGAAACTCTTTTGACAGAGGGATAAAATAGAATAAAAAATACTGTATTTTGAAAAATATTTGACCTAATATTTAGATTTTTTGCATGCTGTAAGTACTTGGGAACATGATAAATATGAGGTGAAAGTTCCGATTGATGAAAAATTCTAAATTTGTTAAGCCTATAAGAACTTACAAATCAACTGTCTGTTTCTTGAAAATTTAAATCATTTAAACAATTAATTTTAAAAAACTATTAGTCTTTTTCTATTAAAAATTTTAACAGTCTTAAGTTGCAATTTTTAAATAAATGTCTGACGTTCGTGTTGGCATCAATAAGTGGAACATGTTGGTTACTTCACAAATTTCTGTCATTGGCATTTTCTCGTCGACCAGTAAATGTTCGACAGTTTCCAAGCGGTCTTCCTGGCATTTAGAATATATTAACTCCCACGCAGTTGTCACAAAGTAACAAGAAGCCCTATAAACCATAAAATGTTGTGAAATCTAAACAATAAATCACAAATAATGTAAGCGCTATACAGTATGTACAGTTAAGTCGTTAACTTTTGAGAGATATAAAATTTCAGTCACACGTAAACAATAAGACATATACAGTTTAATTTTATGAGATGTAAGCAGCCAATCACAACGCAACGTGAATCTCCATACTTGACGTAAGCACTATATTGGTTAACCTAAACAATAATTAAGCTGTTATACATTCTCAAACCAAACGTGTTTGAGAACTTAAAAAGTTTAATTTTGTGAGATGTAAGGAATCAATTACAACATAATGCAAATCCGCAAAAATAAAGTAAACACTATATAAGTTAATCTAAAAAAAAAAATAAATAAATAAAAAAATAAATTAAACAGCTCTTGTAAATTCTCAAACAAAACAACAAAATAAAACTTATTTTAACAGCCATTTTAAATTATTTTTGTTGGAAACATCTTATATATCCGTAGCAGGGATGTTATTTAAATGATAAATTTATTACAAAATAATGTTTTCAAGAAAAATGAATGATTTCCGGCAAATCTACAGGTAAAACTGTTTAATTTGACACCTCAATCATTAAAATAGGCCTTATAGTAAAGAAATACGCGACTGTCGCAGAAAAAAATATTTTCAGCAGACTCTTGACCCTATGATTTGTATTTGATTTTGTTGACAAAGATAACAATCAGTAATTATTCTCTAATTATTGTAGTTTCTTTTGCAATGAAAATCTAATTAAGTAAATCTTAGAGATACGTAAATCTATTTTTAATTTCAAATAGGTAAGAGTAAAATAGTTATCTCCTCTTTGAGAGTTTTATTAAATGTATGTATCAAAATGATATATTTCTATAGTCTTATCGCAGTTTTTAGGTTGCTTTAATTTTTTTAAATTTAAATTTTGGTTCATTAAAATTACCCTATCCTATATTGCAAAGTTAGATTTTTAGTCTCGAGGTTGTGGAAATTTTATTCTTATATTTCCTCTTTTAAAATTTAAGAGGAGGGACTTTTAGAAAACTTCATAGATAATTATGAAGGCAAAATAATAATAACAAATTTAAATGAATTTTCTGATTCTTAGGATGTAGATTTTGAAGTGTCTGACTGTAAAAAGTAAAATTACAATGTAAGAAATTGTCTAAACACTACGAAAGACCGATTTTGGAAGTTTTTGGTAAATCAAAATATTTTGGTACAAATAGTTTTTGAAAAAAATCTTTGTTTTTAATAATTATTGGTCTACAAATTTTTATTTCGTAAATTTATTTTAAAATAACGCTCCACAAGATATTTGCCATCCAAAATAGTCTCCATTTGAAAATGGTTTTATATAAAATTATATTATTTAGTAGGTTAATTAAACACGGTATTCAAAATAACACTCAATATTTGGATTAATTCTTCGGAATTTGTATTTTTATGAAAAAAGAAAAAGAAAAAAAAAAGAAAAAAACACAAACAGTTATGGGCCAAACGTTTTACATTCGCAGTAACTTATTGTTGATTTATACTATCTATCTGGACGTATTTACCTTTTTATACCAGTTATTACCTTTAAATCTGAAAAAAAAAAAAATGACCAAACCCTGTTAGACCAGTACATTTTTAAAGATGTTAGGCCACGGACTGGGGAATTTTAACAATTAGTTATAGGTAGAGTACCTGATTTGTCTTATGTCCAACCAATATTGTTTAGAGAAAAGGGGTATTTTTTTTTCTCTGAACTATATTATATTTTCTATTTAGGCAAATGTTTTTTTATACTTTTAATTAATTTTTTTTTAAAAACATTCATTTTTTAATATGTTTATAGGCCTAATGTTAGTCATTTAACCTTTGGAATTGTATAAAAAATCTCTTGTATGTATTTAACTGTATAATGTTTAAAGAGAAAAATTTATACGTAACATGTAAATAAGTGTTATTTTAAAAATATTTTGTCTGAAAATTATTGTTATTTTTATCGAAGACAATTTATGTAGGATATGTCTCAAAAATTGATTTATTATGGACTAAAATTCGGGTATTTTGAATATGTGGTAACGAAAAATGGTAAAAAAAGGGGGGGAAACCATTACCTTAGTCGCTGTCATTAACAATTTTGTATCATATTACAAAAGTGTATTATATTTCTTAGAATGTTAATTTTTTGCGCTTTTGGTATGGATAATTGTGAAAGTTCATGTATCATTGATAGGTTTTTAATAAAATAGAATTTGTTTTTTTTGTATTTTTTAAAGCTCAAGGAAATTCCTAAATATTTATATTTACTACAACAGTGTTCAGTAGCGTTTTAAAATCCACCCCGATTTTTATTTATTAGCTAAAATTTATACCCAAATTATTTTTTTGAATAAATTTCTTGTATATACAAATTTACAAAAGTGTTTTAATTAAATGTACAAATTGTGGTGCAATAAAAATGAGACATATCCATTCATTTTATTTTTACAATTCAAAAATTATCAGTAAATGAAGTTTAAATTATAAACTGTATCAACTTTATAAATTGTCATTATATTTCTGTAAATATTGTTACTGTAAATAGAAGAAAGAAACAAAGAAATTAAGATAATAAATTTAAATATATATATATATATATATATATATATATATATATATATATCACTAGGTGATTACCGCGGTTACACGTATCTTAGTACCCATCTTCATATCGTGTGGAATATCCTTACATAAGGTTGTCAAAACATTTAAGTCACAACACAAAACACGATTCACAAGAAAACGCAACACGATTCACAAAAAACGCAACACGATTCACATTTTTAAAAACACATTTGCAAGGGTTAAGCTGATCGCGAACTGACCGGTCAAGGCGAAATGTTTAGTGAGACGCCTGATTTTTTTTTTGTGAATCATGTTTTGTGTTGTGACTAGTAAATGTTTTGACACCCTTGTGCAAGGATATTCCCACACGATATGAAAATGGGTACAAAGAAACCGCGCTAATCACCTAGTGATACATTCGATTGGAGATAAGACAAATCAGGTAATGTATCTACAACTAATTGTTAACCTACTTGTTATGAAATCCATCCTTTGAAAACAAAAATCTTTTAAAGAATGAAGTATCTTGCGGCACAACACGAATTTCACACCACTTTAGTTGATTTCTTGTGGTACACAAATTTTTCGTACTTTCGGAAACAATGCGTGGAATATCGGCACTTATAGTCCTATCAGAGAGTGGTTTATTCAATTTTACATTTGTCACAGATCCTGTAGTATTATTTCAAGTTGTCTTTTACTTTAATTTCTCCATTCCATCAGATTACCACCTTAATTTGTAGCGTACTATTCTTTGTGCAGGTAATCCTATTTACTCTAGGACATCAGGATGTGTACCAACTACTCCTATATTCATACAAACACCAGAAGGATATCTGGAGGTACATTTCCTATATGCTACTTCATTCCGATGCCATTCATTTAGTCTTAAATATCATACTTCAGTGCCTGATAGCAACCATTCTAGAATATGAGCAAGGCAGTTTACGAGTAGGCCTCGTGTATATTATTGGAGGCTTCGCAGGTAATATTACATTTTGATTAAGATATTTTTATTGATAAGTAGAATTCAAGCGATTTTTAGTGAATCAAGAAATATAGCTGCCGTAGTTGGACAATACGGCAGCCGTTATAATCTTCAACTCTCTAAACACAAGATAGCAGAGTATATGGATGGTTTACTACTGGTAATTTTGTAATGTGTTTAAAAAAATTGATTGTGTGGCACAATATATTTTGTTGGATAAACTTGCTTATTATAAATTTTTCAAATAGGACAATCGGTATACTTGTTTGGGCGAAAGCAGATATAAGCATATTTAAAAATTTGTATTTGTAAGCATAATTAATTAATACAAATACATTTGTTCCAGTAAGATACAATATGGTGTTCCTCAGAGATCAATTTTAGAACTGTTTCTATTTTAATTTATATTAAATATTTAGCTTTCAACATAAGTCCCAGTATTGTTTTGTATGGAGATGTACTACAATTCATAGTCTGGGTTTAAACATGCTGTTGGAAATGTCGAACGGAGGATTGTTGCGGCGACAATGTCAACGGCACCGTTGAAGTGAGGAGTAAAACAAAAAGACTCATAAGAACACCAGTCCCCACGTCACTCTCTCGACGGTAGTTTTTGATCCATCTCCTATACATTTAGCAAGTTCTTATCGCCATGTATTGTGAAAACTAATAGCATTGGTGCAGGATCATACTCCCTTGGGGGAAAAAAATCCTTTCCTCAGCACTTGATTTCTTCGATGTGAATCGTGCTTAGCAAGGTGATATCACACGGTATCCAATAATTCATCAAATGTTATAACGGACATTCAATAATAATTTTAAAAAATATCTTTGTGCTTCTGTATTTCTTTTTTCTGTTCTGCCGGAAACTTTTTGAAGCTTCTATATGAATTGTTGTTCGATGCACCCAAACTCGTCTTTCTGCCTATGATTAATCTAGATAAAAATTGATGGCTCCACCTTGCACGCCAATACACGTTTTTGTACGCGTTCATAACTGCAGTGCAAACGAAAGCACAGAAATGTACAGATAGTGACTTAACACACTGTGGTGTCGCATTTTGTGGAACAAGGAGAAACAATAACGGCCGTTGAGGTACTGTAGCAACGGTCTACGAAAAACGGAATGTGTAAACCCAAACTTAGAGCTATGAAATTGAAAGTACTTCAGACCTTAACTTAATTGGTGACGTTTAAGCCTACACTTTGTTTGCTCTAAAGACCTTAAAACTAATAGTAAAAAAAACTCAAATAATTAAATTTCAAACCTATCAAAGTGGGCTACCGACATAATTAAATTTGGATTTTGATGGTGCTGAACTTATTTCTGTATAAATAACAAAATTTTCGAGCTTCAGTTAGTAATAAATTTAAACTGGAAAACCTATTTAAATATAATCTAAAAGAAACTTGATAGAGTCTGTTTTCAAACATCCATACTAAGGAGTACAGTAGATCATAAAATTAAATTAATCATTTATCATGGAGCTGTTTATATACTGTTTATATACCATTTTGGTTCACTGTTTATATACCATTTTAGTTCAATGTTTGAATACCATATTGGTTCACTGTTTGTATACCATTTTGGCAAATGTTTATTTATCATTTTGATTCACTGTTTATACATCATTTCGACTTACTGTTTATATAACATTTGGTTCACAGTTTATATACCACATTGGTTCATAGATTATATGTTTTTGGTTCACTCCTTATATACCATTTTGGTTATCTGTTTATACACCATTTTGGCTCACTCATTATTCACCAATTTGGTTCACCGTTTATATACTATTTCCTTTCCCTGTTTATATACCATTTTGGTTCACTGTTTGTATACCATTTTGATTCACTGTTTGTATACCATATTGGTTCACGGTTTATACACCAATTTGGTTCACGGTTTATATACTATTTTTCGGTTCCCTGTTTATGTACTATTTTGATTCACTGTTTGTATACCATTTTGATCACTGTTTGTATACTATTTCGGTTCACGGTTTATGTACCATTTTGGTTCACTGTTTATATACTATTTTCATTCACCTTTTGTATACCATTTTGGTTCACTGTTTATATACTACTTTGGTTCACTGTAATACATGGGAACTCTTCGTTGCAGTGGTTTTTTTTTTTGCCATTGGAAGGCTTTTTACCATGTAGCTCTTTAGTTCATTGTTACACAATATAATTTGCCTTCATTTTAAAGCACAACGCTAAGTCTTGCAGTGATCTTTCTTTGGAGTGTGAGAGGTCATGGGTTCAATCCAAATGGAAGGAAAGTGGAGGGGGAGAGACACAAAAAGTTGTGGGGTTAATTCAGCACTATGAAATGAAGGCAACTGCAATTGGTAGTGAATTTTGGTTACCAAAGGTTAAAATTAAAAAAATGTATATGGAGGCTGCAAATTAAAATTTTTTGATTAAGAATAGATTTTTATAAAATAAACTCTTCCTTGTTCGTGGACACAACTATAATTTGAACACAACTTCATCATTAGTTCAATGCCTTTTTTAGAAAAATAGTGAATTTTAAAAATGGGGTACAATTTTCAATGGGTAAAATAATGTTTTTTTAGAATAATGTTATATGTAAAGAGATGAGCAATGTCCATCTTTGAACATCTTTAAAATATTGAACCACTACTCAAAAATTCTGACTTATACATAATCAAGACACAATTATTATAATTCAATTATTACCAGGTCAGGATCAGTGGTTCCAAATTGAACATTTTTATTTTGGCTTAAGTTAGACAAAAATTAAAAACAAATTTTTGTTCAATAAGACATAAAACACAATAAAACAAATATCTCGAAATTCTGTACGTATTCAAAAAATTCAAATTTATAATTTTGAATTTTAAAACATGAAAAACAAAAATTATGCCACCTTTCACTTTCTATTTGAAAATTTAAGCTATTGTAGTGTTTATAAAGTGTTTCAACGCCTATAGTAATGGAAATTTGCAATTTCCTATCTAAAGTAGAAAATTGTTTTATCTGTCCATGACTACAGTTTAAGCAATAATTTAAGAGAATATATCCCAAAATAAAGTCTTGTCAAAAAACATACTATTTGGGGTCTAATCTGGATTCGTCTAGCACAAATAGATTACACGACTAGCAATAACCAATTGTAGAATAGTCAGAAATTAAATAAAAACATTGCAAACATTTTCTCGCTTATCCATTCTCAAAACCCAATAAAAATCAAACAAAACTATTTGCCACCAAAAATGTCAGTTCTGTAGATGCCAATATAATAGTGAAAATAAACTATGAATGTCGTCTTTGGAAAAAAATTATACGGTCTAAAGTTTTAATCCTCATAACACGTCCTCAATTGTATTTGATTAAAATCCAGGTTTTCATTTCAGCGGTAAAGGTTCATTTTGTTTTTTGAAAATTATTCCTGTACTTAAATTTTTTTTACTTGGGATTTCGCACATTGATTTGAGCCATTCCCCTGCATATTTTACTAAAATTTGAATGATATCGTTGTAGCCCTCATTGAGAATTAAATATTTAAATAACAGCTCCACGAATGGTTGTCTAATCGATCACTCACAAACCGCATTTTTAGAGTTTACGACTTGAGCAAAATTGTATCAAAATCGTTGTGGTAAATTTTTAATAAAATCGTAATTTTGTGATTTTTTTATGGCAGTTATTCAAAAATTTCGAGTGAAAAAAAAACAACAATAAATCCAGAGATACGGTCAAAATATGCTCACATAGTAAATTTGAATTAAATCGGTCATGCATTTGGGCTGTAAAACGCTGCATATAAGGTAGAAGACAGACAGACGGACATAATTCCAAAAACCACTTTTTTGGATTCAGGGGATTTCAAATATATTCACACAAAATTTGAACTCAATTTTTTGATCAATCACATGAATTTCTCTTATACTACGTAAATCTAAAAAAGTAAAAAAAAAAAAAAAACAACTTCCTTCGTGGTCCAATTTAAAACCCAGATTTCATAATGTACAGTTAGACGTTGAAAGAAATAAAACAGTGAAAAAGTTCGTAACATTTAGTGCAGTCATTTGTAATGTCCAAACCGTCTGATTATTTTCTTAATTATTATGACATGTAACACGTGTTGGATCATACATCAATAGGTAATGTAATAGACATTCTACCACTTGTTTAAGTTTTATTTGCCCAGTATACAAAATATAGAGTAAGTTGATAAAAAAAATGAACCATAGTTTTTTAACTGATCCTATGGTAATGATTCGAATTTACCCCTAACCACAATCACTGGAAACTTTAAAATAAAACACAATTATTTGATTAATTGTTTTTTATTTATTCTTTCCACTAAATGCCCATGATGTACATTTCAATAACATGGTTATCATCATCTTGCTTCTAAACTCTCTGATGAAAGTTTAGAGAAAGGGTCTTGCTTCTAAGCTCCGATAATAATTGTGTTTAAATAATTAATAACTTTAAATAATTGTGTTTAATTTTAAAGGTTCCAGTGATTGTGGTTAGGGGTTAATTCTAATAATTATTGTGAATTTAACCACAGTGCTTAACAAGATTGATCCCACGAAACATTTCAACATGCCCTTCATCCGGCGTTGTTGTCATCTGTACGTAAGGGCGGTAGTGGCTCTATAAATTAAGATACGAACATGGAATTTGATATAGGGGAATATAGTATGCACTTAAAGAACCCTAATGAAATTAAAATTTTTTATTTGAAAAAGTCAAATTTTCTGCTATTTTTGTCCATATTTTAGTGTGTTCTCAAATTATTACTAAATTAGATAAAAATTTGCATATTTAAATTCACCAACAAAGTAAAACTGTAATTTTGAAAATCTGATTTTCCAAGAAAATGTTATATTCGAATACTTATGAAATCCGGCAGGGTAGAGTCACCAGAACATTAGTGAGTAGAGGCTTCGCCACATAAAGACAGCTTCAAGGCCCGCAAGGGCAGAGACATTGACACGAGCGAAGCGAGTGCAAATCGTTTAATACATACACATTTTAAAAGCTTATTAGGACCTAGCCAACGTCAAAAAAGTAGTCATAAACACAATCATGAGGCTCAGAAAACTTGTGTAACAACTGTTTTAAACTGTATTGAGACATCTCGATCTACCAATACAATTTAACATTTTCTACAAGGTCCAAGAAACCCATTTTTGGGTATTACATTTATAGAATCTGCTTGTATTGCATTGTATGACAGGGCTGGGTAAGTACCATGATGGAGTCCAAACAACTTGTTTATTAACAATCATAGCACAGAACAGATGATGAATATTTTGCTAAACAAAGAATGTTGTATCAATACCGAAGGATGACTAAACCCTGACCTTTGAGATAATGATATCATCCTTTAAACATCTCTTTCAAATACAATAACAGTTCATTGTAAATAAATATTGTCTGGATATTTTAATATTGATAATTTACTCATAGTTTCTCTTCCAGTGGTGTAGTGCAACAAGTGTGCTCAAATGTTTTGTTTTGGATTTGTCACCATTACTTAAATGTTATCTGTCAAAATAACCGGTTGAAATAACTTAAGTAAGGATTTATGATATTTTTTTCCTGAAACAACCAACCTACAACTTTACCCTAATAGCTTTAATTTTCTTTACATTTAATAATTTTAAAGTGTAGTAATATAAAGGAATTTGAAAATGATTGAAGTTTGGTTAAAGGTTGCAGTTATTTTTCCCCTTTGTTATTTAAATAAGAAAAAGCTCTCGGTCATCATTTCCTTGAAAAAAAAAATAAATAAATACTACCTCAAATATACTTTCAACACAAAGGTCATTAGAGAACAACAGTTGGTCAAGAGCAACCTGATAGAAAGATGAAAGAGATGGATCCAGCTCAAAACTACATATAAATTGAGTAGATCTAAATGGTCTCTTCGGATTGCCACTCCCTTGTTCCCTATAAGACACCCCCTGAGGGAATTTATAATAAAAACAACCATGCCAAGTTACAAAGAAAATAACAATATGTTTCTTGAGTAAATTGGAACAAAATAAAATGATCGCTGCCAAGTGAATATTGTGTTTTTCACCTTCTTACAAATACACAGTATAGAGGGTAAAAATCGACATTCTTTGCAAAAGTTCAAAAAAGTGCTTTTTTTTTCTTTCTTTTTTTCCATTCTGTTGCATGTGAATTTCTCTACAGCCTAAATGTGTTGGCCAGTTTTAATCAAATACCCTATGTAGGAATATATTTCCATATGTACGTTGGACTTTTTTCATTTTTTTTTTTTTATATCTCAAAATTTGGCTTTAGTTGCCATAAGAAATAAAACACAAAAGTTATTCTCAAAATCGATTCTAACGATATGATTAAAATTTACTAAAACGTAGCATCTAAGGATCCAAAGAAATTGTATTGGTCGGCATCTCTTTTAAAATTCCAGTTCGTAAGTTATTGTTTAAAAAACTAAAAAAATCGACCATGGAGCTGTTATAAAAGATGTAATTTTTCAATACTAATTAAACTGATTTCATTCAAATTTTAGTCTGGTGTGAGAATGACCCAAAGTTGCATGGAAAAACCACAAGTAAAAGAATATTACAGTTCATTTAAATTGGCAAAAAATTAACTTAACTTTGATTACAGTCAGTAAGAGCTAGATTTGAATCAATTATAATTTATTATGCTGAGAACACCTTTAGGGCCAAGTGAAAGAAAATTTAGTCCCTTATTTAAATATTTCAATATTTTCCCAAGACAATGTTTTTCACTCATGCACAACTATTGCACTGATATTTTTGTGACGATATGTTTTGAGCTGAATGAGAAATCTGTGCAATGTTTTTCTACCACTTATTGTTTAAGGTGTGCTTGTATGAGAAGATCAACACAATGTTTATTGTAGGCTATTATGTGAAAATTATGAAAAAGAAATCAACAATAACTAATTTGTCTCGGTTTTATAGAAATTTTGCTTTAAAATTTTTTAAACCAATATCGGATGCAGTTCTCCAATACGATTAACCCCGGTTACACCATATATCTGTAACGTTGAAAGGTTACAACAGAGGTTCACTAGGAAAGGTCACTTCTTCCAATCGTAACTTTAAGTCATAACTGATAAGAATTAAAGCTGTAATCATTAAATGCTCCATGATGAAATAAGAACACCTGCTTCTACTGTTTATGACTCAATTTTTTTATTTTTAAGACTTTTTCCTTGTTGGTAAGGCATAAAACTTCTGTGATCATCACCTTATAAAGAAGTTGATTAGGTACATCATACAGTACAATGTCATACAAGCAGATCCTCTAAATCAACGGATCCTCTATAACAACCAATATTACAAATTTATTAACCGCTGACTCATTATAATAACAATAACATCAACTTGAGGTTAGGTTAACCAAATAAGATTATCATCATAATATATTGTGTTTCTTCTGTTCTGTATGTTTTTTCACTTTCAGATTAAAAAACTATTTTTAAAACTATCACAAGGAAAAGACAAGAGTTCAATAGATTAGTTCAGATGTCTCAACGTTAATCTAAATTTAATTTCTGAATTCTATAAATGAAAACTTTGGTTTTTATGTTTCGTATACAGTTAATTAATTAAGAAACGTACTTCAATGCAGTCTATGTTGTTGATTAGAACCTAGTAGAATGTACCACGTATACATTTTGAACGAGTGAATAAAAGACAAGTTTAAGTACATCATGGTACTTACCCGGCCCCACCATACAATGCCTTACAAGCAAATGCTCTATAAAATTACATTTTCCCTGTAATTACATTTTTATAAATGTAATGCCAGAAAATAAGTTTCTTGGGTAATGTTAAATTATATTGGTAGATCAGTAAGGTGAGATGGTTTAAATCAGTTGTTACACAAGTTTTTTGAACCTCATAATTTATGTAAATCACTATCTTTTGGAAGTTAAAAAGTCTCCACTGGCTTCACTCATGTCAGTGTCTCAGTCCTAGCTGGTTTAGAAGTTGTACATATGTAAGGAAGCATCGACTTGCTATACTTGTCTGTGACATGGCAATCAAAATATATGAGTCATGTTTTTACGGAAGGTCAGGAAAAAGTTGTAAATTCCTTTTTGAAACACTCTGGATATAAAAATGCACAATTAATTTTTCTCCTTGTTTAAAGGCAAATAACTTCTCCCTCATCATAGAATTCTAAAAAAAGGAAGAAAATAACATGAAATAAAGATGCTAGCCCTCAAATACGCCATAAACATCAGGGTTGAAAAGAACAAGAGTTGGTCAAGGAAGATCTGACTCAAAAGATGAATGAGAGGTGATCTCTGATCAAAGACTACATGAACAAAGGTGCAGATTTAGCTACGTTATCTTGGGATTGCCATCCTTGTCTCCTATAAGTTAGCCCCTGAGTTTAAAATTACAGTTACAATCAAGCTCATTCTGTTTTGAAGGTTTATGTTTAATTATGTAAATGTTTAGAAAAATGGGAGCTACCAACATTAATTGAAGATAAAAATTTTAAGTCATAAAACCAAATAGGTTTATAATATAAATAAATATTGAACTTTACTTGTGAGATAATATTAGATAGAAAAAAAAACTTGAACACAAGATCTCATCAAAATTACGTTTACTTAATCAAACGTGTTTCAAGGACAAATATAATACTTTAAAATTAAAAAAAAAATATTATAAAGATCATACCAAATGTAATATATTTTTTTAAATTGCTTCAATTAAATTTCACATGTATTTAAATTTGCATAATTAATTCTAACTTTACATGGGTTACAATTACTTTACTGGAACAAAGAAAGTCTAAGTTTTATTATTGATGATTAAAACAAATAAATGCTTAGTGCTCCAAACAATATAAAACAACATTAAAATTGTAGGCATATTTAACCTTGATTTTATATTGTTAAACAAAAACTTTGCAATATAAAGTATTAAGGTGGATTTTCTTATTGTTGATCCTAAATGACAGATATTTTGTTCAATTCTAAATGTCATCATGGACTTATCTTAGTGAGGATGGGTAATAAAACTAAATTTACACCTTTTTCATGTAGTATTATGTTAGATCTCTTTTTCATCTCTCCTATCAGGTCTCTCAAGACAAACTCTTGTTTTATTTCCAACCCTGATGCTACTAGAATATTCGAGGGCTAGGTGTCATTATTTTATGTTCTTTTTTCCCTGTTTATTATAAGACAATGGATGAAATGGAAAACACTGCATGTATCTACAAGTGACGAACTTGTAGGGGAATACCATTTTTTAACATAGGTAGTCATTATCCAAACGGCTACTTTTTTTTTGACCAAATTGCTAAATTATTTTCAAACAAAAATGTACAAATTTTTGTTGAATTATATTAGGCTATGTTTCAATTTAACTTCTTTCTGTTTGTAAACCATAACAGACAAATTATATGGATAGTTTAAAATATAACACATTTTTTTCAAATTTCCCAGTAGGTCTACTTAAACGGTTGATAAAACTAATATATATATATATATATATATATATATATATATATATATAAAGCTCTCTCCGAAAATGAGTTACCTTAGTGCTTTAAAATTTCAAAAAAACCATTTTTTATAGATGCAAATTTAGTTACCATAAACACTTTTAACAAATTGGTAGGTTCATTACATGTAAAACTTAAGACAGTATTTTCCACTTGTTTGGGTTATTATATATACAATTTTATAAATTACCATGTAGATATTTTATTTTTATTTTTAGAAGAAAAATGAGTTTATCTACTATATAAACAGAATTTTAAATGTACTAACATGATTTTTATGTACATTCTTTGTTCCAGGCTCCCTCGGGACCTCAATCTTGGATCCAGATTTATCTATGGTGGGGGCATCTGCTGGTATCTATGCATTGCTCATATCACATGTTCCACATATTGTACTTGTAAGTCTTTAGTAAGTTGTAAACAAACCGTCAGGGACTCACTTATAGTGAGTAGGCAATCCCAAGGGGACCTAACTGGATTTACACCTTTTTTCATGTACTGTTGGGTTTAAACCTTCTCTTTCCATTCAAGGTCTTTCTTGACCAACTCTTGTTCTTTTCTGACCCTGATGCTAATAGTGTATTCGAGAGGTAGGGTCTTCATTTTATACCCTGTTTTTCTTCTTCTTTTTTAAGGCGATGATAACCCATAGGACATCAAATAAAAACCCCTAGTGCTTGGATATTCTAGCATAAGGCTCGGAAGAGAATATGAGTTGGTCAAGAGAAAAATGATGAAAGTGAGGGCTCTAACCCAAGCCTTGAAAAAAGGTGTAAATATAGTAGGGTACTCTAGGATTGCCAACCCTGACTCATATAAGTGAACCCGTGAGAGTATCAACAGTATTAATATACAATTTAAATAAAATTGTACAAAACAATTTATCCTTCACAATTTATTAACAGTTCGAAAATAATAAATCTGAACAATTAAAACAAAATTTTTTTCAAAAAACTAAAATCAATTATGGAACACAAAATTAAAACAGTAAATCAATCGTCAAACTCTCTCATACAACTAAAGCAAATAACATAAACTATCCACATATGAAACAGACAGCATACATTATGGAAAAAGAATAAATTATTAAAACATCAACAATTCTCTTTCACGACCAAAATTAATTTCTTAATAATTTACGAAATTGTTGTGATGTAGTTGTCAGCTTCATGTTATTTCGTAATCTAGTATACATCTTGGAAGCACTTACTGCAGAAAGGTCGGATTACAATCTCTATCAAATATTCAGACATGACGTGAACACATAAGTGTTTTAACAAAACCTTAAAATAAAAATGCATAACATAATTTAACAGTACTTTAAAATTTTAATCTGTTAGTATTTAATGGATATAATTATTTGCTGGTTTCAATATGTCGTAAACTTAATAACTTGCATGTATGTGTTAATCTAATTTAATTAAAATTTGATATTAGAAGAATGTTTTCCAGATGTTTTAATAATTATCAAAACGTAAACAAAGTTACTATTTTCCTTCATCTTTCTGCATCTGAACTTCAAACTAAGATTAATTTAATCCATGTTGCACTTTAATAATAATTATTTAAGAAATATATATAGCCGTTATCAAAGTTTACTGGCTGTTACTGACCACCTGTATTATCAGGAAGAGCTTATAAAACAACAAATTTAGAGAACATTCTTTCATAATTTGATGGCTCAAAAAAGTGATATGTTGGGAAGTAGGATATGTTTCTAAAAAATTTCTAATTTAATCAAATGTCAAGATCTTTAAAAAGTAAACATTTTGACAGAAATGTTTTAAATCTTTTAACAATTAATTAAAAATGGAGAACTAAAATATTTGAAAGATCTTGGATGTTATGTTCATTTGCATGGTTATGCTGTTTTATATACAGCATATTTTAAACAAAATCAACCGTCAGCATTAACAGAGTTTTAAAATGATCATCTCATATACCCAATTTCTGAAAAATTCAAATAAACATATTTACAAATTTTCAAACAAGATGGTTCAAGTTGAACATAAAATTAAACGTCTTGCAACATTTTTTTAAATTTACATTGAACATATCAAATAAATAATGTGCATAAAAGTAGACTGCAAACCTTTTAACGTTGTTATTTTTGTTTTTAAGTTTTGATAGTAAGTTAAATATTTAGAAGAAAAAAATGCTGTTAAGTGAATTTAGTCACAATTTAAAAATTAAAGAATACATTTTAAACAATCAAATACAGTTTTACATTATATCTTCTTCTTGAATTGGTTCCTTTTGTCTTACACCATCTTTGATCTTTCATTCCAAAGTCTAAACGTCAGGCAAGTCCCTTTATTTTTGTTTGTCCCTATCCAGACCTATGCAGATTAGTAGGTGATCCTTGTTTTGTAGATTACCTTAAATTGAAGAATAGACATTAGTAATCATCTGTAATAGCTCTTAGTGTAAGGTACCATCTTATTCACTTTCAGTGTTTTACACACAGTACTTACTTATACCAGAGTCTGTAGATATCCTCCAAGTCTTTAGGCATAAGGTCTATAGCAGCTAAATTAATGGTAGCTCTTTCCCCTTTAACAAGTCTTTTTAAGTTACAAAGGGTAGCTTTACTGTCCACTTATATATAACTTATTTATTTGATTTGTATACCACAAAGAACTCTCATAATACCAGTAGAATAGGGTTTTTGGTCAACAATTTGAAACCAAAAGAGATTTCATAAATCTGAAACTACAAGAAAATTTAGTTCTTCAAGTTTATTGATTTGAAATACATCTTGATCTATCTTGTATATTCAATTTTACATATATAGATATTTGATGTTTTTCAAAAATGTAGTTGGAGAAGTTTTTTCAAGAAAAACTGCCTTTGTGCCATGTCATTTTAAATGTCTGTTAATGGAAAGGCTGATTTGATTTAAAATAAATATTAAAACATTTTATAATCAAGCTACAAATAAATATATTCTTCAGACATTTTGGAGAGATAAGATATAAAAAACATTTAAGACAAAATGTTTGGTTTTCAAAAAACTTAAAATTTAGAAATGACTTGAAATATGATTATAGAGTAGAACCTCGATAGCATGACTCTCAAGAGGATTTGGTAACCGTCCTGTTATCAAAGGACTCTTCTAGTTGAGATTCGTGCTATCAAGGTTATGTTGACTAAAAGTCGTAAAATCAAGGTCACTGTTTTAATACTTCCACATTTTTAATCTCTTTTCGTTTAAACTCCACAGTCAATGGCGTAATTTTACGTGTAGAGACATGTTTCGTTTCAATAAATATTCCAAACAAAAAAACAAAAGCATTGCAAACGAAACAAACACGAATAAACATCACCGAACCTATTTGCCAACGTGCGCATAGGAAGGGGGTGGGGGAAGCTGGGTTTTCATGTTTAGACCTGAAAGACACGTTGAGTGCCACGTGAGTCCAACGTGGTCTCACACGCTAACTTACCTAATGGCCGCGTGAATCCAATGTGGTCTCACACGTAGCAGCCTTACTTATAAGACTGTGGTGACAAGTTGGTATCACGTATTGTATTTAAACCTATTGCATCAGCTAACCAATGGCCTGGAGTAATGGAAATCGTATATGGCCTCTTGATTTGTGAGTCCAGTGTGGTCTCACGCGGCCAGAACTTCTTTTTAGAAAATTTGTAATCATGTCTCTGTTTTAAGTTTATTTATTGGCAATTCTCAAGTTTATTGCATTATAATGATTTGTATGTAATGTTTAAATGATATTTTCATAAATCTAACCTTAATTTATCTTCTTAAAAAAAGTGGCTAGAAATATAAATTAACTTTTTGAGTATTAAAAAAAAGTTGTAAAAAATATTTTGACACTCAATCAAAACTAAAATAACCTAAATTACAAGGAAAATAAATATATTACACATAAAAAGTATTTTTAATTTTAAATAACTATTACATTATGAACTGACTGATATATAAATCATAGAGTAAATAACCAAAAGAAATAAAATATTACTAAACAAATTATAATCACTTCAAATAATGTCCAGATGAGTATGAATTACAATTTGTAAATTTTAGAAATAGAAGATAACGAAAAAGTCATTGGTTTTCACACCACATTCACTTGGTATTTATTTACCTACATATTTATGATCATTGAAGAAACATTCCAAGCAATAATGTTTATCACAAGATTGGCACTTCAGTGTGCTCTGCGGCGTTTTCCTCATGGCATAAGCTCGTCCACATTCTGAAGTCAACCTTCCGTAGCATCTAAAACATCTTCGTCTTCCTTTCCGCCCAACATCTAATAACCTGTGATCCACTATTTCTTCTTCAGTAGGGTTAATTTTGAGGTTGTTAACACCCGTCAACTCGGTAACCAATTCTTCTTTGAGGTTTGTTATAGACATGTTTACATAATTTAAATTTAACAAGGCATGAGCATTTACTATGGCTGTCCCAGTCAAGATCTCGATAGCTAACTTACGATACCATTTTATTCCACGCCTTAGTGATGTATTGTAACTTTTTTTTTGATCAGACAAGTCAATGAAAGCTTTCAATTTGTTATAATCTTGGATACAACGTGGTTTCTTTATGTTACCATCTCTTCGTTTGATTTCAACCATTTCATCTGTATGCTTTGTACTGAGCATCAAAACATCTCTTTTGTCATACCATTTCAACACTAAAACACCAGTGTTACTTTCCTGGGCTTCAATTTCTCCCCGTTTTAGTTTACTTCCAGTAACTTTTGTTGGATTTCCTTTCCGTTTGCTAAGTAATGTTCCTATCAGATGAGTCTTCTGCTCCAGCAGTTCATGTGCTAGTGTAAGTGATGTATACCAGTTATCTGTGCAGAGTGTTCTACCAGTACCCAATAAATTACCCATTAGTGTCATTACAACTTTTGATGCAACTGACTTTTGATTTTCTTTTTCTCGTCCACAGTAAACCTTAAGGTCATAGGTATAACCTCCTTGTAGGCATAATTTGAAAAGCTTTATCCCAAATTTGTGACGTTTATTTGGTATGTACTGTTTAAATTTTAGGCGGCCACGAAAAGGCACTAAAGTTTCATCTATGCAAAGTTGTTCCCCTGGTACAACTGCTTTTTGGAAATTTTGTTTAACTAATTTTAGCAAAGGATTTATTTTGCGTAATCGGTCATTTTCATTTGTTTTATCATCATTATTACTAAAATGGATGGTTTTTAGTAACATTTGGAAACGATTTCTTGAAAGAACTTTATTCATTTCATTAGAGTAAAGTTTACTGGTTGACCAATATTTATGTACAGCTGGGAAGTCACACAAACCCATCCAAATTATTAAACCAAGAAATTTCTTAATTTCTTCAATATTAGTGTCTTTCCATTGGTTAAGTCGTGCATTTGGAGTAAGCCCTTTAGCAATACACTGATGAGCGTATGTGTTAGTTTCTAGAACTATGAGATTCAGTATTTCATCATTTATAAGGTATCTATAGCTTTCAATAGGGGTTTTTTGCTGGCACTTAATTAAGAAATCGGCAGTCAAACCCGGATTCGTTTCTGTAAAATCAAAGGATTTCAAATACTGGCCGGTAACATTATGCCAAGTAATATTTTCTAGGGGGTTATCAGACTGATTATCGGTTAAATCTTCGGTAAATTTTGTTATCACAGCCTCTATTGCATCTGTTATCGTATCTATATTTTCTTCTACATTTGGTGTAAATGGATGAATATTTGTTGTATCGGGCGAATTTGGAATAATTGGAGGTTGTGAACTACTTTGACTGCTATCAAATGTAAAATCAAGAAGTATTTGATCTATTACGGTTGAAGTACTGGGAATTGATTGATTTAGTAAATTTGATTGCTCCGAAATATTATTACTTTGAACTTGTGTGTCTAATGTCTCAAATGGAACAGTTATTTTTTGTTTTTTCTTACTTGGTAATTCATCTTCACTGCTATGAGTTTCTTCACTTGATGGTTGATAACCATCTGAAAGATACGCTTCACTAAACAAAGATTCACAATCGTCTTCGTCAGATAATAATCCCTGCCATATTTCGTCCAATTGTTTTTGTTGGTCCTCGTAATACTTTGGTAGTCTTGACATTATAAAATAACTACTACACTTTTTATACACTCAATCACAGTAAAACAACAGCGCCTAAACATGTAAAGTCGTACTGAACAACATACGTATTACTGTAGACAAAGAAGACTGCTACTGCTAGACCTTTGTTCAGTGAAACACGTGATATGTCGTGTATCTCCGTAACTGTTCGAGTAGTAATCGTGGTGACACGTTGGTCTCACAGAGCCTTAGTGACTGTATTACTAGTCAGGGGCCGTGTGAGACCAATGTGTCACCACAAACAAAACATTCGATTTTGTTTGCTAAATGTAATGTGAATAAGTAAAAAAAGGATGTTCTGTTAATAATACAGGACTATAAACCGATTCCATCCAAAAAAAAGATTTGGCCAGAACGAAAATTTTGATGCAATATACCTGGCACTCAACGTGTTAAACATTGTTTCCTTCAAAATATCCATGCCGTTGCGTCCCTGACCGTGGGAATTTATGCACTGGGAAGGGGGAAATCGTGCTACAAACTACAAAGGTTCCGCTGTGTAAAACGACTTACTACTGAGGTTGAACTCTTGCTATAAAGGTTCAGTTTTGCAAAAAGACGTGCTACAGAGGGTTAGAGCAGCGATCTGTATGGGGACAAAAACCTGTGCTAGTGAGATTTTTTTAAATAATAACAGTCGTACTATAGTGGTATCTTTAACATTAAGTGTTATGGCAATCCCAGGGGGATTAGAAAAATCCACTTGTTATCGAGGAAGTCGTGTTATTGAGGGTCGTGTTAGCAAGTTTGTACTCTATTTAAAATAAATAAACTTACTAAAGTTTGTGTTTAGAAACAAACTCTACTTCCCCATATGTTGATGTCTTCAAATTTAAAAACAAAATTTTTTCTCTTAACTCTTTTTACGCAAATTAGTAAGGTAAAACTTTACATGAAGCTCATGCAGGTTGGCCACAATACAATTAATGGAAATGGTCTGAAACACTTAGTAGGCAATGTCTTGATATTAGAACAGACCTTAGTGGTGTAGTAGTATTTACATTTTTTCCGGTTCAGTTTTTATGTTAGTGTTTATAACACTTCAGAAACACAGGTTGCCCCAATTTTCGTGGTCGAGCTTTAATAAATCATAGCATTTTATACAGGATTTTTTTATAAATGTGTTGCTATTTTTAAATGGTTATCCTGACATAGGTAAAATTCAAAAAAGATAAAACTATGTTGTTATGTTCCTAAATATCGAATAAGTAATATGCATACATTAAAAAAAATGTCTCTTACCAAAATAAAATAGTGGGTTTTTTTATAAACACTTCAAGTGTTACAATGATTGAAATTTTATTGATATAAACAATACATTTTAAGGTTTTAAGTCTCATTCAAACCTGTGTTTATCAATAACTACGAATTGATGACAATGTAATGAAACTCTATAATTCTTTAAAAAAAGGTTTAAATAAGGTAACTAACTACTTATAACTTAATTGTAACTATTTTATTTCGAAAAAATAATAATAATTATATTTTTACTATTTTATCATTATTGATAAATTATATGAATGTTGTTTTGTATTGCCCAATAAAATGCCTTTCTTTTTATAAATTATTTAACAATCAACCATTTTGTTTTGGTAAAAGCTAAAATTTTGAATTTTGGGTATACAGTAATATATTTTAGTTTTTTGGAAGCATAACTACATTTTCACTTTATTATGTTTTATTTACGTTTGGCATAATCATTTAAAATCATAATATCTTCGAAGGACAATCTGAATATGTATGTAGTCACATTGTCGCCATACTCCACACATGATTTTGTTCAAATTTTGTATAGGAGTTTAGTAGCTAGGATGCTGGAATGAATTAAAACATATAAATACAATTCAATATGGCGGACTTTTCATGATGAATTTTGTGTGTTTTTTAACTATGTGACATATTTTTTATGATAACCAACTGCATATTTATTTTAATTATTTAACGATTATGCCAGACGTAAATAAAACATAATAAAAGTGTGACTTTGTAGTTATGTTCCCAAAGAACTGAAATATATTATACAAAAAATGTATAGGTTTTAATAGTTTGTAAAAGTAATGACATTTTATTTGACAAATGTAACATGTAATGATAAAATAGTAAAAACTTAATATTATTACTAATGCTAAGTATTAGAAATAAATAAGTTACAAATTAAATTTAATTTTTTTTAAGGCTTATAGAGTCTTGTTATAGATTATCATCAATTAATTTATAGACACCAGTTTGAAAGTTGCATTAAAAAGTATTGTTTAATGTTTTCTAATATTTTTTTCAATTATTATTTAATATATAACTATTTATCAATACCTGTGTGGATGACATATTCACAATTCAGTGGCATTAAATATATTATGGAATTAGCCTCATCCTTAGGCTATGATTTTGAGGCTGATTTAAAGGGTGCTTAAGCTGTAGATCAACATTATTATTTCAGTATAGGCAATAAAATCACACTCTTTGATTGAGAAAAATTAGATATGTCTGCAAAGAATATAAAACCTCCCTCAATGCTAGTTACCTCTTCCTAAAATTTCCCTTTCCCATTTTAATGGTGTTTCTAGAAATTGACCTATGTTATGGTTTTGTTAATAATCTTATCCATGATAACCCAGATTAAACAAACTATGATAAATTTCAATATCCGATCTTGTTTCGCAAAGGCGAGGCTCTCAAATTAGTACACACTTTACTGAAAGTATCTGTTAATTATGTTAGTATGTGGGGAAAACTCAATCGAAGGTATAACAACCACACCTCATGGCACAAAATTATAATAAAGATTTGTGTCAATTCAAGACCATTAATGGTATGGCATATTGATTACATCAACGTTTATAGACACTTTTAATGACAAATTATATGCACTTAAGAGATTGAAACTGCCAGATTTATGTTATTTCTTTGTTTTTAAATACCATACCCAATCTACTTCAAATATTATATTCAAATACACAACAAGCTTTTGAGAAAAACATGATTTCTCATTAATTTCCAACAAACTAATCAAGCCATACAATTTTTGTCAAATTATTGCAAAGCATTAGAAGCAACCAATTCTTGTAAATTGACCTACTCTTCGGGAATTGATTAGAGTACAATTAATAAATCTGTGTACAAACCACAAATCAATTACCGTATGTTAAATTCACTATCAAACTAACCCTCCTCAAGGTTTTATGATTCACCAACAAAGTGATCTCAGTAGTATGTTCTGTCATAAAGCTCACATACTTTAGAAATGTGGGACTTATTTTAACTTGACCTATCAAACAAGGTGTGATGGGTTAAATCTATGCAAGCATGTTTCAACTGATTACAATTAAATCATTCTTTCGTGAATGTCCATCTAACAATGTGTCACAAGTGTAATCAATCTCACCATGTTACCTACATATTTCAACAAATGTTCAAAGCAAAACAGTTTATGTCCCACAAACCAGTCATACTGTCTTAAAACAAACAAATAATAAACCCTTAAACAAAGTTCAAACCAAATTAGGCATTGTGTAAAAAAATAATAATAATGTGACTGACTAAAGAATTTTCAGTGAACCAAAAAGTCCTGAGTTTAAACCTATTTCAGACAAAGTGTACATATTTTTATTATTCAAGCATTTCCTGTACATAAACTAATCCTTTCCTTCCCATGTGAATGTTATCCAACAGATTAAGTAAGTTTTATTTGTCTATTATAAACACACAATCATGCTTCATGAAGATAAAACTTAGTTTCCAGTAGATGAATCCGCTTATTGTCCAAAATACATTCTACAATACAAGTAAAATATAAAACAATACTTTTAATGTTATAAATATAATTTTTTGTAAAAATAAAAACAACAAAATGTCATTAAAATGTTATTAACTATACATATTAAAGTGTTTATTATGTGTTTGTTTTTGCTAAGAGATACAAATCTGAATTTATACAGTATATTGTAGTACATATTAGATCTTTAGCAACACAACTACAAAGTATCACATTTGTAGAGTTTTATTTACATCCATTTAAAATAGCAACATATTTATAGAACACACTTTTTATAATGGTTTCATTTAAAGTTGCTCGACCAAAATGAATTGGTAGCAACCTGTGTTTCTATTAAGGTGTCATAAATACTAATTAGAACAGAAACTGTGTCCAAAAGGTTTCTCATACTCATGCACTACAACAGTTTCGTATACAAGGTGCTTCAAAAGGACTTTACAGCCTTGTAAAGTCATTTAAATTTATTCAGACTATTTATAGAGTTGGTTTGGGTGTCATTTTGTAGCCTAATATATAATGTTTTGAATCATGTAGTGAATAGTACCGGATAGCATCACATCAACCACTAGCCACAGTTGTAACAAAGATGTTTGTCTTCACTGGTGCTCAGCAGGCTTGCTGTTTATTATAGATTGAAAAATCAAAGTTTGCGACATTTGTGCAATGGAGTTTTTGTTCCAAGTATGCCAAAGATCCTCCCAATAAGCCTACTATTTATGAGTGGCATAGGTGTTTTGTTGAAACCGGGTGTTCAGTAAGCCTTATGAAATCCTCTGGATGTTGGTGGGGGGGGGGATGACAAAGCTTTGTTACTAGTACTATAAAATCAACCCACCTTACATCTAACAAGCGAGCATTCCATGTGTTGAGAAACGTTTGCATCTCAAACCGTAGAGATGGTGCAAGAACTAAATACACTGATAGGGTTGCTCGTAAGGAGTTTTGTGTGGAAGTGTTGGATGAAGAATAGAATTTCATTGACTGGAAATCGACATCAGATGAAAAGTCTAGAAAATTACTAATAGAAGTCATATTGCACCTAAAAATGTTAGGTAAAAATTTGAATGTTAGGTACAATTTTTATGTATTTTGCTACAAAATGACACCAAAACCAGCTTTGTAAGTTGTCTGACTAAGTTTATAGTTATAAAAGTTGTTAAGTCCTTTTGAAGCACATGTTATATTGTTTTTTATACATTTTGTTACAGAACTCGCAAAGTTTAAAGTACCAAACTTACCGAGTAGTTAGTGTTTGCAGTCTTTGCATTGGTGATGTAGTTTACAATGCATTGCATCTTCCATTACCCTCTGAGCCTGTCATCAGTTGGTCTGCTCATCTATCTGGAGCTCTATCAGGTTTACTAGCAGGATTTCTCATTTATACATCACACAATAAAGAAATCAGTACCCTTATTATTTTTATTAAATATTTTGTTTGTATTTTTGTAATCATTTTAGTTCTTTGTTTGCTTTCAATTTATCTTAATTATAATTAATTTATATGTTTTTATGTTTATAATAGCAGAGAGTGGCAGGAGGGGGAGGGGAGGAGGAAAAGTAAGCTCAAATTACTTAATAACAAAAAACTATTATTTGATCTCCCTCCTCTGAATGATATTACAAAATATTGTACTTGTTATGTTCTAAAAGTAATTTTACGGTGTTATAGATTTTATGAAAATGTCGTAGTCTTAATCGTTGTAACATTTTTAATTCATAGTCATTAATTTTATGTAACTTCCATTAGGATATTTTACGCTTTGCATGTATTTAAAAATCTTGCAATCCTAATTTTAATTGCACGTTTTGTAATTTCCAGTTATAAAATGTAATGTTTCAATAAATTTTGTTATCTTTTTCAGGAGTGTGATATTTTCTGCTGTTTATTTGTAGTGTAATTTTTTTACACATTTTACATTTAAGTTTTAAGAGGAGGGAATTGTTCTTTTTGCTAAGTTTTAGATCTCCATTAACTACTACTAGATCTCCATCCAACACTTGGGTAGGCTACTTAAAAAGTTTTCTTCATATTCATCCTTCCGATATTAATGTAACGACATACCTAGAAGGTAGTTGTTTTCGTTGAAATTTTAAGGTGGTTAAATTTCGATCACTGCTAGCTTTAATCCGTGCTATCTGAGCAGTAATCAATGACTGTTGTCATGATATTTACATTGTAATACTTTGTAGCTCTTGGAAAGGTTACTGTAGTCTGTGCTGTCTGAGCAATAATAATGACTATTGTTATAATATATAAAGTGTAATACTTTGTGGCATAAGTTTGTCATAGGGGAGTGATATACGGTGAATTTGAAAAGTGAGTATTATTAGGTTATTAAAAAAAAATGTGCAATCTGTTTTTAAACGAATTTTATTATTAAAAGAAATGCCATACCTTAAATTACTGTTTTACATCATTTCCACCAGTATTAACCCGTTGAGTCTTACACTCACATTTATGCGAGCATTAGACATTATATTTTAGCTCCAATTTTACAATATAGACTATAATATTTTATATGTATATAAATGTTAGATTTCTGTAGTTTTTTCACTTAACACATCTACAAAAATAAAACTTGCAAAATTGGTGTTGTCTGTGGAATTTAATTCAAAACAACCCTGTACACCAACCACCGCCACCCCACAATTTGGAGTGAACCAAACTGCACAGAAAAACCTTATTTTTTAGATAAGATACGAACCCACAACCTTCAGCGCCAATCCTTGATCAAGGGATTGATGTCTTAAGCCTCTCGACCATGAAAAATTTAGATATAATCAATCATTTACCATCACAGTATGTAGTCAACTTGTCTGTGCCACCCTGTAGTTTCACAAACAATCCCCTTACCTTCAAATCTCACAGAAAATAAATATAGTGATTTTTTTAACTTATGTCAGAAAAAAACCTTAGGACTTAAAGAGTTAAGATATTGTCTTAGGGTGGAACCAATTATTGAATAACCTCTTTGTACCCCGTCTATGTAGAAAGGGCTCATGAAGATTAAAATTGGGTACATTATTATAGAATAGAATAGAATATGTGCTATTCTTGATTAACTGTACCAGCACAAAGCATCTGCACACTATTTGGTAATTGCGAATAATGTTAACTCAATACTGTTAGAATATTGATAAATCAGCTGTTTTATAATATCAGCTATCTTATTCAGTTTTGTTAAATTAGTGTCATGTAATGCCTCCAAAGATTTATGTCTATAGATTATTGTTTTCAAATAATTCATTGTTGCATTTTTCTGTATTTTTGTACATTTATAAATTTTTAAAAAATATATAAAAGTATCTTTTCTTTTACCACTATCTTATATTATTATATATTTTAGTAATATTAATACTGTTCAATGAAATCACTTTCTATTCATTAATAAATCTATGTGAATGAATATACTTTCCTACGGATAAATATGTACATAATTTTTAAAGAAACATTATTAACATGAAAAGGATCAACAAATTAAAGAAAACAATTTTTTTTTACAATAAACACTTTATTTGTAACAATATGATGTTAGGGTATTCCAAGAATATTTGCTTGTAACAACTGAAGATGATGATTTAGTTTTCAAAATGTCGTGTTGTCACAAATAGAAGTGTTTATTGCGTTTTGTTTATTTTGATGATTATTTTTCATTGTTATAATGAATTTATTTTTTCAAAGTTATTTATATATTTATCCAGAGGAGAGAATACTGTCCCTTTTATAGATTTATGTGTTAATTTGTCACTAGTATATAAAAGACAGAACTTATTTACTTTTTCTTCTTGGGTGTTTCTCTGTTACCAGGTGATGCCAAATACATGATGTTTGTTGTACATGGAAGCAACCAACCTCAAAAGGGCAATGTATATAAAAGACAGAGTAATATTTAGAAGTCTAGTGCATTTCTTCAATCTTCTTCCTCTTACGTTAAACGTAGAAAAAATTTCAAACAACCCAGTAACTATACACTTGATGACATTTCCAAGAGCATTTATTAGCTAAGGTTTTTCTTCTTTTTACTTTATTATATATATTTGTAGTATAGAGAAAGTTATATGATGAGTTAAAAATTTGATGGCTAGTTTCTTGTGTATATTTCTGTTTTGAGATTTCCTGAGTTGAAAAAAGTTAATCAAATTTGGTAAAATGTGGGTATAGTTTGGTCATATGATTGACTATTTTAAAATTTGGCTCTAACGATTTTGATCAAATTTTGCTTAAGTGTTGTCTCTAAGAACCCAAATAAAACATGTGTTGCCATCTGTCCAAAAATGCTGGTTTACATGGGCGCCGACTCCATGGGGCCCAAGGGGCTCGAGCCCCCCCAATGTTGTGGGAAGGGGGCTCAGCCCCCAATGTTCAGAAAGGCGGTATAGTCATATACCATTTTTACTTTTTTGCCATTTATAATTTTCATAATTTTGTACGAGTAAAAGAATTTAATTTGTTGTTAGGTCTCTAGACTTATTATATTTATTACCCCCATCAATCACTTTTAGGCCCCCCCAATAATTTTTAAAAGTCGGCGCCCATGCTGGTTTATGAATATTTGGTAAAAAACCAAAAATAGTTCAAGGACCGTTGTATAATTTCTCAAAATAGACTATAGTGATTTAATTCAAATTTTAGTGAAATGTAAAGATTAATGAGATAAACCCAAAATCACAGTAAAAATAGACTACAGTTCAGGAATAATTGACAAAAAACGAAAATGAACAATGATTGCTGTCATTAACTGCTCGATTTTAAACAAATTTTAATATGATTTATTCTGACACATTTATAGCTCAAGAGATGGTAAATTTTGGCCCTTAAGTATAAATATTTTGTGAGACACCACAAAGGTTTATTTTCACTTTTTGATTAACAACATCCAAACTGATCGTTTTAGTGGCAAAAAAACTAAGGTACGTTTTCACTTGATTCGTGGGATGGGTGAGTGAGAAAGTTTGTGCAATGTTCTTATACACCTTTTAATTAATAATTGCACAGAATCTTTGAGCAGAAGAAGGGAAATAATTGTTTTAACATAATTGAGAATTATTCTTTATTATTTTGTAGGTCTACATTTTAAACTCAAAAATGAAATTATTCCTGATGTGTTATGTTGAGATCAGTGTTTATGATAATATTCAAGTTACAATATAATATTAACTTATTTGAAGACGGCTTATAATATCAACTACAACTAAAACTATTATAAATTTATTAAATCTCTATACATTTTATAACTAACATGACCACTTAAGTAAATAATTATAAATAATACTTGTTTTTTATGTTAGACAATCTGCGATATACTAAAGAGGTTCTTAAAATATAAAAATGACATGACATTTCTTAATGATATGTTTTAAATATATAATTAAGGAAAGTAGACTATTCCAATATTTCCCATTTAAGTACAAGATTGACCGGCTAGCTAAATATGATCCCATTTTTACTTATCCAGTTTACGAAATATAAGGTAAGCTTGGTAATAGCAACATTATTTTTTGACTGATCTTCACTTTTCATGGCCTCAGTAAATCGAAAAATGTATTTTCATCATGTCATCTACCTGTTAGCACAATAGCGACCAAAAAAATTAAGATAGAAACATGACATTTGCAATAAAGGACTATAGTCTGCTCACATAGAACATATTAAAATTCAGAAAAATCTAATGAAAATGTCAAAATCACAGTCATTTTATACAGTATTTGTTCATATCTTGTGTAATAAATATTACACATATATTCCTAAAAAAATATCCAACCTATAACATACTAAATTTCGTACAAAGTTTGAGATTTCAATTTTGCATGTAATCGTACCTATCCCTAAAATGATGACAAATACTAAAGTTATTAAAAAAATATAATTTCAAATCCTGACCTCTCAAGAAAATGTGATATTTGTATAGTTACGAGATTCAGCAGGGCCGAGTCATCGATATGAGGATAGCAATTATAAGCTTCTACATTATGTGTACAGCTTTGAGGACTGCTACACCTGATACACTGACACAAGCGAAGCGAGTGGATACTTTTCAATATATACACATCTACGTACCTGTTAGATCCTAGTCAACTTCAAGGGAATGGTGATATACACAATTATGAGGTCCAGAAAACCTGTATAACAACTGATTTAAACATACTTACTCTACTGGGTACAGTAAGACTCCTTGCAACAATTAATTACATTCTTACAAGGCACATGAGACCAACATATGTACTTAGCATTCAGAGGCTCTCCTTGTATTACATTGTATGATGTTGCTGTGTAAACACTACAAAGGTGGAATACTTGTTTTATCATACAATAAACGAAAACAATTTTACTGCCAAACCCGGGAACTCTCCACTCTACCAGTTTATGATTCTGGTGTTTCTATGCGGTCAAATTTGCTCATTCCAGTGGTGTGGAAGGATCCTTGAAAATCCAATACAAACGAGGATTTATGGAGAGAAATAGGTCAAATTCGGGTCAAACTGCAGATTCGAGAAAGGAAGTGGAGGTGGTTAGGGCATACACTGAGGAAGCCAGACGGAACCATTGAGAAAGAGGCCCTAGATTGGAACCCGCAGGGTGTCAGAAGAAGAGGTCGACCCCGAGAAACCTGGAAGAGGACCATTATTAAAGAAGCAAAAGAAGTTAACAAGACTTGGGGAGAAGTGAAGGCACTTGCTGGAGACAGGGACAGATGGAGAGCTCTTCTGGACGCCCTATGCTCCAATAGGAGATAAAAGGAAATAAGTCAAGTAAGTCAAGTGGTGTTTGTATAATTCCATATGAATATCAAAAGATCAAGTTTAAATAAAAACTTAGTTAAAAACATTTTATAACACACTGATGTAAACTACATAAATAATGTCTTATACTAAACTTAAGACAGTATTAGGTTTGACTTATGTGGAAACTGTCTGATAGAACCCACTCATATATTGACAAAACTTTTTCTTTCTTTTATAATTATAAAGATTTACAGCGTTAGCGTGTATTTACCATATGACTTTAATAACATTAAGAAGTATATACACAGTATTTTAATTTTTAAAAAAACATTATAAATTGAGCGTTTAAATAATATGCTCATTAATTTTAATATTTCCATTAAATTACTTTACAACACTTTTTTCTTTTATGTCGGTAGATTGTTTATGTTTTATGGTATTGTATTTGTACCATCGGATAAAAGTGTGAACAAAATTATTATAAACAATTTTAAAACTCTTTGATGGTTAATATTCATTCTTTGAAATTCTGTGACTTTTTTTTAAAGATTGGAATTATGAAGAAAGGAATGTTTTGTAATTGTGTGAAAACATGGTTGAGATTTCAATAATTCTCCTGGTTTTACCCTTCTGTCAACTTATGTAAATTTTATCTTTAGTTATTTCAGTAAACAGTCGAATAACATTGCCCACACTTTCCCACTCATCCATTCCTAAAACCAAATAAAAACTAATTGCCACCAAAAATGTCATTTTGGTAGTTGTCAATCGAAAAGCATTTTGGGATGCTGTCTTTGAAAATTATATATGTATTTAAATAAGGACCTGAACTTGTTTCCCTTGTACCATAAACATGTCTTCAGCAAAAGTTATATTTGAAAATCAAGTTGTTTAACCACAATGATTTTGCTTTTTGTCAATTATTTCTGAACCATAATATTTTGTACATGAGTTTTTCACATTTCACTAAAATGTAATTGAAATCAGTGTTAATCAGTTTTAAAATGTTAATTCACCAACTTGCATTTTTAGAGAGCAATACATTTGGTTTGGGTCATTAGAGTCTACACTTAAGCAAAACTTTTAGAGCTAATTTTAAGAAAATCGTAACATTGTGTTTTCATATGACAACCACAAAATGCTCACAACAAATTTACTTAAAATTGGTTGCGGGTTTGGGTTGTAGAGGATTTCACACACAACAAGTGATAGACAGACCGACATTATTCCAAGAAGCACTTTTTTTTTTTAACTCAGCTTATATATCTCGAGAAACTTGACGTTGATTTTTTAATGGATTACATAACTTTTTCTATATGTTATAGTATATATTAAAATGTAAAACTGTTGCAGTTTACTGCCTTGGTGGTTGTTCCAAAGAACAATTAAATTTTGGGCCAAATAGCACCAATAGAATGTAAAAATAAGGAAGGGTGATATCTGTTCATCATGTATAAATTGTTCGAAAGCTTGAAGTTTAATGCAAGATTTCAGTTTTCTTATGGAGTGATTATGTTTTGGTTAAAATCTTTTAGTGAACGAGAGTGAATATATGGATTTAGCTATTATTGTATAAATGAGTGAATGGTGCACTTGTTTGTTTTAGAATGATACTTGTAATATTTAGACATTTTGGAGTATTCTGAATTTGAATTAGACAGTGAGTTTTTTAGTAATTGAAACGTTATGTGGTAGCTACATCAACTTCTGCTATTTTTATTTATTATATCTATAATTAAATATTGGGTTGTTATTAATGTCATGGCAAGCAGAAAATTACAGAAAAGTAATATTTTAATAAATGTTCATTTTAAACATTCATTTTCATTTTAACAAGAGAATTTATAATAATACATAAAACCAATAAATAAATACAAAATAATTTAAACTACCACACACACACATACATATCTATATATATTATAACATAACTTTACATATCTTAAACAAAGTTAACCTTAATACAACTAAATTTAAAAAAAACCATCGTAATCTCTATAATTACATGTCAAATTACTTATAATAATTTATTTACTTTACAATAAATATATTTCATATAATAATAATAATAAATATTAAAAAATATAAATTATACATTCTTCAATCCTTGGCTTTATTCAAAACTTGTCATATTTAGAAAATCTTTGTGTAATTTTAAAAATTGTTAAAGAAATTAATTTTCAAATGTATAATTTATATTTTTAATTATTTATAAAAATATTTCAAGATGTAGGTAATAGATGTATTTGTTATCGATGATGAATTATTTGAAAGACATAGGTATAGAATTTGTATTACATCAATGTCTTACAGAGTTTTCAAACATGAACCTCTAATAATTATAATTGATAATTACTCAGCCAAAGAATTAAAATTAATAATAATGCAAATAAAAGTTATTCATTTAACAAAATATAAAATTGAAAAGTTATACGATTTTCTCATGACAGAAACTTAATTGACCATTTCAATTTTTGTCCTAAAGATTGAATTAAAAGGCTTGATCATTTCAAATAGCATGGAAAATATCACCAAACCACAAAAAACAGGAAACAATAACTAAGTCTTTTTAAATAATACAGTTATAAACTACACTAATATACATTTTAATATCCTTGGTGAAGTCAGACAGGTGTACTAAAGCAAGAGTTGATATCCTTCATCATCGGCCAAGAATCTGTTTATGGAACATCTTACAGATTAGCACTTATATGTGTGTCTCCCAATGTCCCAATGGGTTTCGAGGGATTATAAGAAGGTTTGAGAGAACTGAAGACAATGCACAGTCAAAGAGGATGCTCAATTAAATTTCTTCAAGACTCAGTACAGAAGATTCAACAATTCAGAACAACAGAAAGTGATTGATGGGTTACTAGATATTCCGTAGTCATCTACACAGAATGGGTTTCATATACCAGGCCTTCTGTGTAGGAAATGTGGTGAAGTTGAGGAGAGAGCTCAATACATAATACTTGACTGACCAGTTTTGAACAGGATATGGATTTTGTCCTAGGGGCTCTGTGAAGTGGAGGACAGATAGGAGAACAGGACATTATCATCCAAAGTATTTCACGGTTTTCCAAATACCTAAGATTGGATTGAAAAAGAATGATCTGTGAATGAGGGTGAACAATAATCTTCTTAGTTTAGAAGTAAAACCAGAACTGGAATCCTGGTGCTCCTTGCAATAGAATAAAAAAAATCATCCTCAGTGTGTAACAGTGAAAATGATACCAACCTAAACTAAAGCTATGTGCTACATAGCATGCCCTCCCACTCCTAACAGGGCTCCCACATCTCCAGTCTAATTACCTGTGACAAGACGCTTATATGGGATTGATTTGTTAAGAGTGCGAGTGCAACTTAGCTTAAGTTTTACTTTTAGTCAGTAACAGTTTAACTGTAACCCTCTGAGAATGATGACTTCATCGAAATTTACATTGGGGTAGAGTTATAAACATAACTAAATTATTAAAATGGTCTTAGTTATTACCTATTTTTGTGGTTTTGTGGATTCTTTATTTTCCGTATTGTGAATTTTACCACAGTGATCCTTGGACCTTTAATTTAATAGTGGCAGATCAAAATACAAAATGACCAGATCATAGTTTATTTTTAAAAAATTTTTGTGTTTTATTATAAAACAGTAAAAATGTTCTTTGAAAGAAATTTGGAGAACTAAACAATAAAGTGGTGTGTTAAACAATAAAATTATGAAATTAGTTCATGGGTTTTCCAGCTAACTTCACCCAAAATTTACAATCATCTCCAGTAGTGGAAAATAATTATTGAATATTCTACGTACAGTACTTCAAATTTGTGACCGTTATAAAACACATTTAAAATAAACAAAAAGTCTAAGTACAAAAATAAAATGATTTGCATCAAAGAATATGTAAACGTATGAAGAATAAGTACTTCATATTTTGCCATCAGTGTGAGTTTGATTCCTGGATGTGCTTTTCAAATTTACACTTTAATTAGTTTTCCAGAAAAAAAAAATTATTTTAGAACTTGTTGGCTGAGTGTTAGGAGATTTTAGCCTTATGCCAATTTAATTTAGTCAATGCAGATTCAATTAATTAAAAAATAAATCTTGTAAAATGATTTTGTTTTGATAATAAATACAAATTCTGAATGTTTATTCTAATTATCAAATTAATTTTAATTAATATTTTTTTAAATAGTATATCATCTATATCTTTTCTTCAATAGTTTTTGGTTAATCTGTTTAACTGACTGTGGTAGACAATTTAATAATCATCATAGTTGATGACATGGCACTCGGCTGGGTTCTTAATTGACACGTTCAAGGTTTCAAACTTGGCGTGGTTTAAATTGTATCAGCATTTTAAAGGTCTACATTGCACACCCACTTCTGTACACATACATTCCAAACATGGTCCCGATAGTTCAGATATTATTCGACCAACTCTATACATTCTTCCATAAATATTACAACCGGCTAGTTTTAACAAACCCGAAGCTGCTCCTGGATCGGGAACAGACAATGAAGGCAAATTTGGTTGTTGTGTTGGTTTTGATAATAATGGACGAC
Source organism: Aphrophora alni (assembly GCA_963513935.1). Classification (NCBI taxonomy): domain Eukaryota; kingdom Metazoa; phylum Arthropoda; class Insecta; order Hemiptera; family Aphrophoridae; genus Aphrophora; species Aphrophora alni. The sequence continues at coordinate 89,913,030 of OY740772.1, forward strand.
GGGGAGTAGTAAACTGTGAATATTTGGTAGCAAAATATTTTCTCGTACTTGTTTTTGTCGTAAAATATTTAACAGTAGTGTATGAAACATTTGCTGTGTCCAACAAAGTTGATTTATTTACAGAGAATGTTGATTTGGATGTTGATTTTTCAAAATCACTTATGTTAACAACTTTCGTATCATCTGGATAACCATAACCAGGAGCAATATTTCCTGAGGGTTGTTCTGTACTACTAGCAAAATTTTGTATCAAATTGGCATCATCGTCACTTCTATGTTCCAACGGTTCTTCACTTCCATTTTTAATATTTACCGTATTTGGTGAAAATGTTTTGTTCATTACTTTTATATCTAGTAATGTAGCATTCACTCTTACTGGCTTTTTAATTTTAAGGTTAGGTTTGAGCGTAGTTGTTGAAGTAGACAATGGTTCATTGTTAAAAAGATAATTGAACACGCTATGAAATGAAAAACTATCATCTTCATTTTGTGAGTCAATGTCTTCATAATCAGGGGTTTTAGTTGTATCTTCATCTTCCCAAGAAAATGAATTCCAAGTTGAAGTTTTATTTATATCTGTAATATTTGTTGTTGTTAGTGCCTTAGTGATGTTTTCATTTGGAATCACTGTGTGGTTTAGTTCTAACAACTGAGTAACAGAATTTGTGGAAGATGTTGCAGTTGTGGTTGTGCTTGTTTCTGTAGAAGTAGTTTCATTTACTATTTGTGTTGTTATTGAAATTGGAGTTGTAAGAGGTTGCGTACTTTGAAAAGGCTGTGGAACGGTTGTAGTTGAATGTTCCCATAAATAAGGCATGCTTTCTCCAATGAGAGCAGGTAAATCTGGGGCAGGTTCTGTTCGTATGACATCACGAAATGGATCAGGTGTAACGACATCATGAGCAACTGTAAAAGACGGAAGGTGAGGAACTGCATGTTGTAGGCCTGATGGTAATGGAGTAACATGGTCAACCACTCTTGTTGGAGACTCCAAGTTTGAACCTTTTAAAACAAATAATAAATTATAAAATGGTGCCATTAAATAATATAAAATGATACATTAGAAAAAAGAAGAAAATAATGAATGCTATAATATAAACTATCTTTCATATAGAATATCCTACAAGCTAGTAATTAATTACCTTTTTATCCCATGAGATGGATAAGAGGCCTATTAATTTTTTCAAGTACTGTAGCTTATTATTTTGGAAGAATATAGCACTAGAAACTTATAAATGTGTATGTTGCTATAATTGTATGTAGGTATTCTTAATAGGTATTGGTAATTATATCTGTAGTGAGCATACTTTAGGCCTTACTAAAGAGCTGATTATTTATGTGAGAGCTGACATGTAGAAGGAATGGCGTGGGTCAATCACTATTTCTCAACAATTCATTTAGTGTCAAATCAGCAATTTCAGTGCTATTAAAGTAATTTTTAATTTTTTTTTTAGTAGGTAAAGAAGGTTGTCCATTAAAAATTTTATATTGCTCTTTTCTAAGATAACAAGTGTACAAGATATATTTATTGTTTAAGTAGTGACTATAACAGTATTGAATTATATAATGCCTCAAATTACAAAGTTTTTACTAGTGGTGATAATATAACTGTGATCTTCTATGACTTGTCTCCATCAATAAGATATTTGATATCTAGGCATTCATCCAAAATAATAATGCTGTGTGTGTCTCATTACATTTTACAGTTTAAAAAAATGATACATATGAAATGCTTACTACAAATAATCTTCCCACAGCATGTCCCATGTTCTTTCTCCAGTAATCGATGACAACCAAATTTTACTGCAGGACATTTTGGTTCTTGACACAATATTTCCCCGTAGAAACATAAACAAAGGTCACATGCATTTGGTTCTGTTAGCAACTCTCCATGGCGATAGCTCTGACCGCCACTTGAACATCTTTCTGGAAACAACATTTAATTTAGAATTAAATTTTATAAGTGCTCGTATGGAACCTTGTTGAAATTTAAAAAAATCAAATTTCAAATTTCAAAATAACGGCTATTTTAATCAGTTTTTTGGTTCATATCTCATGTATTATTAAATTTACAACACACTAAATTAGATATAAATTTTTAGATTTCAATTCTGTATGAATTAGTACCTACTCTATTTCTCTATGAAGACAAATAGTGAAGTTATTGTATGTACAGTAATTTCAAACCCAGATCTCTCAAGAAAATGATATGTACATAGGTATGAAATCTGGGGGAGCATAGCAAGTAGAAGATCCTACTTGTATGTTTCAAGGCCTATCAGGGCTAAGGGACTGACATGAGCGAAAAGAGTGAAAGTTTTAATATATACATATATAAGAGGCCTGTGTTAATAAAGTAATGGTATAAATTCAGAAAAAAAAACTGTGGAATTTACCTTTTTTGATACCGTAATACCCCTTGATCTACTAATACAATTTTAATATTTTCTACAAGGTCCAATAAATCAATTTTGGAGCATTACATTTAAAGTATCTGCTTGTATGAGGCGGCTGGGTAAGTTTATGATACCATCCATCAACTTGTTTAAAGCCATGGTACAAAGGTAACTCTGATGCAGTAACTGGTGAGTTGAATAATAAATTTAACTTTGTTATACCATAAATAAGTCTATGGACACAGTCTGTATTGGTAATCCAAACATTGTGGTTCTGTCACAGACTGTTATCACCATTTTCAAGTAAGGAAATTTAATTTTTATAATCTTTTGTAAGAAACTAGTGTTGGTTTACTCAATATTTATACTGGAATATACAATTATTCTTATAAGTCAGTTAAATGTGTCTGATGCTACAGTTAGGGGAAGAAGTCTTTTGGTATGGAATGATGAGCTCGTGGTTTTTCAATGTGATACAGTCACTGCAGAATATTAATTAGAAATTATGACTATTTTTTATTTTAAGAATAAAGATGAGCAACAACAATTTAAATTCATTTTACTGCCAAAATACAATGAAAAAAAAAATTATAATAATTATATCATTACAGAAATAACTGTTTATAGAGCTCAGAATAGTGAAATTAAAATATTTCTTAGAATAAAAGATGAAATACTTTTTTGATTTGAGTAAAACCCAATCAATTAATCAGTTCCAAACATTTAAAAAATAAAATTTAATTGTTTCTTTCAGAAACTATTGTAAATACAGAGACTTCAAAATTTCTTGGAGTGGTAATTGATGAAAACCTAAACTGGAATAAATATATCCATTCTTCTTCTGTTAAACTTCATTTGGACTTTAGCTATTTCATAATTATATTTCCAGTTTTTCCACTATCAAGGAAATGTATTATGCAAATGTCTATACAGACCTCAGATATATGGTATATCTCTGGGGTAATTCTGTAAATCTGACAATATTTCCGTGTATGTATGTGTGTGTGTGTGTGTGTGTGTGTGTGTGTGTGTGTGTGTGTGTGTATAAAATTTAATAGTTTGTAATCTGAAGTTTAAACATTAAACAATCTTGTTGAAATTCTTTTAAGAAAGTAAATATTTTAACACTGGTTAGGATTTACATTTTATACTTTTTATTGTTCTTTAAATACAACCAGAGAGGGTACTCCATGAGGTGGAAGTACTTCAGTATCCAATTCATAGATTAAAACTATTTGAAGGCAGTGTGAAACTCAGGCTTGAAGTTGTACAACAAATTGTTACAATATTTGAAAATTTGAAAACGGAAGAATTTGTTGTTGAGTTTAAGATAAATGTAGAGAGTTACCTGATTCAACAAGAATTTTATTCAGTTGAAGTATACTTGGAGCTGTAAAAATGTATCCGTGTTATTTATTGGTGTGTTATGTTTATATTTATTCCAATTATTTCCTCTTGTTTGTCCTGGAGGTTTGAGAATAAAAAGACAATTGAGGGTGAATTGTGACTGGGCAATCATAAATCAATCCCCCTTTTACTAATAATTGCTTATAATGAATGTACTTCCATTATTAAAATTTTAGAAATTATTGTAACCAAACTCACCATCTTCGTGTATTTTTGGCTGCTCAGTTATTGGCGGTAATATAGTTTCCGAAGTGATGTCTACTGCAATCCCATTTATTCCAGTTGTGTGATATGGAGCATCATATTTAGATTCATAAAACGGACCATCCAGCAATGGTTCTCTTGGCAGGAATCCACCTGAGTTAAAGAAAATTATGCTTAAACAATTTTAAATAAATGTTAGAAAATTACAGATATATTAGCTGTTTTACATTTTTCAGTTTACTATTAATATTTATTTTTGAATTTCTATTAAATTAATAGGCGATATAAATTATTTACTGAGCAATATAATGACAACTGATTTTTCTTTTATTATTAAGTGTTTAAAAGAGCGAGCATTGCTTAGTAAAATAATTGCAATATTACGATACAATTACCAGTTCAATATTCAACAAGTTAATGTAAGACAAATCAGAAACACATTAATTATTTAAGAATCAACATAACAACAAAGAAAGAAATTATAGTAAGAAATTTTGAAATAAAAATATATTCTTTTTGAACAAAACACAGAATAATGATAAATTATACACATATACTGCCTTATATCACTGTTATGGTGGGAAGAGTTAAAAAAATAACGATTATTTGACTACAATAAAAATTCAGAACTTGAATTAAAAATTATAACTTCTTTATTACCAAATCAGGAGCTCTACCTATATAGAGTTCTGTGAATCATCACCTTTCAACTACTGTTTGTAATGTTAAAATAATGTATTTTCCATCTTTACATTGTAATGCCCATGTCTATGGTCATATTTTATTTTTTACCAATACCACAAGAACCAGCATTTTTGGAGTGGTAAATCATATGCTTCGTTATGGTCCTCAGAGGCTACAATTGAGTCAAAATTGTTAGAGCAGATTTTTAGAAAATCGTCATTGAGTTCTTGAAAAAATGAAAACTTCCTGAGAAAATTGGTCCACTCGTTTGGGCTGTAGACTACACATACGACAGATGACATACATCAGTAGATGACAAGACAGATATAATTCAAGAAACCACTACTTTTGTACTTTGGGAACCTTAAAACGGATATAACTAAAAAAAACTCGACATATATATTTTATCATCATATTACTATCTACATACTACATATAAATATATGTGAGAAAGTAAAAACATAGCAAGTCACCTGGAATAATTGCTTTTAACTCTGAACTAGTCAAAAACAATAATAGCATAATATCTAAACCTTTTACTTATATAGTCAATGATAGTTTTTCAAAAGGTTTATTTCCAAGTAAATTAAAAACACGCTGTATCACTGCATTATTTTGGTAATAGAGAAGTTAATGAAAAGTAGATATCATTTCTCAACCCCTCCTACTTGGTCCATACTTTGTTAAAGACAATAATGGAAATCCTTTTACTGTAAATCAAGACCCTATGGTCATTCTTGATCGTTTTATAGGAGACCTCAGGAGATTTTGTCGTTCCCAAAACCTGTATTTTTGATCACAATGGTTCCAGCAAGATGGTGCAACCAGCCGCACAGCCAACCAACATTGCTTTCCTTCATGAAACTTTTGGCAACCCTATCATCTCCCTTAGAACAAACTTTCCTTACCCAGCCCTCCCCTGATCTTACACCACCTGATGCCTACGTCTGGGGAATGTTGAAGGAGAAGATATTCCATGAAGACCCACCAGCGACCATCGTCCAACTCCAGCAATAAATAACCATGTATATAAGGAGCATGAAACAAACCCTCTTCACCAAAATGATGCAAAACCGTCAAAAACAGTACGAGTGTTGCCTAAAACTGAACGGAGGTCATATTGAACATGTTATTACCCAAGTCTAACTGATTTTGCTTCCTTTTTACTTGTATATGTTGGTAAAACTATGTAAATAAAATCTTACAATTTCAGTAGTGTTTATTTTGGCGCATACTGTATATGTATGTAAAGTGTGAGGAGTTATAAGTGGAAATATACCAAGAAATACAGACAGGCTTAGATCACAGTTTAAAAATGGTGCACATTTTCTTAAAAAGAAGTATATTTTTCATAAAAACTTTTGATTTTATTTAGTCCAGAATATTTAATTAGTATTAGTTACCCCAAAATATTAAGCAGAGTTTAAATAAAAATAGTTTTGCAAACCATAGGTGGAGTATTATTTTGAAATTTTAATACTGGCATAATACTCATATTAAATAAGAATTATCCAGAAATTTGAAACACAAGTCACAGCATTTTGATTAATTGAACCCAAATGAATATAAGATAATATTTAACTAATTAATTGTTGCCTTTCTTCACAAATATTATTTTAGTTGTGTTAAAGTTCATTGTATGTAGGTACTAGGCTCTATGGGCGGTCTAAAGTTTTTTCTTTTTTTGTATTTTTTCCTATAGAATCTGGCAATACAGACACCAATACTATTTAACTTAAAGGTGGCATTTTTGTTGTTTTTCTTTTTGTTTTATCTGCTTTGTTGTTAATTATTTATATCTTTTTTTTTTTTTTAATTTCTAATGTGTATTTTAATTGTTGTTTTGTTTATATTTCATATTTGCTATAAATTAGTTTTTATTCATAATAAAGTTTCTTTATTTGTGAAAAAAATTATGTTTTTGAAGCATTATGTATGTGTTAAATTAATTTTAATTTAAGAGTTGTGTTAAAATATTTGTATATATTATTATTTTTTTACAATTTAATATTTTATTTTATAATAGAAAACAAAAGATAATAAAAAAATATAAATAACAATTTTCTGAAACTCTTACCAATTCATACAAGACAAAATCAAAATTTTGTTTTGAAAATGTATTTATTAATCATTACTACGTTTACCTTCCGTTTCAGCTGGAGGAGAAAACCGGTTTGAATGTAAAACTTCATAGAAATGTGGACTGTCTGTGGGATGTGATTTTTCCTGAGCAGCTGTGTACCCTGAGTTTTCAGGTTTATCCACCACAGCATCAGCAGCTACGAATGGTATTATTCTGTACAAAAGTAAATACAACTATAAATTTAATATTCCTATATATCATTTTCTTAATTTAATAATTTAAAAGTACAATTAAATGTTTAGTTATTTATCTTTTTATTATTATTAAGAGATTTTATTTATTTAAGTATTGTAATTATATAACATTCACTCAAGTAAAATTAGACCTATGTGTGTTATCACATAATGAAGGCTTTCATAACCCTTGACCAATGAACTCAATGTTCAACAGAAATTAACTCTCCCTACTTGTCAAATATGTCAACATTTTTGGTAGGATAACTATTACATACTAGATGTCGACAACAGCTGATATTTTTATCATTATTTATTAACAAATTCATCACAATTCATAGCGTATTATGGTAATTTGAAGAAGTGTACTAGATTCAAACTCTTTTCATAAACTGTGCACAGAGGAAAATAAGTCAAAATGTGTTCCCAAAATTATACCCTTAATATTTCAGTACTTTTATTTTATTCTCTTTTAAACTTTTGAACATTATCTCATGATATTACTTTTATGTCATCTTGTACCTTTTTTTTAAATATTTGTAACATATTTAATGCTTCTATACAATTTTTTTCCTTAAAAAATGACAAAATTAATCACTGTAAATTAAATGAGTGGTGCAAGCAACTTGAGGAAGAGCAAAAGTAAATAAAATTGTATAAAAACACTTGAATGTTTTGTACAGATTCTGGTAGTACCAGTGTGGACTGTTAGGAAGTTGCAAGAGTGCATAGTTTAAAGGGCAAAAATTTAACAAATAATAAATATGTATTGATTATATTAAAGTCTAAACACTTACTAATTGAATGTCTAAGAAATGTGAGTGACTATATTATTCACATTTAGATTTTGATGTATGTTGTGGAGTGATTAACAACAAAAATCTGATGAATGTACAGTCCTGGGATATGAAATTTTTATTTTATCTTGTTTAGAGGGTTAAGAAAGATAAAGTAATTTCTTAGTGCAGGAACAGGAAATGTCTAGAACACATTGTTGTATCAAAGTTACAAAATAGGAGTTTTTTGTTTTAATATCTCAGGATGTAATGAGTAGATTTTAACTAAACCTATGCCAAAATGTTTGTTATGAGCTCTAGAATGTATCTGAATGATTCGTGTATTGAATGTTGATATAATATAGTTATTATTGTTAATAAAAAATATTATTAACAAAGTTGCTATTCAGGAATGTTGCTTATATCGAAAATAAACAATATCACAATTTCAAATCAATATATTTGATCAATTATTTATTAAGATATAGCAAATTTTTTATAATTAATTTTCAATCTAGAATTTTTATATTAAAAAAAAAAATAAAATAATAATCAGATCTACATGCGAATTATTCACCATAATAAAGTGTTTATAACAAACATTTTGAAACTGGTTTGATTAAAATCAGTCTTATTAGATCCTATAATATTAAATAAAAAACCATAGCAAACTTTAGTTTATAACTTTATCGTTTTGGATAACTCCTGCACTATGAAATGAAAATGTCTTAACCCCCCCCCCCCACAAGATCTAAAAAGAAAAAAAATAGATATCCTGGATCAATCACTATAAAATTATAATTTCACTAAAAGGAAGGTGAGAATACACTTTTTTTTAAATTAATTTTTTAAAATTTTATTTATTTATTTATTTTTTTACCAAAGTTAAATGTTTTGTATTGATATTTTATTCAGAAAATCTGAATTAGAAATAACAGTTGCGATTATTAAGTGTTTACACTAAGTACTCTTTCATATTAATATGGCTTCCTTGCGTGTGCATCATTGTAGAGGCATGTATCTATGGTCTCAAAATATTCAGCCTGTTTAGCCCTCATAATTTTTATGATGGTAGCCCGAAACACTGTCATAAAACACTGTATCTAGTTCTTGTAATTTTTGTTTGTTTTTTTATATTTTTTATAGAATTTCTATTATTTATGTCTTACAAAGAGTACTTAAAGCACCGTAGTAAATATCTTATGATGTATTTAAATATTGTTTAGTTGTATGTTTTTTATAAATATATGTAGAGTAATAAATAAATCAAATCAAACATATTATGCACAAACAATAGATGCTGGCATATACACTATGGTTATAAGGCATAATATTTAGGACTTCTCTTAGACTTCAGGTTACGAGAGACGTATTTGCAACTAATATTTTTACTGACCTAAGATTAGGAAGTGAAGGTGGCAATGAAGGTTCATTATAGTCATACTCGTAGTCTTCATCTTTATCATGAGTATTGTTCAAAATAGTTTCCAGTTCAGAAGGAATTGATTTGATAGGATCAGAAACGTTGTTTGTTTTCTTTTCTGCATCGCCTTTATGTTCCATCTCCATTCCATCAATAGTTGTTGATATTATAGTTGTCTCAGTCTGTGTTGTTTCTTCCATGTCATTTTCAGTTTTCAGTGTTGAGGTTAAATCTTCATCAAATCTTGAAACCATTCTTTCCTCAGTATCATTAAAAATACTATTGGACATTGTTGTTATTGTCGTTTCATCAGTTGTTGTCGGTACACCAGTTGTTGTAATTGTAGATGTGTAAGATTCTGTAGTTGTTATATCTGTTGTCGTTTCAGCATCTGTTGTTGTTTCGATGTCTTTAAATGTCGTTGGATTTGTTATGTCTGTATTGGTTGTGTATATTATTACTGTTGTTGTCATCGGTTGTGTTGTAATTGTTGTTTGTGTTGTGTTTGAAGTTTTTGTTGAATTTTGTAGTGTTTTTGTAGGTTCTGTCATCTCCATTGTAGATTTATTTTCAGAATTTAAAATCAATGTGTCTGTCATTGATCTTTCGGAGTAGACATTCTGGTGGCTGAATTTTTCACTATTTGATATCTGTAAAAGAATAAAAAATATTGAATTGAATAAATACAGAATGAAATATTTTTTGGGTAGGAAAATAAACTTGAATTAAATGATATGAGAAGTAAGTAATAGATCAGATAGTTTACCTTATCTGACTCGGATCGTTGAACATCAAACAGTTAAATAATAAAAGCATGAAATTTGTAAAATATTGTTGCTTCAAAATAATTTGTGTTTTCACAAAAAAAATTAAATCGAATGACAACTTTTATTGTTTTTTAATCAAAATGTCAGTCTACAGAACAATTATTTCTATTTTAAACAAATTTTTGATAGATTTTTTTGTTAGTGTTTTACACTAACAATAATATTTATTATCTTATATGTAATAAAGCAGAGCCTAAAATATGTTCACTAAAATTCTCCTCCATGCCCACTCAACCTACAAAGATGGGAATGGGTCTCATTGGAAAACTTAGGGTCTGAGAATCAATAGTATATTTAGAACATGACTGTATGACCTAACCCATGGTCACAATGGGACTTTTGCAGGGTTTTTGAAATGTTGTTTGGCGACAGCCTTATTAATGACTATTTCTGGAGTTCTACTGGACTGATTTTTATACTATTTCTTTTAAAGTAAAGAATATATTACCATTATTTGGAAAAAATTATGAAATTTCAATATTATTAAATTTTTTATTTTAAAAAACTTTTTCTTTAAACACACGTTAACAGTACTAATCTGGGATCAGTCAAAATCACACACCAATCACTATTAATGGTAGCCAGACGGACTTGGCAAGTAAGAGCTCCTGGGATAATAATTATTGAATATAGCCAGACGGACTTGACAAGTAAGAGCTAGCTACCTAGGAGAACTGAGACTTCAGATGATCATCCTTGAGTAGCAAGCAGGGTGAGCAAACTTTGTATATAAACCTTGTAATTATTTCAGAGACAGGTCATTATAAACTATAACATAGAATTAGATCTGTGAGTTACAACAATTAGAGTCATTCTGGATTAATAACAATAATAAGGATTGTAGTATTATAATAAGATAGGAGATAGTCATTCTTAATATTAATTGTTAATAAAGATTAATTGAACACTGAACCACTGATTGGATTATACTGAAAATAAAGAACCCATGCAGTTTAAGGAACCAATCCTAACAGTACCTACACGAGAAAGAAAATTGTATGAACTATTTCAAATCTAAACAGCGGTTCTTGATTTTTATAAGCTTACAGCAAGGCAGGGAGACATATGTTATATATGTAGAGATGTATATAAATTTCCCTTCCCCAATAATACCTCAAGCCTCCAAGTCTCTTCTTTCAAGTCCACTGGAACTGTATCACTCTGTTCATTTCCTTCAGAAGGATCTGAAACAATAGAATTCATCTTGATTTCATACACAATGTAATACTTTTTATAAAAAAATATTTGTTTATTACTTTCTCCTATTTGTAAAATACATTTCACTATTTACATAATACAATTATTTGTTGGAGAAAAATCGGGCCTGTAAGGCTTACTGAATGTTTAGGAGGTCTATTACAAATATTTATAATTAGGAAAAAAAAAAAACAGAATTCAAGAAAATGAAATCAAAATAAATTATATTTTATACTCTCCACATCAAACAAAACTAATCTTAAACACAAAACTTGCTGGCACAGTATGCCATGTACTAAAACTATAATATAATATGATACTACCAATGCAAAACAAAACTATACAGACTCGTAGTTTTCTCAGCCAAATGATTTCACATGAAAGCAAATATAAACTCCTTAATTCTGGCAACGCAGTACTCCACAATGTATTAAGGTTCACCAAAAAATCACAAACAACTTTCATGAAGAAGAAAATAAAGGGGGAGGGGAGGGAGATTTAACAATTTATATTCCTTGTACTGTGGATACAATTAATTAAATTTAAATAAATTTATAAATTTAATTATATTTTGCATACCATGGACTGCTTGTAAAAAAAGCAATGCTATAACTTTAGAAACATATCACTGGCTTGGTTTGGATTAAATCTTTCACAAACTGTTATAAATATCACGATGCTGCTGTTGGCTAACCACAAAATGAGTCTTCTAGCAGGTTTAAAAAAATTAAGTAATTACTCCAATCATTAATTGTCATAAAACATCTTTTTACTTTCTCACATATAGAGAAAGTTATTTAATGAGTCAAAAAATCAATGTCAAGTTTTTTAGCAATATTTTTGTTTTTGAGGTCTTCTGAGTACAAAAGAGTGGTTTCTGAAATTAATTTTTATCAGTCATATGTGTAGTGCCCTTTAACCCAAATTAATGGACTGATTTTTAATCAAATTTGGTATGTGGGTATATTTTGGCAATATCTTGGAATATGTTTCTTAATTTTTTGATAACTTTATATTTGGAGGGTAGTTACCATAAGGCAAAATTACAACTTTTTCAAAATTGTATATAAGGATTTTGATTAAATTTTGATCAAGTGTAAAATCACTTTGGAGCCTCTTAAGGATCCAAACACAATGTATTGGTTTACCACCTTCTCAAAAAGGCCAGTTGGCGAGTTATCAGCAAAAAACAGGGTTAGTTTCAAAAACAGTGAAATTTGAAGATTATTGACCCAAACCCATGCAAAATTATCAAGTAAAGAAAATTACATTATTCAGCAAAGATAAAAAATTAACCTTGAATGCTGTCAATAAAATCTCAATTTAAATCAAGTGAGATTTAAAGTCTTATGACATACAGTAAGTGATACAACTTTAGACCCTTATTAAAATCTATAAATATGTTTTCAAAGACTGTGTTGAGTGTTCAACCACTTTTTGATTGACACCGTCCATTACTTTTTTTAGAGTTTTAATATGGTTTTGGGGATAGGTGAGCGAAAGTTCATGTGATGTTTTGCACAATTTGCTATTTATAGTTTCATTGAAATATTTATTTTGGATGGCCTGTATTATACTAATTGGCCATCTGGCATTGGAAATTCTTGTACATACTGTTTGTGTCAAATAAATAAATATATAAAACTATTAAGCAAAGTAATTACTTATAGTTTTATATATTTATTTATTTGACACAAACAGTATGTACAGGAATTTCCAATGCCAGATGGCCAATTAGTAGAATACAGTTTACAAAATTTTAATTAAAAACACATTCTAACAAACTTTTTTTTAGAATTTCCAGAATATGCTAAATATGCAATTCATATAGATTACACTTTAAAACAATTCTGTTCCTATATCCACAACCAACAAAGTTTATAATTATTCATTACACTAAAACTAAAAACATTAAACTTAAAACAAATATGATTCCTTGAATTTAATATATTATTGTTATATACGCATACAATCCAAACGTTTACAAAATTAAAATAACCTACTACTAAACCTATTCTTTACAATTTTAAGAGGTGAAAATATTTTACTCACACACACACACACACACACACACCATATAATTATATGCAATTTCAAAGTTACATAAGAAGATCAGTAAATCACGTTCAGAAATAATCTATTTTCAGTTACGACTATTAAATACAAGATAATTATGCAACAAATAAACTTAGCAAATATGTTTTTTAGGTGTATTTAGAATGATATTAGATGATCTGCATAAATTGATCGACTGAATAAAAACAATTAATTATCGACAGAAAGGACTTCTTATATTTCTTTGGACAATCTAGTACTTTTATATCTCCAGGAAGTTTATTAAATTGTTTATTACCAATATAATGTGGTGAAGTTTCAAACATAATTATTCTATGGGCAGAATAGTTTAAATTCAAATAGTTCCTTACAAATACAATAGCATAAGCAAATGCTCTACTTCATTCCTTTCATTAAATAAATAATATTCAAAATTACAGTACATCTGCTTTTCCTTTTTCCTCTCATTTTTGTATTACAGTTGTTTCAACCAGCAATGCTTGTTGTGTCTATTTGTTTAAATTGTGTTGATTTATTTGTGTAACAATGTTTAAATTAGCAAACGACCTCCTTTTTGAGCGAACAATTTATCTAATGTATGTCACATTTTATTGTTGATCTGTTAAATGGTAAATGAGATTGAATCCCAATAGGGGGTGTAGTGTATGTTAATTCTTGTTTTTGGGTCTGAAGGAAAATATCTCTTTTAAAGGTTACCTTAAATGATAATTATTTGTGAATCTTTGTTTAATTGTCTATTTGAGCTACCCAACCAACACAACACTTAAATTACCACATTCATGGGTTGAATCTCACTTCACCAGCCATTTTAGACGAGCCCTATAACTACAACTACTTAATACAATTAACTTCGTAGGCTATATTAGATTATATTAATTTAGACTTTTATGACTATAATAACTTGGTTGCTTTAACTTGCACCTTCAACGGGCTATTCAGCTATCTGACTAGTATTTAACAATTATTATTGGACCAAAAATACGTGAGTGCATTGCCAATTTGTCCAATGTCATCAGACCATACCAAAAATGTGCTAACACTGCAGTTTAGCGAGCCTTGGTATAAAATTATTAACACTGCTCGTAGTTCAAAACCAATCCTACCACAATGAACTCTAGACAAACTCTGGTAATATGTTTGAACAAACCAAGGCCGGGGTGGGGAAGTCTTAGTATAATACATAGGAAGTAATAAAGCTCCGGTAATCAGTAAGATTAAACTTACCTTCATGTATACTGAATGCAAAAAAAAAAAATGAATTGAGGAAAACTCGGACTGTGATGGACAGCAAAACATCATAGTGAGGAAAGAAATTAGGTGGTGTGTTTTCAGAACTATAAAGATAAAGATATGTATTCACAAACTCTATAATCACTATTTATTAAAGTGAATCTATCAATGCAGTGAACTGCTAATTACAATGAGTAACACTGCCAAACACTTTGACTCATTACAAAAACTCTTTGGAAGTAATCATAACTTTAAGAGAACAGAATAATATTAACACTCCTCCTATGTTTTCATTTACATTGGAAATAAACAAATGACCTTATTAATTCTAAGTTGTTATATGACTTTCCATACACTGTTCAGTAGGCTAGTATTACTTACTGCAATTGTAGCTCGTAGGACAACAATGGCCTGGTGTTAGAATAGGTGTACATCCTGCATTCACAGGCAGTGAGCATATCACAGGTTCACATCGAATCTGTCCTTTCATGCAATAACACTTTTCACAGTTGCTGGTTGAACTTGTCACCATTTCACCTTCTGGATAAAATCTGCCGTCAATTGTACAACCTGTCAAGCAATACATTACAATTTATTGTACATTACAAACTTATATAGCCTACTCATATTTAATATTGTATATATCTTATTAGTTGAAGGCCTTGGGGAAATTAATTTTGGTACAAAAATTATTGACAAACTACGTCAGGGTTTGACCGCCTCCCAAACAGCTTGGCGGTCAAAGGGTTAGACATTCAAAAACTGAATTTTAATATTAAAAAAACTGATTCTTGAAAGGTTGAATGATGAACCATTTATTTATATAATTTTGATAGATAAGGTATGAGGCACATTAAAGATAAACTGGAATTTATCTGATGAACTTTATTTATTGAATAGAACTAAATTTTTCTTATTATTGACTTGCTCACTGTTTTTCTATATAGTCCACTGCCACTGCAATACACTTGTTCCAGGCAATTTCTTAATTACAGAATACTGGAAATCTTGTGACTGTATGTTGATCTACTTTCACACAGCGTCATTAACCTCTTTTTCTAAAAATGTTTTAAGAAGTCCGATAGTGCTAAATCTAAACTTTATCAAGGATAAATTAGGAAATCCCACTTGAGTGTTTGCAATGTTGTCATTGTCAAAGCTGCAGTGAGGGCGAGCATTGTCCTGAAGGTAACAAAATTAATACCGAGAAACGCTCCTCTTGGAATGAACTGCTGATTTTGCCTTTCTCTTTTGAAGTTGTACAATAGTACTAAGCAGTGATAGTTCTCTGTCCTGTGAA
Source organism: Aphrophora alni (assembly GCA_963513935.1). Lineage (NCBI taxonomy): Eukaryota > Metazoa > Arthropoda > Insecta > Hemiptera > Aphrophoridae > Aphrophora > Aphrophora alni. The sequence continues at coordinate 89,928,866 of OY740772.1, forward strand.
AAAATCAAGATAAAGAAATTTTCACAAAAGAAAGTCGCCATAACTTTCCCAGATGAAAATGTGGTTTAGACTCTCAGTGGGAGAAGTGAGCTTGGATATCACCATTGCTTATTTGTTAATTTTAACTCTGGAGTGAAATAGTGCACCCATGTTTTATCACAGATTACTAAATAGAATGGTTTGTCTCATTACTTTGCAAAATGCTGAAAGTTATGTGACTGCAAAAATCTTTTTCTTTGTTGTCAGAAGATGGATAACTCATCTGACACTCATACTGCTATATTTAAGACGATATTTAACCAATGTTTCGATACTACCATCACTAACTTCAAAGTTATTAGCAATATCCAATTATGATTTTTCCATTGTATCGTATCAGTGCATTAACTATAGTCAGTTCGTCTTTAATGGTTGATGTTCTCGATCGCATGTTGTTCATTTTTGACTCTTAAGCGTTGAATAAATCTGAGACAGAATGACAATTTCATTTATCTCAAAGCTAATGATATTTCGCTGTGCAACACTACCTGTTTTGACATATTGATTACAACTGACAAAAATTATGGAAAGGGGGACTAGTAAACTAATTTCAAGTGCAAAGATATATGTGTTTGTCCAATGAGTCGTGATTACCTTGAACTATTTACAAGACCAGAACATGAAAATTTCTGATTATATTTGAATTTAAAATTAATCTAAGATGTACAGATTAATTAATTGTATATGGCAAAATAAATGATACTCAAACTTTAGTTTATGTTTTGTGTTAGAAACAGCTGTTACTTACCATTGTTGTTGCTACTACTATTTACTAGTTTATTTACAATAGTGAATTAGTTAACAACCTCAAAATGATGTGAATATTAGTTGAAAAGATATTCATAGTCGAACATTACTTTCTTTTATATATAGTTGGGCTTTTTAATGGGCCAAGTAGTTTATGACACATGCGTGATGACTTTAGTGAACATTTCCAGAAAGAAGCACTTATAATGCGGTAATGTTAGCACTAGTAAATAAGTTTTGTCATACTGGTACTCAACATAAGGGACATAGCGGCCACCCAGTTATGGTGAGAACAAATTAAAACCATGGACGGCTAATGGACCAGGTTTTACAATCTCCTAAAATAATTTATTGATGAACTACATTGAATATGAACATTGGGCATATATCTTTAAGACTAATCTTCAAGGCAATTGGTGGATTTTACTTTAAAATTCAAACTACTCAGTCTTTAGAAGGAACAGACAAGTACGCAGGAACTGTTTTACTTACTGTTGGCAATAGAGTATGACAATCCTAACTTCTTGTAAAATATATGGTTTTCTAAGTGCCATGTTCATTTAAAAGGCTTTTTGAATAGGCAGACAACTCGTTTTCTGGGTTTTGAATGTCCAGTTATGATTGTAGAGACCCTATTCACGTGACCAAATAACCATATAGTTGGTGTTTCATCTCACAGTATTTTTGGACCTTACTTCGTGATAATCAACAACAAAACCCTGTCTATGTGAATCAAGTGAATTATCAAGAACCAATCAACACATTTTTTAATTTAATAACCTAAGAAACTTATGTCATGCAAAACATTTAATATTTGATCACAGTGGTTCCACTAGTACGGGGCTACTTGTCAACGCAGGGACGTTTTTAATGTTATGGTTCATTTCAGGCCATATACTGTGTTAAAAAAAAAAACATAACTAAAAAATCTGGTTTAGGAATTAATTCTTTATTATAAATTATTATAGTTATAACATTTTGATCAACAACTTTTACCTGTTGATGGCAGAGAAGTTGTCGTCGTGCTTGGGTCAACTGTTGCTTCACCTGAAAAATGTAAGCAATAATGATTATTAAAAAATAATTTCATCATCTCAAATATTACACATCAGTCCTGTTTATTTGTTAGATTAATTACTTTTTTTTTGATTTAGGTTTTTCCTCAATTGGTACCTAGTGTAAATGATACATTTTAATGAAAGATAAGTATACCTCACAATTATTAGATCTTGGTGGTAATTGCTTTAAGGGTTGTTCAAAATAACAGAGTTGTGAATGATTTACACACATTTTTTCAAGAAATAAAGGAGCAAATGACTTCATGTGAATGGGATATTTACATGACCATAAAATGTTTAGGTTATGAGCATAATCCTTTGGAAGTTGGATTCAAAAATGTCATTAAAATGTTGTGTTATGTTTTTTTCCAGGAGAGGGTATTAAGATATCATTTGCTGGCTGCATCACTATTTTTCTACTACAAATTTTGTTAGAGTTTTGGAGTATTAGTCAGAAAAAATATTTCACTGTACTGGGATTTCTACCTTATTTTTAAAGGAGAACTATTATATGATCATTCCCTAAGTATATGAGATGTTAGATTTATACATTCCCAGCAAGTCATTATTATTGGACTAAATATAATTCTTAAACCTATAAATAAATTAGTTTTATACTGTAAAAGAGTGCTAATGATGGATTCATTGCACAATATGGTTAAACTTGTCTATGAGAGGTAATTGCTAATGTCAGTTATTTAGCTCATAGAAAATCCAACATACAATTTGTGTAGTTTATTTTGATTATATAGTGTGAAAGATTAGTAAAATGTTAGTTGTTAGTTAATGAGGTGGAGTCACTAAGTTGAAGCAGGTTTGCATCTGCTTGGTCTTTGCCTTACTTGACTCCTTACAGGCCAAGTGTTCACATAGTGTTGCAAACAGCACAACCTAATACTTTTGCTCACCAAAGCCTTCATAGTTGCATGATTTGCCTCCATATGCCTCTCTGTCTCTCCACTGTTCTTCGCCTTATTCTGGGATTTCCAGGATTCGTTGAACTATATGTGTTCCAGTCCAGTACTTTACCTTACACATCTTTTTGGTCTTCTTTCTAAATTTTCCTAACATTTTTAGATTAATTTTTTTTTGCTTGCTCATGTCAACATTTGATAATTTTCAGACTTTGAAACTTTGCATGTCTCACATTCATAAATAAAAACACTCTTTTACATTTTTGTTGTACAAATTCTCAATTTTGTTTGCCTCAAGATATTCTGTGTCCTCCAAATATCTTTTATAGAGTTGTAAAAAAGCAGTATATTCCTTTTTCTTATTCTGTTTTCTGAATCCTCATCTGCGGGTTACATAACCCTGATATGTAGAGCTTTCTACATCTCTCAACTCTATTCCACCAAATTGAAATAGTTCACCAGTCATTAAAATTACCTGCAGATATTTTGTCTTCCCATGATACATCCTCATTCTTCTGTTCATGTTTTGACCCTTTTTCTAAAACAATGAACTTTTACTTGTAGTTGAATGATCTATGTGACAATAAGCACTTATCATTGGCAAAATCAAGATTGCTCAGTCTCACAAATAAACCCCTGTTAATCCCACTTATTCCAATACCTGTTGTGTTTTCATGACTTCATCCATTACCAAAAGGAACATATCTGGACACAAAACACAACCCTATCTAACCCCAAAAACTACAGAAAACTTGTCTGTCAAACTCTTGGTCTACTACACCAGCCATATATATTCAACTATTTAATTAGATTTAATATCTTAGAAGGCAAACAATAGGCTTTACCTAAAAGAAAATTTTAAAACACGTATCTTAAGGATCTTTCCCATATATCAGTTAATGGTGTGTAAATTGATAGAAATAATAAAAACTTGCAATTTGTTTACTAGTAACATTTCTTGTTTATTTGTATCATATAAATAGAGGAAGCGGAAATACCGTGGTAGATAGGAAAATACCAGTTTCTTTAAAATAACTAATGGTAAATAAAAGATCTTATGATTTATATGACTCATTCATTTAGTTTCAACTCTTTGTTTATAATTTAGCTAACATTCACTCTAATAATATGTTAATCAATGAACACCCTTAGCACAACAAAGATACAATCTCTTAGAAAACACATATAAATTTTGAAACCTGAAAAAATCCAAACTATCTAATGGTGGAGTTATACATTTAGCTTGATAAAGACAAGGATTGGAAAAAAAATCAAAGTCAAAATTCCAATAGTTTCCAATTAATTTTGATAAAAACACCTTGTCACAAAATATGTATTAACTCATTTTAAGAACATATTTAGCTTGATGTTCTGCATCCTATCCCTACAATTTACCATCCATGATAATAAATAAGGAAGACTTCATTCAGAAAGGAATTTCAAACCCTATCTCTTACAGTTGTCAACATTTTGGTAGTTAAATATTTTACTGATTTCATTCAAATTTGGCATCATTAACATATTACCTTATTAAAAAAAAAAAAAACTTAATTCAGCTACTTTTGTGCTTAATGCTATTTAACTTATTTTATTCCGGCTACAATTAGAATCATGTATTTTATCTATGTGTACTCTCACCTCAGATATGAGAAAACTCTTTGAGAAAACTTGGTAGAGTCTGGAAAAAAATGTTTGTATTCAAAAGAACAATTTGCAATTTAGATTGTTAGTCTTGTAGAAATTCCTTACAAAAATTAAAATTGTCAACTCTTTCCTGTTATATATTATGAATGTAGAATACTCTCTTTTAGAAGTATTATATTGGTGTCAGTCAGTACAAGCGTGGATATTCCATAAGACAGCAAATATTATAATACCCAATCACAGATTAAAGCTGTTCGAGAGTGGAGTTCACTACTCTGGCCTCATATTGTTCAAAAGGTTTGCTAGACAATGTAAACTTTGTAAAAAGTTAAATCTTTCCTTGTTCAGCAGGCATTTTACTTGGTGGAGGAGTACCTTCAATCGTAAATAGTTTATATAGTTTATTTGTATTGTTATATGTTCTCTTCATTTGAACTGTGTATATCTGTTGGATGTGTGACCACTCAGAAGTTCATTGCAACATTGCTGCTATTTGTGTACTTAGGGAAAATATATTATTATTACTATTACCAAGGTCACAATTTGAGGAAACACAATGTTGCTTTCATTGGTAGCTGTATTTTATTACTTCTCAGAAACGTATGAAAATAAAATAAACAATGTTTCTTAAAATATCTCTACTCTTCTAGGATGTAAATTATTCTCTCAGTTTTTATGTGCATTTCTGGAACTACACAACATGTTCTGATTTGTAATTATTATTAGTAAAATTTGTAAGTAATTTATTATTTATACAATATTAATTAAGTTTTTTGTTAAGTTCTGGAGCATGCAGTTATTTAGAAAAATGTATATTATATTGAATTATGTCAAACACCTCTTCAAATTTATGATTTCTAAACGTGTATTACCACAATTAACAAACCACACAGCACATATTTTATAATATTATTATCACCACAGCACTTATTGTATACAGGGTCATCGAAAAACCTGTCCGAGATTTCAATTTAAAATGGCATGTTCAATAGTTAACCAATCTTCTTCAGATCAATGACAAACTGTTTATAAACATGGAGAGTTTTGTTATTTCTTGTTATGATGATCTTGAATGTGCTAAAGGTTGTTTGACACTTAAAGCCTGACAGTAGTCACTTTAGTAATTTTGACTGTTAAAAGTTTAATTTTTAAATAAGTTGTTACAGTGCAATGGTCTACTTATGGAAAATATCTGTATTCAGTGTTATAAACGGTAAAAACTGGATACAGTACATCAAGAAATCCCCAGGCTGACCAAATATATTGGACGATAATGTAGAGCATTTGAGAGAGTCATGCTTGCGTAGCTCTAAAATAATTATTGCTTGACACAGTTTGGAACTTGTCATTCCTAAAACAACTGTTCAAAAAGTGCTCATAACCATTTGAAATTACATGATTATAAAATCCAGCCTAAACATAAGATTAAGCAAGGAAATTGAATGAGTTGAATTTGCTATCAGTATGTGGAATGTAATAGGCAATGATGAAAATTACCTTAACCTAAATATTTCAGTGTTTAAGAACTTTCCAGTTGCTATGTTTACCATCATACTGTAGAATTCAGCAACCAAATTAAATTTTGCAGTTCTCCTAAGATAAATAAGTAGTGTAGAATAATGCATGATCAACTCAAGGTCCCATTCTTGTTTGCTGAGAAAATTGAGAAAAAACAGGTGTCACTTATTTGGATATCTTCAAACGTTATGTTTCTTCACAAGACAATACAGAAAGAGAAAGGGAAATAAGTGTCATTTTTCTAAGAGGTGGAAATAACTGCCACCTCATTAGAGTCTTAATGACAGGTTTTCTGGCTAGATTGGAAGGAATTTTTTTTCTGGAGTTATGTTAAAAACATTGTCTACACTGATAAATTTCATGATCTACGCTATTTAAAAGAGAGAATCATTCCACCACCATGACTGTTACTCCTGGTATGATCAAACATACCTGGGTGTAGATCAACTATCCCAAGCAATGGGGGGGGGGGTGCTATTAAAACTTGATTATTTTCTATATATTTTGTTATAAAAATAAATCATTTACTTGAACCATAAACTTAGTTATTTTCCCCTCAAAATCACATACAACTTTTTTGGTGTCTCTGTATATACCCTTCCATTACGTAATTGTTTTAAATTAAAATTTGCATATTAGTGAACTTATATTTTAGATATTCTTACTATTGCTATCTGCCTCATGAAAATGTGAGTCTGTATATTAGGGAACCATTGCATTCAAAATGATTTGAGAGTAGAAATTTTTCTAAAACGTGACTATTCATCTGAACTAACTACTGGAATAATTAAGATGACATTCAGTGAGAATGAATTAATGAAGCCCAGATAAAAGTGTAGTACAACAATTAAAATACAACTGGGAATTTGTTGAAAGTGAGCCACATTATGGATGGCTTTGGTAGCAGAACAACTGTGAATGTTGAATGACAGTGTGGGCTGTAGTAATCTATGAAAGTTGACAACTGACAGTACAAAAATTAGAAAATGAGTAGAGGATTGCAGAAACGACAGATGTTTATGAAACAAGTGATAGAAAAATTTGTTTAACAACTTTTGTCATAAGAAAAAAATGGAATTTTGTTATGCATTTGCTGTAGATTTGCTTCAAACTACCAGCATGTCCTAAAACAGATTAAACCTGAATGGATCCTGAGTCTATGATTATAACTCCTAAATAAAACAATAAAAACAAGTCTTTTTTACAGGAATTCATCTGGATCTCCACATCCAAAGAAAGGCGTCTCCAGGTTAAGCAATTAATAATAGCACTGTATATATTCTTTGCTAGGTGAGAGATATGGGAAGAAGAAAATGGTCACAGATTTAGGGAAGCGCTGACTGGCAGCTTCATCATGCCAATGATTTTTCTCATTCATCGTATCATGGAGGGCTTTCAGCAAAACAGGATCATCAAGGTGTCTCAGCTTCCCTATAGGTCAATTCATCTCCATAAGATTTTTGGCTTTTCCTTAAACTAAAATAATATTTGTAATGAAAGAAATTGCACACCATTATGCAAATTAAGGTGAACATAAAGAAACAGCTGATGGTAATTCCATATTGAACAACATACTACAATAGCTTATTTAGTGTAACTTTGTAAATGTATACAAGAATAACCAAATGTCTACTACCTTAGAAAATATGAGTTATTACAAAGAATGAAACAGAATTATAACCTGCAATTTGTAAAAAAATCATCAATAATAGTTCAATTTAGCATGGATGTTAATGTTATCACAAAGTTGGCTTCAATACTTGTAATTTTAACCCTGGTGAATAACATAATTTCAAAGTGCCAAATTGATCTCTTGTCTGAATAAGCACAACATTTAAGACAGAACAAAACAAATCTAACTGAAATGATTGATTTGAAATTCAATTCACAGATAAATCAACGCAATAAAAACTGTTAACGATACGCATAAATAAGTGCTGTAGCGTGAGTTTATGTTAATTAGGTAATGTCTTACTGCAGTTGTATTTAGTAGGACAGCAATCTTGCATGTTATAGTTAGGTGTACAACCAGGCTCTGTTAGCAAGCAATGAGGAGTCACACAATGCTGATGTCCTTTTATACAATAACAGTATTGGCAATGAGTTGAGGAATCCATGGCTGAGCCTTCAGCATACACTGTGCCATTCACCAAACATCCTACACATTTAAATCTTAATTGGTTAATAATTAATTCATGTTTTTTATCTATTCCCACATATGTACAAATCACCATTAGAACTTATTTTATGTTTATCTTATATTTACCTTATAAATACAATAAAAAACTTTAGTTCAAGTATTTTACGACAAATTTGTATTAATAATTTACTTAGCGGAAAGTAAATCTTTTGATTTGTTCTAGTAACAGTTGTTTTACCATTTTACTTTCTCATATAAACATAGTCCAAGAGAATGGTTTTGGGAATGATGTTTATGTTGTCTGTCTTCTATCATATATGCTGACCTTTATAGCCACTTGTGGAAAGATTTTAATATATGGGCATGTTTTTAATACTCAATATTACAGGGTAACTACCATAAAAAAACACAAAAATGTATTTTTTTCAAAATATGCTCTGATTTTGCTCAAATTTGCTCTAAGAACCCACACAAAACTTATTAGTCCTCATCTCTTAAAAAATGCTGGTTCATTATTTATCCATAAAGAAAAATAAACAGTCATGGGGCTGTTATAAAATATTTAATTTCTCAAAATCAACTTTACTGATTTTGTTCAAATTTTAGTTACAGGTTTTAACAACATTTTTATTTATGTTTTTCAATGCATCAAATTTTAATTTAATAGTTTTTAAATAGTTGGTTATCAAGTATTTTACATTCTATCTATAACTATAAGATTTTTGTCTAAATAGATTTTAAAATTTAGAGTATTTAAAATTAATCAAATACAATTTATGTGTAGGACATGTTTATGGAAAAAGCAAAGCAAGACCCTTATTAGGCCCTATTTATTTAGGCTTTAATTTAAATATAAAAACTTCTTTTTTTTTTTTCTTTCAAAAGATAGCATCCATGGTTCACTTTCACTCTTTGACTGACAGTTACTGAACTTAAATTTTTGGTGATGATTTGTATTGGTTTGTTTTTATTTAGTTTTGAAGATGGGCGAATGAGAAAGTGTGTGCAGTATATTTTCTACTATTTTTTGTAATCAAAAGAAAATTGAATTTTCTTATTTAAAAGAAAACAAACATAAAACTCATAATGTTACATTAAAATTATTAGCTGTAGAACTTTTATGATAATAATCAGCTGTTTGGTGGAATATTCGATAAATTGAATGATAATTATTTGTTTTACTATTTGTAAATTCATTTCTATCATTATCAGACCTAAGTCACCTTTTCTCATCATTATGTAGCAACTATCTTTAGTTGAAAACATCGTACTACAGTATTTGAAATGCAAAAAGTAACCCAATGCATTTTAAATGGTGATTTACTCGAGTTGCACAAAGTCAATTTAAAATGTTTATATATGAATTCTTTTGGTCAGAAAAAAACCTGATCGTTGATTTAAATAAATTACTGTAACAAAAATATGCCTTTAAAAATATCATTTTCCCCATAAGATTAACATACACCAACAAGCAAGAAACACAGTCATGTTTATTGAATGTTTTAAACCACTTTTTATTTTCGTTATACTAGCAACCAAAATTTAATCATAGCTGGTCCATATCAAATTAAACTTCACATTAAATAAAATTATATTGAGGTTATATATATATATTGTTCTTTAGTGGTCGAAAAACCTTTCAGTCATCATCCTCTTATAAAAAAAGAAGGGAAAATGAAGACTCCTAGCCCTTGAATGTTCTAATAGAATCAGGTTAGAAAGAGAACAAGAGATGGTTAAGAGAGACCTGATAGAAAGACAAAGGAGAGGCATCTAACCCAACATTACAGTTAGGTTCATTCGGGATTGCAAGGTTAATAGCCTACACACAATAGTGAGGATATTTGAGGTTTTGTTAACTGACTAGATGTATGAAATAAATCACTAAATTTAAACTGATAGATTATTTGGAAAACATTTTAAACATTTTAGGAACTTTCTTAAATAGAAATGCAGTATTATTAATAAGAAATACATATTTTTCTTTCTTGTTGTTTAAATGCGAAAACATACAGCTTCATAAAAAAAGAAAAGAACATAAAATAAAAACCACTAGTCATTGAAAATACTAATCGCATCAGAATCGGAAATGAACAAAAGTTAGTCAAGAGAGACCAGATAGGATGATGAAAGAGAGAGATTTAACCCGACATGAAGAAAGGTGTAGATCCAGCTAGGTACCTCGGACTTGCTACACTATAGGCCTACTAGCTATAAGTGAGCCCCAGAGGAAATTTTAAATAAAAAACTTTTTTGTTCCATCGATTTATTAATGAAGTAGATCAAGGTTTGTTGATATTCCTTTTGTTTATATTAATTTTATTAAGTATAACTATTGTTTTTTATAATGTCATATGTCATTAACTTGATATTTTATTATTTAGAAGATATTTAATACCTAAGAGTAACATAAAACAAATATTCCATTAGCTATCATAAACTTTCTTCTATCACATCTAGTTTTCCTTTAAAACACAATTTACAGAATTATATTCTTGGGTGAATAATAAGTTATGAATTTACATCCATTTAACAATTTGTGTGACCTTTACAAGGTGAGTCTAAAATAATTTGTGATTTTTTATGGCCTATAAATAATACAGCTGTGACCAAGACTAATTAAAAAAAAAAAAAAAAAAAAAGTGTAAACATTTTTAGATCAAACTTAATATCTGAAATGAAAATTTTTTAAAAATTTTATATAAAAATAATGTAAATTATCCTTTCAAAAGATATTTTTCTTTCTTATATGAAGTATTCTTTAAGGATTACTATTGGATAATACTCCCCTTATTTCTTTAATGTTTATCCCCTCCACGTTGTCAATATTAAACTTGCTTCTAAAACACAATTTTGTTTTTATCAATTAAGTAAAGAAAGTTTACAAACATACGCACAAATCACAAGGGGGGGGGGATAGAGCAGTGTTCAGGTCCTTAAACACATATGGCTAAAGATCTTCGTAGGGCTTTTGTTTCGTATAGACCATCTGATTTGGACTGAAAAATTATCATCTACTGCTGGAGGTTTATTACTTGTCTTAGGTTTTTGGCCGTTTGTAATTAACAACCTGAAAAAGTAAAAATTTTCGTATTTCAAGAAACATCACCCCATAGAGCTCTAACCTCCCCACAATGTGTTTTTATTTATTTATTTATAATTTGTGTGTGTAATTAATTGACAAAGTGGAGGGGATAGACATAACAGGTATTGCGTGAGTGTTACACAATATTTAGTAATATTTAAAAAATGTATATGTAACATAGTTATATAACAAACCAACAGGCTGACATACCATCTTTGACATCTTCATCAGTTAGCCTCACATCAGCTCCACTCCTCGCTGAGCCCATGCCAATCTCTGAAACCAACAAATTTGCACCATTCAGAATATATAATTAAGCAATACCCCTCTCCCCCTCATGAGTAGCTGTCTATCTTTTCCCAAGCAGTTTCTCTCTCTCTCTATTCATTATTCAAATGACCTTCACTCTTCACTTTTCTCACACTACCAGTTGTATTGTTTTACATTTCTTCAAGCTCCCTTCGAACTTCTTACAAAACTAATGTGGATAAAAGTATGAGACTACTAGTAATGAGTGTTACATTTAAGTAAATTAGATCACCTCTAAAACCATCCTCGAGGCAGAAGCTATGATCTAAGTTTAGGGTCTATTTACTTTTGTCATATACAAATCTATTTTAGTGTAACTATAATCTATTTTGTTACAAAAAGACAACAGTAATTAGTCTGAGTAAATTTATATGAATTTACATAGGTTTTGAAGCACCCTGTATTTTTAGTTTAACATCAACAAAAATCGAAGAATCTTTACCAGTGTTATATTATAAAAAAAATTGTTTCATCTCTCTAAGTAGGCCTATAGCTAACACACTGGACCTCATAGTAAAGTGTTTTGGTATTTATTTTGCCTCAAGCAAAGTCTCAGCTTACAAAGAAGGCTTATTAAAAGTACAAAGACATTGTCTACCTCTATTATTACTTCTAAAACAAACAATTATAAAATGGACGTGTTGTTATATATAGTAAGGTTGTATCAGGCCGTGGTAGACAGTTTAACATCGACTTCCTAACTATAACCTTGGAACAATGGGCTTAGACATTGTACATCGAATACGCACTACTGGAAGTTATTTCTGTAATGTTAGGATATGTGAAAAAATGTTTCATTGGGTCTCTTTAATCATTGTTGAAAATTATAAAACATCTTCACAAAGAATAAACCATTTTAAGAAAAATTACTGCCAAAAGTTTTTTTTTTGTTAAAAGCTGCGATTTATAGATAATTTTGGTTGCGAAGGATTACTACGATGGGCGCTCATAGTGCTGACCATTACACTATCGAAATAGTTCCTCGGGGGCTTACTTAAAGTGAGCACGAGTGTGACAACTCCGAGATACCATAGCTGTATCTACATCTTCCTTCGTGTACTCTTTCATCTTTCCTATCAAGTCCCTTTTGACTAACGTCTGTTCCCTTCCGATCCTGATGCTATTAGAGTATTCTAGAGCTAGGGATCTTTATTTTATGTTCTTTTCTTCTATTCATATAAAGCGGTGACGACCGAAAGGTTTTTGTCTTTTAACGCAAAGCCGACTAGCAAGTCTAAGCTCTTTACGGCCACAGGATTATTAGCCTATTATAGTGTAATAAAAAACACCAATTGAAAATAGTAATATAAATGAAAAATAAAAATACAAATCATTTTAAACCGAGTGTTCCGCGACTATAACGCCAATACTACTACTAGCGGTATTATTGGTTGTTCTGTTGCTATTCTCTTCTATTGCAGTCAGTCAAATATTGTTTAAACTTCAGAATGCTGCAGTGCGTTTAGTGTCGCAGCTGTGTTATTCTATACTGCCCTATTCTTTGCAAAAAATAATTGTAATAGTTGAAGGTTATGTTCGTTTAAGTCCATCAAGGAAAGATAGGAAATATTCCCTGATAAATTTCCTGACGAAAGCATTCCAGTAAAGAGTAACATTCAATATTTGATAAACAAGATGTCGTAGTATGAAATCTGAGACAAAAAACGGAATAGTCCATCGTATGTAGCCTAACTTTTTTTTTACGTTTTCATTTCACTTTATGGCAGATCTGGCATGTGTAGGCCTAGTGATGATTTTAATTAAATCGATATCTCGCATAAAAAAAAAAAAAATAAATAAATCTAAGACTGGGTGTAGCGACATAAGAGAAAAGCGCAAAAATACGTTTCTATCAAAATCAACTTTAACGATGATGATCAAATTTTTCTCTATTCCAGTAAGATCTCAAGCAAAACGTATTGGTCACCATCTACCCAAAATACCCCAGTTCGTGAATTATCGGCAAGAAACCAAAAATCGGCCGCATGTCAGTTATAAAATAGGCTTAGCTTCCCTAAAATAGCTCTACCGATTTCGTTCTAATTTGAGTGAAATACGAAGGTTAATAAATCCCAAAACCCGTGTGTTAAGTCGCAAGACAATTTTAAGCTCAATTTTAATCAAATAAAATTTACGCTACAGACGTGTTTGTGGGACAAGCTAATCAAGTTTAAGTCTTTATTAAATATATATAGATAAATTTTAAAAAAACGCTGTCCATTGTTTGTTTTCATTTTTGTTGACAGCTACTGACCTGTAATTTTCAATGTAGATTATTATTGTTCGTTTTTATATGCAATTGGGGTGGGTGAGTGAGAAAGTTTGTGTAATATTTATGATTATTTCGTAAAATTCAATTATTTCGACTCTTGGAGCGGACCAGTTTTAAATTGTTCAACTGTAGTCCTAAATGCAACATCCACAATCATTCATAGCTCTAACGGTCACCCGTAGTAAAAAGTACTTTGTACGAACCCCCCTCCCCATATCCAACAATTTCCAAACCTCAGACCATTTTAAAATTAAATAAATACCGAGCCAGACTTGTTTATATCTCTGATAGATTTAACTTGCGTAAGATTCTTCTTCCCCATATATCCTGGTGTTTTGTATAAACTCACCTGTTTATGGCCATCTTGTCCAGACACACGGATATTCCTACAGCTGGCTCAGATCCTACAAATTCTGATGGAGAGCCCCGTTCAACTAGGTTTTCTGCTTTCTCGTTACCCTCAACTCTCTTATACCCCGGCACCCAGTGCAACGTTACCCGGTTTTCGTAAAATAAAACATTGAGGTTTTCGCAGTTAAATGTTACAGTGGATAAATCAGAAGATACCAGAAATAAGGAGAGTTTCTATATCCTGTTGCAAACTTTTGTAATGATGTGCAAAAAACCAAATAAAACAAAAATAAAAATATATAAATATATTAAAATACTCATGATCCAGCATTATTGCGAGGCATTTTTAGAAAAATCTATGGAGGAGTTCAAGTTGGTGAACATGATGTATTAGAACAAATATCGATTTGTACAATTTACATGGAGAGCTAGACATTGTTACAGTTAATAAACAAGGAAGGAACAGATGGGGAGGGCTAGTTCAACGAATGTCATGAGATAAAGCCGTGAAGGTGTTTCTGGAGACGCCTGCAGGAAGAAGATGGCACAGGAAAAAAAAATGGTGCACGATTGGGAGGAAGATCTTGGAAAAAAGAAGGTTAGGAAATGGGGGAGGGAAGCGGAGGACAGAGGAGCTTAGAGAGGAGTTGTTTGGAGCTGTGGCGCTGAGGAGTAACTATGTTACTATGGATCTGAAATATTGGTATTTACTAGGAGCTCTAAGGAAAAAATAACTCCTGTGGAAGAAAAATCCTTCTAAGTATGTTAGGACGATATTGAACTCTATAAAATAAAATAAAATCATGAATTATACACTGAGTAAGGAGTTACCTGTATCAAAGATTGTTAAACTTCAAAGGTTGAAGATAGAAGAGCATAGACACCTAAAGAAGGCACTATAGGGAAAATGGATGGGGAAAAGACAAAGAGTATACCCAAGAAAACATGGCAAGAGGGAATAACAGGGATTACAAAAGAGTTGGGAACAGAAAGGCTATTAGTAGCTGACAGATGAGTGGAGTGAAAAACTTAAGATTTATTTTCGTTTAAAGACGCAAAATCTTTTGGTCATCATAGCCTTGTAAAAAAAGTATAAAATAAAGGCCAATAACTCTAGAATATTCTAGCTGTCAGGGTCGGGAGGGAACGAGAGTTGGTTAAGAGAGACCTGATAGGAAACATGAAAGAGAGAGAGAGTAACTCAAGATCACATGAAATAAGGAGTGGATCCAGCTAGGTAGGTACCCTTGGGATTGCCAAGACCGTAGTCACTACTTTACAGAGAAGCAGATGAAGGACAGTAGTTATAGTACTGTAGTAGTAAACCATTTTGCCACTGTTATAACTTTTTCTCAAAGCGAAAATAACCTTAGTTATCATCGCGTTATAAAAAAAGAAAAAGAAAAGAACATAAAAAAATAATAAAAAAAAGACCTCGAATATTCTAATAGCGTCAGACTCAGAAGACAAAAAGACTTGATTAAGAGAGAGAGACCTGACAGGAAACATGAAAGCTAGAGATCTAACCCAAGACTACAAGAAAACAAATGTAGTTCCAGCTATTATTTCTAGGGATTGTAATGCTCGTATTCACTATAAGTGAGTCCCTGAGGGGAGATTTGGTTTTGATTAATCAAGTTAATTTACCAACAATGATATTCATTTCTGTATCTTACTGCGGCTACTATAAGTTAGAGAAACTATAAACAAAATGTCAAAAAAACATAAAAGTATAATAAGACATGTTGTAAACACAACGAGCTAACTAATATTCCAGAAATTTAAGAAAAATCCTTAGCCCGGTACAAAACAAGGATGTGTCATGGAGGTCTCAATCATCTGACATAAGATGTTGACACAGGAAAATACATAAAGTCTAAAGACTGGGTTTGTTGGGACCTGTGGGGACAAAGTGAACACTTTAAAATAAATTAGGTTGAAAACCACTAAGTGATTTAGAGGAAGGTCAAGGAAAATATTGCTTGACCACGTTTTGCAGAATATATGGATGATGAGACTGAGAGTATGGAGAAAGAAGTTGAGGGGAGGGCTGATTTTATTTGTTTCGTTGAAAGTCCAAAACCTCGCAGTCTTCATCACTTCAAAACAAAAACAAAATAGATAAAAAACAAAAAAAAAATTCAAAACAAAACAAACAATGCGACCTATTCTCATGTTCAGTCAGTCTGTCTAGTATTATGGTAGTTTGTTTTATAACATTACTAGTACAACACATACTACAGACAGACTTAGAAAGGGTGAGTCTTTCCTTAACTTGACCAAGACACTTTGAATATATTGGAGTTTTCCTTCCCAAATTTTGGAAAATTAATTTTCCTATACAAGTAAATGTGCTAGATTGGCAATCATTGGGGTCAACCCCCAAAGTTTTTGAAAATAAGTTAACCTGTACAAGTCATTTTGCTAGATTGGTTATCAATGGGGGTCACCCCCAAATTAAAAAAAAAAAGCTTTCTATTTGTTAGGTAACCTACAACTCTACAATTAATACAAAGAGTATTGTTCCATTGGCTATGAACAAAGGTTATATTAAAAAATGTCTTATAAAACATAAAAGCTGTCTGAAATTTCATAAATTACTAGCATGTCTGAATTCTTGCCATTACTGTCTATAGTAAACTTGTCGACAGAGGAACAACGTATACAATTTTTTGAAAAAAACCTAAGGTATAAATTTCGAAATCCACTGTCAAAACAACTGTAACGAAAACTAGAAGTTGTATAAAAGTGTAGCAAAACCGCCTATATTTTTTTGTAAACGTAATTTGTTGAAGAAACAGTAATGCACAATATCAAGTACTAGTATGGTAGGTTTTACAGTACATAAGAGTTAGTCTTTGAAAATCTTTAGAGTTTTACAGTTTGACATCCAAGCTAAACGTATAACCTCAATTTTATATCCTCTATTCCATATTATAGGAGAAAGACATACCTAAGATTCCTAAGATTAATGCTAGGGAATAAAGATTTTCCTTGGGAAATATTTAGAGTTATTGAAGCTCAATATTTATGTAAAGAGCAAATAACCCTAAATACTTGCTGTAAAGAATACATTATTAATGTCCCTTGAAATAATTTATCAAAACGTATACTTTGGCCACAATTTGTACTTAAAGTAAAACTTAAATTTTTTCAAACCCTACTCATTAATGGGGATGAGTAGGGTTTGAAAAAAATAATTTGTGTATTAAGTAAAAATTGTCGCCAAAGTATACGTTTAAAGAATTTTTTCAAGGGGTATTAATTGTTTGTTGAAGTTATTGTAGAACAACAAAAAAAAATCTAAATTTTGTTTCATACTCGGTAGTTTACTTCTAAATCATGTAAAACTGTGTGGCCAACAATTATTGGGTCTCGTAAAAAACTTAAAAACTGTAATCATCCCATAATTTTGATTTAGATAATTTTACAATGACCTAGATCGCGCAAATTCCATACGTGATATGAAACTAATTTGTCGAATTTAATGCGACTAATGCCTTCTTAAAATATTTTACTTTATTTAAGTGTACATATGTTTAAATATTTGTTTGCTTGGTTCATTAGTAAAGTAGTAGTTTTACATACCTTCAATTTGGCTAATTGTCGTTGACCTTGAGTCAAAATGAGTATCCAATAACTGTACACTTGAAAGTGCGTCCAAAGTAAACAAATTTAATTTCGGTGTACACCAAAACAGTTGGAAATATGCAAATGGTAAAGTTATACAGTATAAAGAAGTGAGCTAAAATGAAAGTTTTAAAAGTGTATATCTTAAAAACTTTATTGGGTATGATACCTGTATACGTTGTAAAACAATTAGTTTGTACACAGCGAGTAGACCTAAATGAAGCTTATAGATTATCATTTCTACAGATTATCCTGTATCTTCTGTGAATGTAAAAATAAGGGTACTTACGTATTAACGCCACCGCAGCAGAAGTTGCGCTAATGCGCATGCGCCAATAAAGAGCAAACTGGTTTAAGGGAAGCAGAATTCCATTTTTTTCAGCTTTGAGATCCATATACTTTCATTTTATGATTTGTCGCAAAAATTTTAGGCGTAGATTGGCGGCACTTCACTTTTAAAGCTCATGTTTATCCATGATCTAATTTCAAATTATTAACTTCAATAAACTTACGAAAGGTTTGGCCAGGTGATTATATATAATATATATATAAGGTTTGGCCAGGTGTTATATATATATATATATATATATATATATATATATATATATATAGCTACCTGGCCAAACCTGTCGTGATATATAATTATATCGCAAAGTAAGCAAATATTGGCGCATGCGCATTAGCAACTTTGCTGCGGTGGCGATAATACGTAAGTACCAAAATAAGAATTAATGATCGTATATGTCAAAGATAAATTCCTGGAAAATATGGTCACAATTTTAGAATGTACAAAATATAGGTTACCTAACATAAGGAATAATATTTTTCAAAAATATGGAGGGACATCAATGAAAACCAATCTAGCACTATCGATTAACTTATTTTCAAATTGGGGGAGGGGGTTGAAGCCAATAATAACAAATCTAACACATTTACTTGTATTATGGAAACCCTTATATGTTCTAATTGTCGTGGACTCACTCACGAATTAACTGAAATACAAAAACAAAAAATTGCAGACCTTCAGGAGTTTTCAAACTATAAATAAGAATTTTCTAAATCAACAAAATGAAGTTAAGGAAAGATCCACCTCTTCAATGTCTGTCTATTGGTAGCATTTGTTGTAGTTATATTTATAAGAAAACACATACCGAGAGAGACAGACTGAACATGAGTCGATCTAACGATAAGAGTATCACATTTTCATGGTAGGTAAATTAAATTTTATCTTCGCGATTTGTTATCGTAGAGAGGGTATCATTAAATGCAGAATTGAAATCTACAATTTTGTACCAATTATAAGTTGAATAACACATGAGATATGAACAAAAAACTGTTTAAAATTGTCGCCATTTTGATATTTTAAATCTAATTTTTCTGAATTTCTGGGTTCTTTAGGAACATTATAGTACCCTATATCAAATTTCATGTTCCTTGCTTAATTTTTGTGACGGCTATTGTATTTTTATACAATTAAAATTCTTAAATAATTTGTAAAAAAATAAAAAACCCAGACTATTGTATTTTAATAACAATAAATATAATTTTGAAGGCTTGTTTGATGTTTTTTGGATTTTGTAGTATAAATTTTTGTTCAATACTTTTTGCTCCATTCCATTGGAGTAAGTCGTTTATTTTCATTATAACATCAAAATCATGTCTTTGTTTAAGCGAGAACATTATCGCATCTTAAATACATTATTTGTTCAGTGATGGTTAACTACAATAAACTGATAAGGTTGGTTTCAATTAATGGTGACGTCATGGCTACCTTTCTACCGAAGCCAATGTCTTTACAATTCTTTATCTCTTCAAATCAAAGTTCAACTCGGCTACTATGCAACAATCTGACTTTCAATCAGTCAACTGACGGTAAGGCATGTAGGTGTTATAGGTTATGTTCTGTATTAATGGCGCAAGTTATAATAATATTTGTAGTGCTACGAGTAAAGTGTGTGTATATTTGTGTATTGTGTTATTCCAATTTGTCATTTAGTGTTTATTTTAAATTCGTACTTTGGTATTATGTTTTGCAGAAATTTCAAGTAAGTAAGCATAGGCTTAGCTATATTGAATTTATTTTTAGAGTTCATGCATTTATTATGAGTTAAATATAATAAATATTGTTTCTTTTTTAAGGTTAACTGAAAAATATAGTTACTAATTAAATTGACGTAATGCTTAAGTTTAACTATTGTATGAAGTCTATATGTCAAATTTGAATGAATTACGACAATTAATTAGCGTTTTATAATTTTTACAAAATGTTGTCATTATCTTGCACAAGTTAGTTAAGTAGCAAGATCAATAAAGTTCCTATGGTAATTATCAATATTGGCGTATGCACAGTTTTATTAGTTTTAAGATCACTTGAATAGGCCTAAAATTATATAAAATAAAAGCCAAATCCCAAATTTTACAAAAACCAATTAAGTCATTCACATTTTCTTAGTTATAGGATACTTTGAACCGATGTCTAGGAATTTTTCCAAATATTAGCCTAAAACTAAAATTTAAATAAAAACAAAAATCCAAAATATTTCAATGAAGGTAGCCAAATGAACTCATTCAATTTTTTTTGTTTCGTTAATTCCCTGAATCGATGTTCATGAATTTTGCTAAGTAATAGATTTAAAATTGATTTAACAGCAAAAAATTATAAATATTAAAATAGGCCTATGATCTAACTAAAAGAAATTTGCCAAATAATAGCCTAGAACTAAAATTGAAATAAAAGCGAGAATCCTAAATAGGCCAACGATGGTAGCCAAATGAAATCATTCACATTTGTCTTTGTTCGTTAATTTCTTGAATCGATATTAATGCTAAATAAGGTCTAAAATTGATATAAAAGCAAAAAAATAGTAATATTAAAATATACCTATGGTCTAACCAAATTAAACGATTCAGATTTTCTTAATTCTAGTATCCGTTGAGCCGATGTCTAGAAAATTTTGCAAATAGCCTAGTCCTAAAATTGAAATAAAAAGAAAATCCTAAATCGGCCCAGGATGTAGCCAAATGAAACCATTCACACTTTCTTTGTTAATGAATTCCTTGAATCTGCTTTTATGAATTTTGCTAAATATTAGGTCTAAAATTGATATAAAAGCAAAAATTAGAAATATTACTATAAGCCTAGGATTTAACTTAATTAAATCATCCATATTTTGTTAGTTCTAGAATCCTTTGAACCGATGTGTAGAAAATTTTGCAAATAATAACCTAGACCTAAAATTGAAATAAAAACGAAAATCCTAAATAGGTCTACGATGTAGCCAAATAAAAGTATTCTCTTTTTCTTTGGTTTTAGGATCTCTGAATTATTGTTAAATATTACAAATAATAAGCCTAAAATTGAAATACTAATAAAATTGCATAATTTATAATAAGTCTTCAACGTAGCTAATTTAGATCTTTCTTATTGTTTTTATTCTACTGAAATTTTAGGTAAATTGTAGATCTATAAATCGAAATAGCGAACAAATTAAAAATATCTGTAGCCTAAATATGTCTCACGTTGCATCTTAGTTCTGGAAATTCAGGTAGGCCTATCGATCTACAGTTTTACATAAATAATTGGTAGGTCTTATAGCCTACATTGGATAAGGTTTAAAATTTATAAAATCATGGAAATGTTACGTGGGCTATTAAAACCCTGAAGTAGATATTTCCAATCCAATAATGAGATCTGTTGCCAAAAACTAACAATTATTCATTATTTATTACACAGCTTATTCCTGTGTCTTTCTTGTGGGAGATAGAGCAGTATAGGGGACTCCCCTTGCTCAAATCAATTTTGTACAATTGTTTGTAAAAATAAATTTAAATAGAGCCTATACTTATTTCGCTCGCCCATAATCTCGTTCTAAATGTAATTAATTTTATCTGTCAAAGTTTCGTTTCTTATCAATTAATCCAGAACCATAATGATCTATTAATTTCTATTTCGCATCTAATTTGGCTCATTATTCTTCAAATTTCACCAAAATTGGTGGTTCAGATTATGAAAATTATCTGTTTTATTACAGTTGTTTGTTTTCTTATTGATAATTACAGAAACTATTTTTTTTGGGAAATAGCGACGAATATGTTTTACTTAAGTCCTTATGAGCTGCACTTGAGAAATATTTAATCGAAATCGTTAGTGATGGTAATGAAATGATCGATACTTTGTGTTTTGGTATTAGTCATTGAATTATTGAAAAAATAAAAAAAAATAAAAAAAATAATAAAATAGATCTAAAAATAAAATGCGCACATATTAAGTTGATAATAAGTCTTTTAGTTCGGCTGTAGAAGACGTAAATAAGGAGGAATATAGCGACCGCCATTTAGAAACTACAATTATTTGTTTTGAGTAGGTATTAGATTTAGCTAATAGTTAAATATAGCTACTGTAAAACTAGACTAAAAAAATCATGCAAAAGTCTTACTATTATTGCATAAATAGTGAAAGGAGGGGGAAGAGTGGGAGGACCAAGTTGGTTAAAATAACGAGTCCAAGTGTAGGATGATCAGTACTATTAAGTGTTTTGAGAATGGAGTATTTCCGAAACGTGTCAACAAACGTGAGATTAACGAAGACGGGAAAGGCGGAACAATGTAGCCTACTCATTTTAATTATAACATTCCTAGCGGAGATAAAAATAATATACAAAATTATTGCTTATTTTTAAAATTTTGAGTTTACCTTTTTAACTCATTTGATTTGACTAAAAAATTATTATTTTTTTAATGTAGAAAGTAGCTTTTGGGCATAATTGTATGCAATATCGGATTTTTTGGCCCAGATGATTTTATGCCCTTTCCAAGAATATAAGAGATTTTGACTTTTTGTATTTTAAATGTGAGATGTATACATTTTTTTGTAATTTTTTTTATCTGATCGATTATGTCCTCAACCTCGATGTAAATATAACATACAGACCACTATCTTAAACAAAATAATCTATTTTAGTTTCATCTGGGACTACAGAAGATTAAACTATCGTAACAACTGCCATTTTGAAACTGAACAACCATTTGTTTTGAGTACCAATCATATTTAATTATGAATACGGATTTGACTTGCAAAATTTGACTAAAAATAATTCAAAATTTTATGTTTTATAGCTGTTATTGTTGCTTTTTTTAAATTAAGGTTATCGTAAAAAGGTTTTTAAACTTAAAATTATTTGTTTTGAGTAGTAAATGTCTTTAGCTAGCCTAATAGTAAAACATACTGTAGCTTACTGCAAAAATCATCTATAATTGTAGAATATTATTGTAGATTTTATACAATTTTAAGGTTATTTTTTTAACAAATTTCATTTTACTACTAATACTTCTCTCATTTTGAATAGTAAAAAACACATTCAGCTATTATTGAATGAAGATTTTTAAAGACGCACAAAATAGAAATCGTTAAAAACGTGTGCGACGAACGGGTAAAAAATTACCCCCAAAATTGGAACGATTTTCTGCTTAACGAACTTGGCAAATCGTTTATAGAACAAAGCCTACAGGTGGCCTGACAATTATATGGGAAAAAGTATGTTTATAAATCAATTTTTGTATGTTAATTTATCTAAATAAGATTTCTACATTTTTTCAGTCCAGAAACATTTAACCCCGTTCCAAAATTATAAAAATCTTTTGCTTTTGGTATAATTTTGAAAATAAGACTGAACAGGATCCCCATATAAAATGTATTGGGACAATAATAGTGGTTGTTCACTCTGATAAACAGTTAGTACACTTTCTCTAGGCACCACTTCTTAACAATCAGTTGTTACCGTTGTTATTGACTGTTTGGTGGTTTTTTCCAATCACGTTTGGATTTTGTCTTAGTTTTAACTGCTCAGACCTGGGTCACTTTCATATTAAGATTTAGTTTTAGTTCCAACTAGTAGTCCTAGGCTATATTGTTGCTTTTCACTTATGTTGTTGAAACGACGTCTATTAGTTTTGACGTACACAAATAATGGCAAATGTTTCAATAAACCATATTACTAATATATGATGGATAAAACGCATATAGACCGAGTATGTTAGGTTGGAGATGAGTGTATAACTTTTTGCTCTACCTATATATAATGAATAGAGTCTGTCTGAGGGAACATTGCAGTTCGCATACTAATGTCATCAACGGGCCGAGGCTGATGAGCTCATTGACAGAGATCACGCTAACATGACCGTCCACTACTTCCGGTAGATGATCCTAACCTCACTTATGTTTCTTTTAATTTGTAAAACTTACTAAAACTTGTTCTCTAAATTTACAACATTGGTGAAAAGTTAGTATGTGACGGAATGACCAAATACTGTGATTTTTGTTCAACAGATGTTTTTTTAAATTTGCATAAAATAAACTTTGAGGTTATTTTTCCAACTTTTCAGTACATCCGGTTTGGTTAGAACTTCTGGTACAATGTTTAAATATTAATTCGCTGTCATTATCTCTATGCCGTACAAAAAAACACAACTTAACAATCAATACTTTTCTCGTGATAGTTTGTATGGAGAAAATGTTTACGATTGTTTTGTCATTTTAAAAGAGAAAAACCTTAACAATATGCCTATGTGTGAACAACAGAAATGAAATACATTATGATGAAATCTTTGAGGATTTTTTTTTTTTTTGGTAAACCTAACCACAAACTATATCCGCAAAATCTCGACATCGATTTTTTGCCACTCTCCGTGACTATACTGTGTAGCCTATATGTGAAATTTTTTTCGCTTCCAATAACTAAAGCTAACAAAACTTCAAAAACACAAAATAATTTGGCACGCTTGAATCCGCAAGAAATGTTTGTTATTTATAATTTAAGGAAGCGACCGAGCGCCACACAGCACAAGTAAGGATGCTTCCTATTTACCTATTTACAAGTTCCAGTAAAACTATAAATTTAAAATAAGCACTAAGCTACAGTTTCAAATGTATTTATTAACTTATTTAGCTACAATTGTCTCACCTTGCGGCATCTACGGGCTAATGGTAATAGTAAGCCTAAACAAAGTTAACAGTACAGAGAGACAGGTCCGGAAGTAACACAATGGAAGGGATAGCTGGAAAACCCAAGCAGGTAGGAAGGGGAAAGGTTAACATGTTACACTATTGGTTTAAGAAGTGGTGAAGAGTTTAATAAAATTTGATCATTTAAATTAAAAGTAGGTTTATGTAATATAGATCTATTTATTTCTAAGCATTCTAGATTATTTAGTCTAATACTTTTATTTTGAATGTGTAATAATTTTACATTCAGATTAGGATCAAAATTATGACCCGAGTCCAACAGGTGGTTAGCAAAGTTGGAGTTACTAAGCCCATGCTTCCAACTATTTATATGTTCTTTAATTCTAACATTGATCGATCTCCCTGATTGACCTATGTACTCAGAGTCACAATTCTGACAAGAAATTTTATAAACTCCACTATTTTCTAGCCTTTCTTTTCTATCTTTATTATTAACTAACATTTTCCCTAAATTATTATTAACACTAAAGGCGACAAAACGATTACATTTAGTAGAAATAAGATTAATAATTTTATAACTAATTCCGTTAATGTATGACATTTTACAATATTTGACTTTATCGTTTTTAACATTATGGTGGACAAGGTTTTCAGCTTTACGTTTTAATTTCTTTCTTAGAATATTATTAATTAACAAAGTGTCATACTTATTGTTAACAGCAATTTGTTTAATAACATTCAGTTCATAATTGAAGTCGTCAGGTGAAAGAGGCACAGTAATGAGTCTATGTAACATGCTATGAAATGCGGCATGTTTATGGTTATTAGGGTGATCCGAATCTGCAGGTATTACGGTATCTGTGTAAGTAGGTTTTCTGAAGATTTTGAATGTGTGAGCACTGTTGCTGATACTAATATTCAGGTCAAGGAAATTAATAAGTTAATAAATACATTTGAAACTGTAGCTTAGTGCTTATTTTATCCTTATTATGGAGTTTCAACAAGTAGTTACTCTGTTACAGTTAAATTAAGCTATAAATTAGTTTGTAATCATGGCAGAGTACTCAGGGAGTCTGTTAACTTGTTAATGGTACTCAAAGGTTATGTCACTTAACAAGTTTTGACGGGATGTTAAAATTTAATTTTTGTTCTCTCTATGACGGACATCATGTTCAATATTTAGCAATATTGGAGTCTCTGGTTGGTCTAGTGCTTCGTGATAAAGGAGTTCCAGGGGGGCTTAAATTTACGGTGTTGATACAGTTACACTTACGGCAACTGGAACTCTTTGTGCAGATACCACATCATTCGATGAAAAGTTTCTTAATTTTTACAACTGGCTGTAACAAACTTTAGTTTTGGAAGTGATCTCGACAATATTGTTAGGTAGATATAAATGTAAGATTTGGAGTTGATTTTATTGAAGAAAGTTATGCGTTGGCTCGAATGTGATTATGCCTCGGAATGATTAGTAACGTTTTATAACAAGTTGATGGGAACTATCGAGTTGCTTCATCATATTTTGTAATGAAAGAAAAGCCTCTAAATGTAACGCCCCAAAAGTTGGTTTCTTGGGTCTTGTAGGAAATGTTAAACTGTATTGGTAGATCAAGAGGTTAATGAACATGGATTTTTTTTTATCCCGTGTGAATTCAACTTATAACACACTAAATTAAATACAAATCAGCTGGTTTCAATTCTGCAAGAAATCAACCCCCCCCCCCCCCTATGGTATCAGGGAAGTTATGGTCAAAAGTACATGATCCTCGTATATCCTTACAAGGATTTTAAGAGAATCAAACTTAAGGACACCCGTAAGGAATAGAGTGTTCCTACTAATATTTATCGTAAAATACTGCGTTTATAAACCTAAATATTCTTTGCAATAATATATCTGAGGCTAGATTGAATCTCAGATTGGACTAGTGGTTAGGGGTCTAGCTTGTTTTTTGAGAAGTTAAAAAATGACCTCTCGTATATTTACGAGATCCGGTAAGGTAGAGTCACTGAAGCAAATGAAACAAGTTGATGCTCATTCACACATGCACATCTTAGTGGAAATAGTTATTTGTGCAACTAGTGAGCAAAGTGGCCCTTTTTTAAACGAGAGAAAAACGTTGACGCACGAGGCAACATTTTATCGAGTGCGTCAATTTGATCGAGTTTAAAAAGACACTTTGCTAACGAATTGCACATTATACTTTGTCTACAGTTGTTATTTTGGCAATAAAAACAGTTCATACTGGCGGTCGTACTTTTTCCTTGATTTGACAGGAAGGAGATTTAGTACAACGTTGTTAGCTTTTTCCGCTAATTTAGGCGGGGTATTTAACAGGTTTACATCCTCTGAACTGTCCATATTTTAAAACTAACTACACAAAATATAGCAGTAGTGCTAAACAACACATCAACACTGAGTAGAAGTTCTACGTCAAAACTAAGGTTATTTATGAATATTACAAATAACTTAGGTGTATTGTTGAGGAAACGGGATTGCCAACTTCAAAACTTGGCAAACGAAAAATACTCTCCGTGTACATACACTGTCAATCATCTTCATGAATAATTACTTCCCTTTTCAACTTTAAAACGTTGTTTTGTTGTTTATTTATATTATTTTACATGTAAGACTTAATCTAACCTACATACGGGACATTTCCTGTATATTATAAATCAATTCAAATAAACTTAACCTAAATTTCGTTTTGTTCGGTTGTCATTCGGAGTGTGCAAAGTAGTGGGCAAAGTGAAACTGTTGAGAAATCAGCTGTTTTGCAAACTAATTTAAATGAACAAAATGCCTCTTTGTCAATAACTGTAGACAAATAAATATAAATACATCTAAGCCCAAGCCGACGTAAAGAAAGTAATGATATGCACTATTACGAGGTTAAGGTAACCTCTGTATCAACTGTTACCCTACTGAATAAGATCGCTTGATTTTTATCAATACAATTTAACATTTCTTACAAGGCCCAAGGTATTATATTTAGATAATCTGTTTGTATTACATTATATGATGGGACTTGGGTAAGTACTACGACAGCGCCCATCAACTTGTTTCATAAGGCGGTGATGATAGAGAGATTTTAGCCTTTAAACACCAAGAAAAAAATTATGATAATCTACATATTTTGCTATACAAAACATAATTTAATTCTGCCACTTCTAGAATTGTATGGAATTTCTGTTGACGCATGTCGGACAAACACTATTTTCAAAAGCTGTAATTTCTTTTGAAGATGAAGACGTTAAGGCCATGTGATTTGTATGAACAGCTGTTTTTAACTTATTATTACGTTACAAAGATTATGTCATAAATATTTTATACAAACAGTTTGACTATGATATAAACATATTGTACCTGACCTTCAGCACAGATCAGTTTCTGACAGCATTCATCCTTTCTTGTCAACAGCCAACAACCACGCGGTGGCGGAAGGGGTTGTGCCGCACATACTCTCAACCTACAGACCATGGATCCTCTATTACAACTACACTTGACGCAAGGATCAGACAGCCGTATCTCTTGTCCTTCTCTGTATGTCTTTCCTTCATGTTGGCACTCTAAAACATAAATACAAACATTCGATTAACAAAGTACAAACAGCGGTTCTTAGTACAGTAGCCTCAGACTAGGATTGAGTCTGGTGTAAGGGGCGTGTCCTCCCTTCTACTTGCTTCCCTAGCCTGACTTCGTGGTACAACCCATTCCAAGAAAGCTAGCTAAACAAATTACTGCTTAGCTATATTTAATTCCGTAAGTTACAACTTCGTGACAGACTTTTGTAAACGTTTTATTCTAATTTAGGCTACACCGATAGAAGAAACGAAAGCAGGGTTCGTGTTTACACAGAAGCATATGAGGTGTATTATTTTTTATTGGGATTGTACCGCTGAAAGTAAACGCAACAAACAAAGTGTGGGGGCCCCTCGTTTCCTCTCTACCCCAGACACATTCCTACCATGAGGATACTGTACTTAATTGGAGGATAGGGTTGCACCTAGAGGAAAATTTACTGGTTTCTGTTTACTGTATAGCATAAACAAATTTGTATTAATGGTAAAATTTGAACATTTACCATCATTTGCGTATTTAAAAATGAAATATGATGTTATCGTGCATAATTTCTTTATTATCTGAAAGAAAAAAATAGTTTTCATTTAAATATGACATCAAGGCAATTATTTTCTTGTCGTTTAAAAGCGAAAACTTTTCGGTCTTCATGACCTGATAAAAAACTTAATAAAATAAAGACCCCCCTAGCCCTCGAATACCTTAATAGTATAAGGGTCGGAAAACGACCAGTGGTGGTCAAGAGAGATCTGATAGGAAAGAGGGAAGAGAGGGATCTAACACAAGACTATGTGAAAAAAGGTACAGATCCAGATGGGTCTCACGGAATCGCCAATCCCGTACTTATTACCGGAACATGAAGGCCGAGTTGCGATAGATGAAGAGGGTAGAATTTCTATTTATAAAATCACCAGTATTGCTCACTTGCAGTACCCAGAATAGTTTATTTTGGTTCTTGTTTACAGCAAAATTTAAATTAATAACCATTGTTTCTTATTATTGATGTAGTTTATTTACCATCTTTTGTGTATTAATACACGACTTTCGAGAATATGGTCAACTCGCGTTATCAAGTGATAAGCTTAGAACATGTAGAACACGAAAAGAATAAATACAGCTTAGCGGCTAAGACTATTTTATAGCTAAAATTGGTTCTTTTCCTTTATCCTTCCGCCAAATGAATGTCTGGTTAAATTCGATTTGGTTGGGAAGAAATTTAACACTGACAATTTTCCGTATTATCTTATCGATCAGGAAACCGTGTTATATTGTAGCTCAAATAGATGTCTCACAACGCCGGTCAGGTAGGTCCTACCATCTGATCTTCATCGTGCATGATGTGCAGAAATTCATATTAAACTGAATAATTTCAGGAGTTTATTTGAATTTATAACATAACCTGGATTAACCTAACCTATTTGAAGAGTTTTTGGTACCTGGCCTAACTGAACCTATTCATGAAGTTTTGGTTCGGGATTCGCGGAAATCACCACAGATTGGTTAGGTTAGGCGGTTATATAATAATACTAATTTAACAAAATATTCAATTGGCGGGAGAATAACGGAAAAGAAACATAGATCTAGCAAGAAAGAAACCTTTGGGTGAAACATGAGGGGAAAAAATAACTAAAAGTTTATACAAACTTGATAAAGTTATAAATCAACAGAAATACAGGCAAACACAAGAAATGATAACTCCAAGATAAATCAAGATCATACAATAGTCATCTTAATAAAAAGGTGTGTGGACGCCTACGGAGTAATTACCTAACGGTTTTTTTAGCATGATCAACCTTTTATCCCCTCTATTAATTAAGAGTTTAGCTTGTGACCTTGAACACACTCATTACGGAGAATTAACCGAGATCCATCCCGTTTTTGAATTAAAAGACTTTTCATATTATAGTTACATTCTTTCTCTACACCATGTATGAACGTAAGACTGAAAAAATACAGATACATTCACCCTCACCTCTCTATATAACAATCCTATAACTTCTATTATTGTTTGATACCCCATACATAATATCGAAAAGAAAAAAATCAACCAACTTTATAGTTTTCACCCCTTAAAACTACCCCAAGGTAAGTTTTTGTTACCGCTATATTTGTCCTATATGTGGAACAATAAAATAAATAAAACAAATAAAATGTTTAGTTCTTTCGCCTTTTTTCTAAACTTCATAGCTTTCGCGTTTAAAATTCCTAATCTCTAATCTATTAAATATCTTACATTAAAATAAATGGTTTGTTTGAGGGACAATTGCAAATAAATCTATAGTGTTTGAAAACGCAAATCCAATTTTAAAAAAGAAAAAGAAAGTTTCAATTTTTTCAAAGTTTCTTCATTCTAGAAATAAAGAGGCAATACAATTCTTTCTTTATATACAAAACATAACTCTCTTAAAAACAGACGGCGCGTTGGAGTGCATCTACTGGAAAATTAATAGAGCTATTATTAAATGAAGTGGTTGGTGCCGACATTTGTAGAGTGGTTTTTTTTGTGAAACGTTATGCTTCGTGAACAATTAAGATCTACAGTGAAAACCATATTTCTTCAGTTGGAATTATTCTGTGAATGACTGCAATCACTGCATGTGAAAAGAAAATATAAAGTTAGTTTACAGAAAGGGCACTTCCAATCGGTTACTGGTAGACTATTATTAGTTTTATATAAACCAATTTGTAAAACAACTGCCTAAAAAGAAATTAAAATATGTAATAAAAATAAAAACTGTGCAATAACACTCCGCAAACTTTCTCACTAAACTATCTCTCCGACGAATTTGAACATACCAAGCCTAATCGTCATCAAATATGTTTAGATAGTTGTTGATAAAAAAAGTAAAAATGAAAGACGGACTCATTGGGGAAAAAATGTATGAGTTTAAAGTGCCTTGTGCCATAAACATGTCTTCAGCGTAAACAGCATTTGATTAAAATCACACTCCCACTGACGGCAGTCAAGGTTCATTTTGTGTTATAGTCAATTATTACTGAACCATAATATTTATGATGGGTTTGGTCATTAGTCTTCACATATCAATAAAATTTGAAAGAAATTGGTAGAGCCTATTTTGAGAAATTACGTATTATAAACAGTCCCATGGACTTTTTTTTAAACCAATAACTCTCGAACAGGTATTTTGAAAATTACCTATACGTTTTATTTGGATTTTATACACTTGAGCAAAATTTTTTTAAGCTTGTTAGAGTAGATTTTGAGAAAATCGAAATTTTTGTCTTTATCTTATGGGATGACAAAAACATTTTCGTTAGAAAGAAAAATTAAAAATTCACCAGAGATTTGATCAACATATGTCCACATATCAAGTTTGAATGAAATTGTTCATACATTTGGTTTTAGGGATATAGATAAAGACAGAATTTCAAATTATACTGAAAAATACCCTTAGATAATTTTAAGATAAAGACAGAATTTTTAATTCCACAGAAAAAGTTTCTTAGATAATTTTAATTTCTTACTAATTTATAGTATAGAGAAATTGGCAATATAGGATAAAGACAGAATTTATAATTACACTGAAAAATTCCCTTAGATAATTTTAATTTCTTACTAATATGTATTATAGTGAAAGTGGCAATAAAGACAAAGGCATTTTTTCCAATTTCACTGAAACGTTACCTTAGATAATTTTACTTTCTTACTAATTTATAGTGTAGAGAAAGTGAAAGTAAAAACAAAGAAAGAATTTCTAATATTACTGAAATTTTCCATTGATATTTTTTTCTTTCTTACTAATTTATATTATATAGAAAGTTGCAGTAAAAACATTGAAACAAGTTATAATTTAACTGAAAAATTCTCTTAGGTAATTTTACTAATATAGAGAAAATGGCAGTAAAGACAAAGAAAGAATTTCTAACTTTACTAAAAAGTTCCCATAGATAATTTTATTTCTTAGGCTACTTTTTTATGGTGCAAAAAAGAAAGAATTTATAATCTCACTACAAAAAGTTCCTCGTATAATCTTACTTTCTTACTAATTTCTAGTATAGAGAAAGTATCACTAAAAGGATAAAATTAATTTCTAAGTTCACTGAAAAGTTCCCTTAGATAATTTTACTTTCTTACTAATTTATAATATAAAGAAATTGACAGTTTTGATTTTTTGTTGGCCCATTAAAAACGCAAAAAATTGGAACTAGTAAATCAACCTGAGAAAGTAATTAGACGGTGCTACAACATTGCTCAAAGTTCCCCACTCACCGATCTACAAACTGAAAGAAAAATGAATTAAAACTAATCGTCACCGAAAATGTCATAAGTTTTCAATCAAAAAGTGAAAATGAACTTTGATTGTCTATGTAACAATATTTAAATAAGGGCCTAAAATTGGATTGCTTGTGTCATAAACACGTCTTCATTATCAATAACATTCATTTAAAATCAAGCTTAAATGACAGAGATTAAGGTTTCCTTTTCTTTTTTCTATTAATGATTCGTAATATTTCGTTAATTGCGAATTTTACTCGGGTTTGGTTTATTATTTTTCACTAAAATTTGAACGAAATTGGTTTAGCTGATTTTGAGATATTAATCATTCAGCTCCCATAACCGATTTAAAATTTTATTTTATACTGATAACTCACGAACTGGTATTTTTTAAGTGATGGCTGCCTATACATTTTATTTGGATCCTTGGAGATCAAATTTTGAACCAAGTGTAGCTTTTGAGGCTCCAAACAAAAAGTATAGTTTGGAATCTCTCCAAAAAGTCGGTTCAAAAGTTACCGGTAAACAAAATTCGACTATAAACGACAAAATATCTCAAAATCGTCTCTAGTGGTTTCGTTTTAATTTTAATGAAAGGTGATGATTAATGACCCAAAACCGAGTGGAAAATCACAAGTAAAATAATTATTACGGTTCTTAAATAAAGGCAAAAATAAAATATGTAGTTTTACCACCTAAATGATTCATTTTAATCAACTACGCTGAGAATCGTTTATGGGACGAGGGAAGTAGATTTAGGCCTTTATTTAAATATGTAAAACATTTTCAAATAGGTCTCTCATAGTTCATTTTGAATTTTTGATTGAGAACTACGTAACTGTCATTTCGTGATGTTTTGGTTTTTATTTGGATTTGGAGATAAATAAGTGAGAAAAAGTATGTGCAACATTTAGAAAAATATCTACTGAACAATGTAGCCACTCAAAGATATTATATAAGGCTATTACAAAGCTATTATTTCAGGTAAAAGACTACCAACTTTACTTTTAACTACGAATGAAAGACAAAACCATTTAATCCTTATTTGTTCTTTTAACCTAAAGATATAGAGTTTATTATCGTAACAGAGAAGATTAAAGCTTTTAATTCCAAATATAATACAATGTGAGTGCGCGTCCGTAAGCGAGGGTGTTAACCTTGCGTGAGTGCCGCCCTACTCCAGACCTACACCTAATTAATATCTTGCCAAGTTCTCACACTAACCGGACCAAATACACTTACGTTAGCAAGTTCATTTTAGTTTTGGTGTATAAAGTTTCTCACGTTCATAACATGTACAAGAATTATCCACTTGTTTCTTATAGCATTAAAATGTTTTTTTAGAGATAACGGTATTAGGTTGATATTTTATAAGTCTAGGTTTATAAAGAGTTTATTGTTATACGTTACATAATGGTTGTTTATATTGCCTCTCAGGGGCTTTCTGTTGTGGGTACAGTGAGGAGATCCTAAGGGATCCTATCTCGCACTTTTTTTTTCACGAAGTCTTAGGTTAGATAGCTCTTTTTCATTTTCCCTCTACTGACCAACTCTTGTTCTTTTCCGACCTTGAAGCTATTAGAGTATTCGAGAGCTAAGGGTTTTTATTTTGTTCTTTTCTTCTTGCTTTTATATGCCGATGATAACCGAGAAGAATTTCGCATTTAAGCAAAAAATAAAACAAAAACTCGTTGCATTCTTGTAATTCTTAAAATATCACCAAAATGAATATATGAAATATAAAAATAAATTACGGATTGTTTTTGTTATATTGATATGACTTTTCAACAAAAATGTAGTCAAAATCAACTATGCTGGTGTTATTTGGTGTCTATTAATCGTTTTTACTTTTTGATGGACAAATCCTGAAATGGCAATTTTTGGTTGGGGGGTTTTATGTTTTGTTTGTGTCGAAGCTCTCGTTTTGAGCAATATTTTATGAAATAGAAATTTTGAGATGGTTTTGTGGCATGTACTACCCAAACCAGAATAAAAAATCATCTATATAGCGTGTTAAATAAGTCCCGGGACTGCTTATATGTGTTTAACGATTACATATGGAGCTACAAAGCTTTGCACATTGTTAATGGACGCCAAAGCCTATTTTAGTACGTACTCAGTGGACCGCTACCTTTCCAGAGGGACGGCCTACAAGAAGTAGGAAATCTTAAATGATAGCATAGGTCGTGTTGTACTTCGAATTAAATGCCTTTATGAGTATAACACAATGCCGTAAACCCGACCTCAAAAGGTTCACTCTAGCTAGTTAGGGAACTTTAAACCCGCGTTATTTTAGCTAGGGTGAACCTTACTGAACCCAATACTAAATAAAACCCATTTGAATTGATTCGCCGGCGAATATCTTTACCTTTATCACTGAATAGGCCTAATTAAAAGCAATTATCAGAATACCAGCATGTTTCACAATGAGGGTAGAGTGAAATCGACTGATAATTATACAATCAATGAGTTGTGCACAATGATTTCACACACCAATAAGCACCAAATACAATTTAAGTGGGAATCTGTCATATATTTAAAATTCCACTTTTCCCAAATTTGGCTCGTAGGATTTTATTAATATTTTACTAAAATCTGTCTCTCAAGTGCCAATCATTACGTATTGGTCGCTACATCCAAAGGAAGAGAGTTTGAGAGTTATTTGTCAAAAAGAGAAAGTAAACCGTTGGTATTGTCAAAAAGTTAGAATTTCTCAAAATTTGCTCAAGCGATTAAGAAAACAAATATTAAAATGTGAGCAAAAACAAATTTAAATAATAGAAAATTACAGTTCGGAAGTAGTTAGGAAAAAAAACCATAACATTCCGACAGGGCTCAGGATTTTATTTTGGTGCCCCCCCCCCAAATTATTGATTAATTTTTTCATTTCAAGTGTTAATTTATAAAACGACATTTTTGGAAGATATCTTACCAATATATATTGTTTTGTTTTTTTGCGATTGCATTTCAAAGAAATGCAATCAATAGCCGATGGAGTAATTTTGGTTAAAATGGGGTACATTAGGGATTTAAATTTAAATTTACTTACGAACTACAATTTTATTTTATTTACGGCTTGGAACATTGGTTTTTCGATTTTACAAACATTGAATCAAAATAGTATTAGCCGTTCTAAAGATAATTGATCTTATAAGACGGTATCCATGGACCATTTTTACTTTTACCTGTTACCTCTCAAAACAACACTTTTTGAGAGAAATGTTTTTTGTATCTTAAGGCACACGTTTTAGAAAAATAGTTTTGTTAATTTTAAAAATTATGAAAGGTACTGTGCAATTTAAAAAATGATCAATAATAGTGGAGATGCGTCAAAGTAAATTGATCAAAATCAGTTGACCCGTTGAACCGTAGCAGACTGCATGGACTACATCATAAAAAAAAACTTTTTAAATTCATCTAAAAAAAGACTCCATAAAAACCTTATCTGTTTTTTGTATCTTTACAAATTTTTCTCTAGGCCAATCACATGTAGGCTATATAAAAAAAAGTTTTTCTTAACGGTTTCTCTAAAATCTTATCTAGACATCCAAAAAGCAAAATAATATGTCAAAAAACGACAATAACGTCATCAAAATGAGCTCCATATATGTTTATTTCAAGTTTCATTCAATAGGTTTTGACGAAATTCATTAAGTGACACATCCTTTTATGACCTGGGGTTTCAGAGTATTTCTAAATGGATCTATTAGAATTCAGCGCATTGTTAAATAAATCTTGAGGACCTCCCTTAAGACTGTACCCCGAATTCCAAAAAAACAAAATCATCAAAATAATCTCCGACGTTTTTTTCATTAATTTTTGACTAAATTGGCGGAAATTAATTATGCCTTAAAGTCTTGGCAGTCTTTTTAAATGGATCAATTAGAATTCAGCTCATTGTTAAATAAATCTTGAGGACCTCTCTTAAGACTGTACCCCGAATTCCAAAAAACAAAATCATCAAAATAATCTCCGACGTTTTTTTCATTAATTTTTGACTAAATTGGCGGAAATTAATTATGCCTTAGAGTCTTGGCAGTCTTTTTAAATGGATCAACTAGAATTCAGCTCATTGTTAAATAAATCTTGAGGACCTCCCTTAAGACTGTACCCCGAATTCCAAAAAAACAAAATCATCAAAATAATCTCCGACGTTTTTTTCATTAATTTTTGACTAAATTAGCGGAAATTAATTATGCCTTAGAGTCTTGACAGTCTTTTTAAATGGATCAATTAGAATTCAGCTCATTGTTAAATAAATCTTGAGGACCTCCCTTAAGACTGTACCCCGAATTCCAAAAAAACAAAATCATCAAAATAATCTCCGACGTTTTTTTCATTAATTTTTGACTAAATTGGCGGAAATTAATTATGGCTTAGAGTCTTGGCAGTCTTTTTAAATGGATCAATTAGAATTCAGCTCATTGTTAAATAAATCTTGAGGACCTCTCTTAAGACTGTACCCCGAATTCCAAAAAAAAAAAAATCATCGAAATAATCTCCGACGTTTTTTTCATTAATTTTTGACTAAATTGGCGGAAATTAATTATGCCTTAGAGTCTTGGCAGTCTTTTTAAATGGATCAATTAGAATTCAGCTCATTGTTAAATAAATCTTGAGGACCTCTCTTAAGACTGTACCCCGAATTCCAAAAAAAAACAAAATCATCGAAATAATCTCCGACGTTTTTTTCATTAATTTTTGACTAAATTGGAGGAAATTAATTATAATTTAGAGTCTCGGTGAGAATCTTTAAGTAGTAGCTCCGTAGATTTCAGCACAGATTGAGAAAATCGTAATGTTGTAGACAGTGTTTCTCTTTTACATTGTGTGTGACATAGATTAACAAAGTAAGTAATGGGCAATAAGAGCAAGCCACTAGACTGTAAAACTAATCTCTGCTCGGCTTAGACCGGAAGTGTATTTATTACCTTGACTTCCGTGATAAAAATACAGATGATTATATCCTGTAACACCTGCTTCATACCACTTTAGTTTTATAAGATTTGGAGATGATTTTACTAAAATATTTTTGACAACCGGCGTTTTCGATTGTGATTTTTTTGGATCACAAGAAGTGTTCTGTAGGAAGAAAGTTTTGATCAAAATCGGTTGAAGGACAACATCATGCTATATACCCAGCCTTTTTGTGCAAATTTAATACAAGCATATTTCAGAAATTTGGTTTCTTGGGCTTTGTTGCATTATTTAAAACAGCTGTTACACAGGTTTCCTAAACTTCGTAATTGTTTATATCACTACATTCTTGACTTCCGTTAGGCCCTACGGGTCTCATAGATATGTATATATTAAAAAGTTATCACTCGCTTCGCTCGTGTCAGTGACACGTCCCTATCGGATCGCGTAACTACAGGAATATCGTATTATCTTGAGAGGTCAAATTTCGAAATTACATTTTAAAATACAACTTCGCTATTTCTCATAGAGAGATTTGGTTTGATGGATTAATAGTTGGTACCGCTACATGGAGAACTGAAATCTGAAAATTTATAATATGTAATTTAGAGTTTTTATTGAAGTTAAAACACACGAGAAATGAACAAAAACATATTTAAATGCGGCCAATTTGACATTTTTACTTCGATATTTTTGAATTTCAAATGCGTTCTGTATCAGCACTTTGTAGTTTCGTATACCAAATTTCATTTTCCTATCTTAATTTTTGTGGCTGCTATCATCCATACGTACAAACGACACCGACAATGGCCATATCGAAATTAACTTTTTCAGTTTACTAAGGCCATGAAGGATGGGGATGTGGGTTTAAAAATCTTCAGTCTTAATAAAGCCTATGCGAGAAATTATTAGTATTCTGAACCAAAACCTTTTAATATGATTCCTTTGTTTTTATATTACTTATAATAGAATTAAGGGTCTCGTTATGTTTCTTGAAGATGTGGAGTGTTTATGTAAAGTGGTGTTGTGTTTGATGTCTTACTATTTACTTAATTGTTGTAGCTGTGTGATGTGTTGTTGTCATTTGTTGTAGTCTTGTTGTTTTGTCTTTATTGTTAATATGATATATAGATAAGAATGCAATGTTATTTATTGTGCTCTGTAAATGGACCGTGTAATTTATAAATTTAGAATGACGGATTTCCCTTTTAATATATTTTGTAAATCTTAGATTTCATTTTTGTTTTCATTATGTAATGGCGTTTTTCTTCTTCTTATTTTTAAATATATTTGTTTAATTTAACTTTTATTTACATTTTTTCGTGGAGAATTTTTAAATTTTATTTATGTGTTACAAACACTTTCTTATGTAAATCCAAAGTTTACTGTAGTTAACGTCTCCTGGAAAAAATAAAGATTTTATTTTTTTTCAATAGGAAGAATATATTTTAAAACGTGTGCTCGTTGCTACCAAATCATGAAACTATGTCTCTCTGTCTGTAAAAGTTGGCTTTAAGCCCACGAGTATAATCAAACTCAGACAGCCCCAACACTAACAAAGTTAGGTTATGTTTTGAACAATGAAATTCCATGAATTAATCGACAGACAGACGGACAGATTGTAACTGTACTCGTCTTGATTTCCTGCCAAAATTGTGGCGTCTCTACGCAACAGTTGTAATTTGAAATAATTACACGGCTTTAAATTGGAAGGGAATAATCCCGACCTAGGACTACTGGCTCAATTATGTTTCTGTTTGATGTATTATCATTGGGGGAGACGGTCCATGGTGTAACGCTTATTACAGTATTTTAGTAGAATACTGAGACATGAAGTGTAAATTGATCCTATCTAACACGTATCGGACGTTTTTGATTACTTAGTAAATATTTTGTATTCCAACGTTTGGGCGTGAAACTTTGTGTATGCAGAATTAAAATTTTTTAGGGGAGGGGGAAGGTCTGTTTCTAGAAATGTAAATATACGCAAAAATTTTAAGAAAGCTTTTTTTACCTTGTCTGTCAGCATTTCGAAATGCTTCCTAAAATATCTGTTGCATGTCATTTGAAAGTTTCATTTACTTTTGATCATATTTATTTAAAAAACATTGCACAAATGCACAAGCATGTACAACGTTGGTGGTTAACAAAGTTAATGGTGGGAAGCCTATTTTGAGCACCGCGTATTTCAACAGCTCCGCGTATCTCTCTACACTGGAATGTAATGGCTACCTATTACCCTGTCATTCGACCAGCGCACCAGTGAAACAGCTTTGATAATTATTATTACATTTAAAATAAGCGGACTTATAAATAAACTTACCAAATTCCACACCTACCTTTAAACTATTTCAATCGGTATTTCAGGCTTTTCTACCGCAACACAGTAGAAGTAGGAATATTTAGAACCAGAAATAAAAATGGTTAAAGATCCTACCGGTAATTATCCAGAACATCCTGGTTAGGTTAACCCGAAATAATATTTTAAAAGACCGAAAAATGTGGAACGTAGTTGAACCAAGACCATCTTAATCGGGGTTCTACCTACGTCATAGGGTTTCCTCTCATCAGCTGGGAAAGAACACTACACACGTTGCGTTATTAAAGTCCTTGCTACACGCTGGTGTATTGCAACCACGATTGCTCTCAGACCTCGACTGCAACCAAGGGGACTCAAACCGGTAAACGCGACTAAAGTGTCACACATACCCAAATCCCCCCCCCAAACACGCCATTTTGGTAGTTGTGAAAATAAACTATGGCCGCCGTGAAGGGCCTAAACTTTCTTCGTTGTGCTAAACATGTCTTCAGTATAAGTCGTCATTAAAATCGTACTTTTAATGATGGCGTTCAAGCTTCCTTTTGTATTTTGCGGATAATTCCTGATACGTTATATTATTTTGCGAATTTTCACACTAGTTTTTGTAATTAATCTTTGTAGTAATTAATCGAAACCTATAGAGTAGCTTTGTGGGGCCATTTCAATTTTTTGTTTTTTAACGATAATTTACAAACTGTCATTTTTGGAGAGATGGCGTTTTGTCCTTAGAGGCAAAAAATTGCAATAAATTTTAAATAAAATAATGATGCTGGGTCCTAATTTGAATTGGTTTCACTATAGTTCGGGTTGATATTTAGAAGCGATTCGTATAAATTGTTGACTGTTATCACTCTGTGCCACCACGTGCTGGACTACTTACGAAATGAATGGAAATGTCATCGCGTTTTCTTTTATACTCTGTATAGCTCTGTTTGAGCTCAGGAGCCGGGACTACCTGCAGCCACCCCCTATAAACACTCCCCGAATCGGACCGACCCGTAGATGTTTCGTCACTAAGTCACCTACTATTATCTTATTACGAAGGTATAACGAAGGTATATCTTTATAAAACATAATATAATTATTTTAATCATTTATTTGAAAGCTACTAAAAACGTTATGAGAAATGATGTCAAACTCGACTGTGGTGTCAACACATTTAATATCATTTTTGCTACATTATTATTTTTATATTACAAAGTTGTAATGTAGACAAATTACTATTTTACAAAGTTAGTAATGTCCCTTACGAATGACAACTTGGGAGTATAGTCAAGTATGAATCCCAATTGTTTTGTTACAGAGGAGGAATTTATTTGTTTAAAGTATATTTATTTGCAGAAGAAGGTGGATTATTTTCTTAGGTTATCAATTTAGTTTTATTTTTACACAGAACCCTACTCTGATTTGACTTGGTGTTTTTCACTTTCATGCTCTTGGTTTAACACTTGACAACGAGAGTTGATTTATACTCTTGAAACGTCGTGTATTAGTTTTTATATACAATGAAAAATGTCCAATTAAACCAGTTAAAAATATAAACTATCTATCGTTATGAAATAACATTAAACCAGAATAGTTTGTTTGAAAAAGTTTTTATTACATTTGTTTTAAACAGGGTACCCCGTAAGTAAGCTGCCAAACTTTAGGAAATTTACTGCGGGTCAGGATGAAGAAAAAATACAGAATAAACATTTTTTGGAAAACGCTTATTTTTTTAAAGTTATCCGCCATTTTGTTATTTTACAAAAAAATAATTGAAATACAAAAGATATTGAATTAAGAATATACGTATTTTGTATGTTACGTTTTACAAGTGCACAGAATATGAAGACTTTATTTTGTCTATTTTCAAAATGGCTGGCGTTTAAAATATTAAATATTGATTATCTCGAAAAGCATTAACTCCACAAAAAATTCACAAGAGACAAAAAGTTTCTTTTTTTAATGACGAACAAAACGAGTTTTGTATTTTTTTCTGTTTGTCAAAGGATAACCGAGTTATTAACATAATACAAAAAACTAATAATTTCTCTTAACTATTTAAAAATGGCAGCTATTTAATTTTTTTCATGCTAAATATTTCGAAACATGTACAAAAATAAATCAAATGTAAATTGTATTTATTAAACAAATTGCAAACATGGAATAAAGTTTGAAGTGTCATTAATTTGTGTAATAAATACAATTTATACTCGTTTTATTTTTTTGTTACATGTTTCGAGATATTTAGCTAGAAAAAAATAATAGACGCCATTTTGAAATAAGTAAGAGTCACAATTGAATTTTTTTTAAGTATTAGAATACAAAATATTTTGGTTCTAGCAAGACATCTACCAAGAAATTATAATAGTTTCCTGTTTTTTGTCAATACCTCTGATATAGTTTGACCTACAGAAAAAAATGCAACATATTTTTAATTATCATTAAAAAAGGAAACTTTTTGACTTCACTGAATTTACTTATAAAACATAACATTAAAAATGCCTATACTAAATCTGAACTCAATATATTTTCTATTTTCAAAGTTTTTTTGTAAAAAAAACAAAATGGCGTTTATCTGGAAAACTAAACGTTTTCAGAAAAAAATGTTTATTCTTAATATTATCTTTATCCTGACCCACAGAATCGTTTCCTAAAATTTATGGCGGCTTACTTACGGGGCACTCTGTATACTCACATATATGTTATGCAAAGAATTGAAAAAATCAATGTCGTTCAAAATCGATTCATTCATGTTAACGTTTCAATCATTTTTTTTAAATGTTTTTTTTTCCTTTTTATTTTCTTTTTCCCTCCTTTTAATTGTGTGCAACTGCCATAAGATAAATATAAATGTTTTTATTAAATTTGACTCAAGAGTACCCTCTAAGGACCCAAGGAAAACATATTGGTCACCAAATCGTCAGTTCTTGAGTTTTCGATTTTAAAAAACCCAAAATCGGCCACGAGGCTGTTATATATTACACAATTTCTCAAAAATGAATCTACCGATTTCGTTCAAACTTTAGAGAAGTTTAAAGATTAATGAACTGTGTGTAAAATCGTAAATAAAAACATATTAACGGTTCAAATATAATTTCGTAATCTTGACAGCTGTCATTAAAAATTTTATTAAAATAAATTCTAAGGGCAAGTTTATGGCACAAATGAAAAATTTAGGGTTTTATATAAATATTTTTTCAAGATCCGTAGTTCATTTCCGCCTTTTGATAACCAACTACCGAAATGAACATTTTGTCTACCGAAAAGTATATTATTTTGTCAAAATTAACACGTGTTTAAAAAAGTGTTAAAAAATATATTTGATTCATTGTTTTTTTTCCCTGAATACATTATTTTGTGTTTATTACAGACGATGTTTTTAGTCCCGTAAAAGTGACGCCTAACTGCAAAACTATACCAGACAATTAAGTTAACCTATAAATTAAACTTAACCAGTGTAAAACCAATTACATGATTTGTGAGCTCGACTTCAAACAAACTTTATTTTTCTAAATCTTAATAGCTTGACATTCGACAAGATTCTCATTGATAAATTACAATAGTTTGTTTAGTCTAAACAAATCGCTAAAGACATTAAAACAACCGACTTGACAAAGGCCTTGAACTTGTACTGTAGGGCTATATTTGCCCACAACAAAGTGGTCATCGCAAACAAGTGATTTCAGTGACCACACCTCGTCTTTGGTCTTGGAAGTCTGCCCATCTTAACTTTATGAATGAGTAACGTAAAGCACGCCTGTTACATGTCCGCCCGGCCGTCTGTCCTCTTCTCCTCTCTTCTCTTTATGTTAATATTATTCAACTTGACCGGACCATTTATTTAGCCGGTGTAAAACAATCTTCCACACAATTATAGTGTTTCGGTCTGTCCGTCTTGTACAGCCTAAATGCTGCATCCGGTTTGAGTCTTGCCATCTTGTATTTTTTATCAAACCACGTATGATTCAAAACAAAATAAGAGAGAATTTTCAACTCAAAGTAAATATTGTTTTTCTCTTTTTACCCTGATAATCTGTCTTTTATTTTATAAAGTAAACTTTCTACTATATTTAAATCGTGGGTTATATATCGTTCCGTATTTTAGCAAATCTGCTGAAAACAAATATAGTTTGAAGTGGAAAGAAATTTTTTAAACCGAAAACTAACAAAACATCTAACTATGAATGAGGTTAACTTTTTAATATACTGAGTGAGTCATTTATTGTGCACTATTGGTATATCAAACTGTTATAACCTATAAATCTGTTTTGCAAACTCTCAAAAATAGCCGCCATTTTCCAAAATGGCTGCCAACTTTTTAATTACTATGGGGACACCCCTATATAGTATTTTGGATTCTATGGAAAATGTTAAGACGTTTTTATTCTTGGTTATTGTTTGATAAACCTACTCGTTTAGGAATAACAGGCGCTTAAAATTTCGAACTAAAATTTGAAGCATTTTCATGTGTTGATTTTCCATACTTCTCATTTTTGAATCAAATTAGAATGCAAGTAGTCATAGTATAGGATGTGTAAATACTAACGCCAATTTTGAGAAAATTCGTTACAAGTTAGGGTATTTATGTTTTCCAAAGTTTTACGTATGTTAACTTTACTTTATGTAAAATAGCTAATTTACAAACATTGAAAAAATATCAAGATTTGATTGAAAAATAAAGATATTGATTTTTATCTAAAAGGTTACAAACTATTTAAATCTAGACAGACAGTTTATGCTAAAACTGGAATGAAAATATCATAACATGTCTTTACATTTTTGAGTTTCTCTCATATAATCGTATAAAAGTTGTATGATGTGTCATAAAATCGATGTAGCGTTTATTGGGTATAGTCTATAAATGCCCTATTTATAACCGTAATCCAAAACACACGAATCGTAAAAGAAAACAACACATTGCGAATTATTGCACCAGTTTTCCACACTTTCCAGATCCCCCAAAAAGAATTTCAGTTGCTTTAGGAAAGAAAAAAAAAATTACGAGTGTCTTAGGTTTATACCTAAGATTTTTTTAATGGTTCCGCAAAAGGTATTGGAACTTTGTGTCTATCGACATAACGCAGTCGTGATGTATATACAGAATGGTTCAAATAGGACCTTATAACCTTATAATTGTATATAAATTTATTCTGATTAATTACATAGCTGGTTTTAGTGTCATTTTG
The DNA here is from genome assembly GCA_963513935.1 of Aphrophora alni. Lineage (NCBI taxonomy): Eukaryota > Metazoa > Arthropoda > Insecta > Hemiptera > Aphrophoridae > Aphrophora > Aphrophora alni. Next base: position 89,973,756 of record OY740772.1, read on the forward strand.
TATTAATCTCTAGCCATGTTGAAAACTAAAACAAAAATTAGTTATGTAAGAAAGAACCCCCAAAGCTCGGCTTAGTCAAATAACAAAGACTAAATACAATCTTGCAGAGGAAAACCAGAAGTCGCAGAAGTAAACAACACAATGAATTGAATACTCTAAGTTGAAACGAAATTCAACATTGCTCAACTAAATAAATCGGGTTGTATGTCAAAACGTAGTTAACTAACGGTTTACCGGGGTGAACAACCTTTTACCCCCTTTCTCGAAGCTCATCGCAAGACCTTGTGATCATTCCTTGTACAGATTTAACCGGAAAATCAGTCTTATTTAAAGTGGAGGATTTTTCGATGGGTACTTTTTACAAGATGGTACGGGATTTCGTAGTTGGAGTGAATTTATCGGAGCGTCACGTCACGGGAGAAGCGTCACGATAATAGTGTAAATGATTTTAAAATATAATTGTATTATTTTATCAAAAGCACTACCTTAAGATTTATATTACGATATTCATATATACGTATGCATTGAAACACGTATGCATGAATATTAAAAAACTAACTACAGAAATTTTCATTTTTTATTCACTCCCACCGCAAGTAGTGTTAGTACGTACTCAATTTTTATTGTTTTTAGAATTTATATTGGTCTTATTTCCTGACGGGTTTGACTGATAGGGTTGTCCGTTAGTTTTGCATACAAGGAATCAATTATTTTTACTTACTTTTTTCCGGTGTATTATCTAAGCCCCTAATTGGATTTAAGATTTATTCAGCTGAAACTAGGCAGAAATCCACTAAACTGACCCACTAATTCATAACCAAAATTACCACTTCATAAAAACTCTCAAAACGAAATTTCTCCTTGAATTTGTTAAAATTTATTCATCATTTGAATAAACATAGTCAGATGATCAGACAACGAGTCGGGCGTTTTTTTTCTCGAGTGAGATCATACTGTACATTGGCCTCACATAAAACACTGCTATTAAATCTATTGTTAAGTTGATATACTAGCATTAAACTATAATTTACAGCAAGAAGATTCATCTAACGCGCTAACGGTATACCGCAAGGCATACATCAAAGCGCCATTTTGTCCGTACAATTATTTTGTTGCCCTGTTAGTGATACAGCAGAATCTCCAAGCATGATTTGTGCATTATTAATTATTTATGTATTCAGTAAACGTATAAACAACTTGATGGTCGACATCGTGGTACTTACCCAACCCAGTCATAAAATATAAATCAAGTAAATCCTCTAAAGAATGTAATGCTCAATATCTGGTTTCTTGGGTCCTGTAGGAAATGTTAAATTGATTGGTAGATCAAGGGGTTTTTCTGAAGCTCGTAAATTGTGTATCATTGCGTTTTTGACGTCGGTTATGCCCTTGCAAGAGTGTATATATTTTAAATATTTCCACTCGTATCTCGAACTTAACGTTGCTCGTAGCTGTACGTATGTGATGAGCTTCCACTCGCTACGAACATGACAGGGTAGTGGATCCTAGTGGCTTTACCGCATCTCGTAGCTATGCGAATACCATATTTTGTTAGGAGTGTCTGAAATTACATTTTTAACAATAACTTTGTTATATCGGGTTTCCACGAAAATGTCGCTATTTTTGAATTAATATGCTGGATATATGTAACACTCTACAAACTTGACACTTTACAGCTATGTTACACAGATGAACACCCTCGAGTTTCTTTTTTTTAATGGTCAATCAAAACAAAATGGCGGAATAACAAAAAAAAACATTAAAAGAATTAAGGAGGAATGTTTTTACTTCTTTAAAAATAAGTTGTGTTTTGTAAAATGTAAAATTTCAATTTATATATAATTATATATGTTCTAGATTCTGTCTTATCTTGTAAATAAATAAAGATTACCACTACCACTACATTATGGTTTATAATGTTTCTTAAAAGTGATAAATAAATAAATATTAAATAAACAGTACCAGACCCTCTCTATGAAAGCCACCAATGCCTCTCAAAAAAACTTGTATTACGATTTTTCGGACCATTGGTGTCTTTTATGACGGAGTATTATTTTAATTAGACAGAAACCTTTTATTTGTCCTTTAGATGTCGTCCAGTAACCATACCTGACGACAACATACCCAAAGAATAATTGGTATGGGTAATAATTGTATTATTTGTAAGTACCATGCCAGACTTTTGACTTGCTAGATACGCGTTTTGCATCACTGTGCGACGGAAGGAAGGTGCGTCGAAAATGGCTTTTACGGTTTCCTGAAGCGATGAAATTTTTGATTACCAAACTTACCCTATATTTTGTATAGTTAGTAAGTTAATATTGTAAGAATTTTTTTTTAAAATATTGGTGTTACAATTTTTAAAATTGGAGTAGTGAGGATTTGGGTTTATTTTTTAATAAAACAACTAATTTCATGGTTTCTAACGTCAGTTAAAAAGGGATATATAAGATGTAGATGAATTAAAAACCAACATGTCAGATATTTTAGGCTACCATTTTAAAAATCGTAAAAGATAACATAAAAATCTTTATAGGAAAAAGTTTGGTATTTATAATCCTTGAAAATTAGGTACATCTTGACCTGTACTTGCATGTCTTTAGAAACAGAGCCCTAACTCTAATATTTATACACCCCTATGGGGACTCCATATTTCACTCACTATATATATGCAAATTAGTCTGGTAACACTTTACGCTAAGTTTGTAACTGAGACAGTTTGCCTACATTACAACTGAGACGTGTTGTTTTGAAACATTGATTACTGTCACATATAGGCTACATATAATAGTATAAAGAATTTTACGTAATGGGTAAACAAATCGTTTGCGAATTTTGCAGATATATCAGTTTTGAGGTTATGTGACTCCAAAAAAGAGGTTTTGGAATGATGTCTGTCTGTCGTGCTCTAAAGGTGAAACGCTTGGACTAATTTTGCTATATCACAAAACGATTTTTTTATTTTTATAACACCTGTTATAAAATACAAAATTACAAATTTGACGAATTTTATAAAATTTTTGCTCAAGCGTAGCCTTTAAGGGCTCAAACAAAATGTATTCTTTCCCAATTCAAAAATAAAATATTTGTTCGAGAGTTATCAGTATTCTCCCCCCCCCCCCAAATCCATGGAGTTGTTACAGTATAACACAAGTTACGTAATTTCTCACAATCGGCTTTAACGATTTCGTTAAAATTTTAATGAAATGTGAAGATTAATAACCCAAAGCCGTGTGCAAAACAAAAATTGAAAAATATTACGGTTCAGAAAAACAGAATATTTGGGAAAAATAACCTAGCTTACCGTAATTATGAACCCGGATTTTATTGAAATACGATTTATGCTAGGTTTAGTAAAAAAACAAAAATGGGTCATGGGACTGTTAAAATAAATATATATTTTAGTAAATATATCAGTTTTACAGATTCGTTTAAATTTTAAAGCAATGTATGATTAAATGACACAAGCCCGCGAAATCGCAACGAAAAAATTATAACAGTTCAGAGATAATTGGCAAAAATATAACAGTTCAGAAATAATTGGCAAAAATATAACAGTTCAGAAATAATCGGCAAAAAATTATACCAGTTCAGAAATAAATGGCAAAAAATATAACAGTTCAGAAATAATTGGCAAAAAATTATATCAGTTCAGAAATAATTGGCAAAAATATAAAAAATAAATGAATTTTGACAGCCGTCATAAAAGCTTGATTTAAATAAATAGCCTACAGTTTAAATTGAGGATGTATTTATAACACTAATGAAGCTAGTTTAAGCTCTAATATTCACATATAAATATTGTTTAAAATGGGGTCAATGATTCATTTTTCTTTTTGATTAACAACTATCGACCTGACATTTTTGGGTGACCATAGTTTTGGTATCATTTTTATTTGATTTGGGGGTGGGCGCGTAAATAACGTTGTGTGATATTTTATTACTATTTATATTAAATGCTATTGTATTGTTTGTTTGGCGTATTTGATTTATTCTTTTGTTACTTTAGAATTTAAAGTAACATTACTTTACATTTACAAATTCACATTCATTTACATTTGTTACTTTACATTACTTTACATTTTAAATATTCTGGCAATGAACAAAACAATAAAGAAAATAAACCCTTTTCCCGTCAAGTAAAAGTGAACTGTATATTATTTTTGGTTTTCCGTATAAGGGTGAAAGAGTTTTTCACCGTTTATTTTACTCATCACATATTACGTATAAGAATGTAAAATGAGAAAGTTAGATGATTCATGTAATCAACATAACCGTAATTGCAACAAGATGTGTAAGTCAGGTAATTAATGAAAGTTTGTTTGTATTGTACACCTGGTTGTTGGTAAGCCTGAAGCTGTAGCCAGTTTTGTTGTGAGGACCTCACAAAGACAAGCTCCGACCCACGCCCAGATTGCCCACACTTGGGCGGCGAATTTTAACAATTGAAATGGATTAGCAAATAGAGAGACACAAAGTTCCCAGGAGTTTGTTGACCACAGTGAGGGTGTATTATAGACTAGGAAGGAGTTTTGAATGTTTTATATCATTTTTATATTGGAAATGAGTAATTGTAGACTGTCCTTATATAGACACTTATATCCGAGAGCATGAAAAGTGCAACGATCATTTCAATAGAACATATTGGGAAGAGAGGAGGGGGGATTAGTCAAATGTTTACTTTCTCTTATACAGGATGATTATTTTATTTTTGCCACCATTGTTATCTCGTAAACTATTGATTTGTTGGAAATTGTAAATGGGGATTCTTCATTACTGTTATTTATCATTTAAAAATGTGATATATATATTTTTTTAATTGCTACCATACCAATATGGAACAAAGTAGCCTTCTTCAAAAATACTACAGTAAGCTTGCAAAGTTTCATTGAGATCTGTCCAGTAGATGCCATGATTACCGCGAACAAAAATCGACCTTACTGGTGCCATTTCCTTATGGGGGAAATACATAGGTAAATCTTTCTATTGTCATAACTCAACTTATAATTATTGAGCTATCGAAAAAACTCAACTTTATGACGTCCTTATGAGTGGAAACTATGACGTTAACAATTCTTACTAAAATCGGTTTAATAGTTTTTAAAATCTGAGAAGGACAAACATAGACTACAGGTTTATAAGTTTTTATAAAGTTTTTTTTTTTTTACAGATGATTTTAGTTACATTTTTCAGAATTGCAAGATATGTCGAATGTCAGATTTTTATATTTGACACTTGAATTATGTTTGCGTTTTAAGAGAAAAAAAAATCGAACAAAATTTACTTTTAATTTCAGATCCATCAAAAATTAAATACATACACAAGGGGATGTCCGGATATTTATCTCTTCAGATCAAACAGCTTAACCGAGTTTTGTTGTTGTCTTCTCTCATCTCAAGACTAAATTATTCTATTGTGCACTACGATACTTGATTTTTTGAAACAAGAAAAGAACAAATATCACGATGTTGTAAAAAGGTCGTAATTGAGGGAGATTCTTCTATCTACATTTTTCTATAAAATTTTTGTCGCTTGATTATTTTGATAAAAGTGTATTTCATTGACTATTGACATTCTAAATATTTCAGTTCCACGATATTTTATTGTTTTAAAGTTTCCAAAATATCACTCCGTGTTATTAGTTTAGATTGAAATCAAAAGCGTGATAATATATAAATGATTTTTACTTTTATAACTCTGAGATATCCATGTGAAAGTATTTTTTAAGTCAAAATAGATACCATGAAAAACTAAGGTCGTTTCACCACAACAGCGTGTAGACGTGAGTTATGCGTTTCTATGTATCCTTTGCATTCAGTACATGTGGGTGTTAGACATGTCTGGCTCGTTCTACTGTCTGTCTACCCAACTTTGTAGGTCAGGTAGTATGGTTTGCTATTTACCAAATTTTATAAACTATAATTAAAACAACATGGGTAATTTTATCAACATTGGGGTTCTACAGTTCAACAGATTTTCTTAAATATTAAGAATATGTTTCCTTTTACGTTCCGATGAAAAGTTTGGGCTTATCGCCTTGAAAATACTTATATAAACGTACAAGGTGGTTGAAAAGAAAATAACCACCATATTGTTTTTTTTTAAATATATTTGAGTTCTGTTGAGGAGCAACCTAAAAAAACAAAGGTTTAATTTATTTTAATTGTGGAGGGTAGGGGTTACTAAAAAAATTCAAATAACACTATGTGCTTGTGATACCTCATTTTAAACATTTCTATGAGACAAGAAAATTAAATTCTGACCTCCCAAAACAAATGTCTGCCAAAAAAGTTATTTTCTTTACGAATGTAGATTGGTTCGGCACACCCCCTTATATGACATTAATATGTTTTTACCTCATATTAAATGTTCAAATGGTTCTCCTTGTACCTACATTACAGTCAGTGTTCAACCGTGTTTTCAAAAGTTTCGTTAGGTTAGGTTAGGTGGTGATTTAAGAGATTCGCGACAAAAACAGGAGATCTTGTATTTGCAGCAGTGAAATAACATTTAAAAAACCAATTGTCTTGCCTTCTAAATCAATCTTCCGTACTAGCTTCGTAAATAAAATAACTATTTTGGCAGCCATTTTGTATTGGCGATCAGAATTTAATTTTCTTAATGTCATTTTTTTAGTCTCACATAGACGTTTAAAATGATGTATTATTAGCCTATACTTGTCATTTGAATTTTTTAAAAAAAACCCCTCCCCCTCGTCCCCACAATTAAACCTTTTTTTCCTCTATCGTCTAAAGAGTTTGTCCAAACAGAATTCAAATATTAAAAAAAAAAAAAAAAAAAGATTGGTGGTAAGTTTTCAGCCAATCTGTATGTATCAAAATTGCAGGAAAAAATATTTAAGTTATCAAGTCATTTGACCATGAATGCTGCAATTAAAAATGTTGCTTCCAGTTTAAATTTTAAACACTTTAAAACTCCAATTTTTTAAAATATATTTCTAATCCCCAAATGAAACATATTAAAAATTTTGTTTTTAAACTAATTATTTGAATTTTTTAATTTAATTTTTTATTTAATTCAGAAAATTAATATTGATCTTTACTTGTGAGATGATATTAAAATTAAATTTAAACTGTTTCTCACAAATAATCTGTTTATTGATCCAAGCGTAATTTTGCGACAATATCTAAATTTTCATTGATGGAGGCGTTACAATAGTCAAACAATAACTAACTACATTGAGTAACCAAGATGGTGATGCTATCGTTGAAAAAAGTTAGAGTTAATAAACGTATTATTTGTGAGAAATTTTGAATACGTCAAACTTAACAATGATATGATTTTTAAAACATATAAATTACTAGAAAACCCTCGCACAAAGCTTGTACGTATGCAGTGAAAAATACAGAATTACATTAAAATGATTTATCTTTTATAATACTGGTTGTTCCAAAAGTGTGAGAAATCTTCTGTAATTATAGAACGGATTAAAACAGGAAAATGAAACTTTGGGAATCCTCAAGGGGCAACTCAAAGTTTAACAAAAACTAAATTAGAAAAATACATAACAACGGTAAACTTTCGTGGAAGTCCACTTAAGTTTTAACATTTATTTGGCGGCTGATACGAAATAGCCACAAAACTTTGTAGACCTGACGACAGTAAACTAGCCTTTTAAGAAACTAGCAACACCAATCCTTTCGCTAATTACTTTCCTCCTGTAAATTAGAGATTTTGATCCACAACTTGTGAAAAGTTCATTTTACAAATGAGGGAAAACGCTATATTCTACAATGAACAATTTATTTGTAACAATATGACGTTTTAAGTAATCATCTATTGCTGTTAGATTTACACAAACATTAGTTGTATCTTACAATAGCAAGAAGGCTTGTTTACGTGTAATAACTGAATAAGTTGTGTTTTCTTTTATCTAAGTGATTTTGCATTTTTGTGCGTTTTTGCATAAATAGTTATTGTGCGAAAAATAGTAGCAGGTTTCACCATATGAACATATGAATGGTGAATAATGTGCCAAAAAAATGGTATAATTCTCTTCATTTGGAACAAAATTGACCATAGTATGCCCCACCGTATCTCATTTTGTTTCCGAGATAAAATTCGTTTAGTTTATTTTTCACCAAGCAAGTAAAGAGACGCTATTTTGATAAACTAAATTAATTTTCTTTATGACAGAACCAACGTAGTTTATTGAAACTGAGAATATGCAGTATTTACAAGCAAATAATCGACCTCTTTGACGGGGTAATGTAATAGAACTAAATGAATTTACATAATAAGACAAAATAAACATCTAAACCCAATACTGTATTAAATTTCACTCCTATACTCTGCTCCCTTGTCATATTATTTATTTGACCAGATCACTAACCTTGATAATGGTTAATCCTGACAATGTACACATTTTCGTTCCTTTGTAGAGAGTTATTACCAACCTCATTGCTGAGTATTAATTTATAAAAAGTAATTATAAAAATATTATAATTTACCACTGTTGAGTGTCAAATAGAGAACTAAAATCTAAAATACCTTCATATTTAATCAGGACTTTTCACTTTCTGGATGCAATAAGTCTATGAACGAAAAAGTAAATTAGCATTTCGCTATACCGTTTGAAAGCTTATGAAAAGCTGCGGTTCTTGTGAAATTTGCACATCTATAGGTGTAGTCGTAGGTTTGTAAAACAAATTAAAATTTTAATAAAGATTTTAAAACATTCGCTTTTTTCAATTTTGAGGCTTGAAAGCAGTGCATATCCTTAGTTTCAAAAAACAATGTTGGTTCTGTCTTATAGAACATTAAATTTAATTTTTATAAAAGGTGTACCTAATATTTATTACATGTTATTTTTGTCAGCGTTCTCTCGTGGAACACAACAAAAACGCGGAAGGGTTCTGGATAAAAGTCTTCCAAGACCCACAGTCGGAGAAGACCAGAGTCACCTGACCTATACTCTTAGGATTGAAGATAGGAAAAGGCAGATAAACTTGCAAAAAATGAGACTAAGAGATCCTTCATTGGCCCAGAACCTGTATACGGATTTAACAATTGACGTAACAAAATATAGTCTAAAACAATGGGTAAACTCATAAATTGAGGAACGACGGACAAAATATCCACGGGAAAGCTACGCATCACTGGTCCAACCAAATCTGAAACTCTCCTAAATTCCTCACTTCACAAAGTAAACGAAATCTGAGGAAAATCTTAAGCTTCGTATGAGGCCATGGGGCCGTCTTAAGCATCTTAATACCATGGGATTGTTCCAAGGAAACTTGATATGGAGACTATGCAATCAGGACCTAGAAACTGCAGAACATATACATTGAAATTATAAGCATTAGGACGCAGAAGACAAATGATCTTCGACCCAGATGTGACCTTTGAAGTAACAAACAACCTAGCTAGGAAAATCCTAAACCTATCAAGGGAATAGACATAAGTTAGAAAATATTAGAAATACAGAAAAAGTCTTAGAGGCTGGAGTGTTTGGGGGTAAAACCCACTTTTCTATTTATAATAATAACTCCATGATCTTAGGATTGCTTTTTGGAGGCTTTTTAAAAACAATATTTATAAAACGCGGCAAGACACAATCAATGTTTTAATTACATGAAACGGTGTAAATCCCTCCGGCAATAATATAACCGCCTAGCTCACTGCAGAATGGAACGATTCAAACATTTATTTAAAAATAATAAGATAATCTCCCATAAATGTCTACTTTTAATCGCTATAAATTTGTGGGGCATCATAACTTATTGGTCACTATTTTCCCTAAAAATTACTGGTTCGTGCGTTGTTGGTAAAAACGAAAATATCGTCCATGGTTTGCATAAAATACGTAGTTTCTCAAAATTTACTCAACCGATGTTGTTAAAATTTTAGTAAAATGTCTTAATTTTAGTCTGTGAAGATTAAGGACGTAAAACCCTCGTTTCCCTAAAAAAAAACAGAACAAATATATATTTCGAAACTAAGCAAGACAGGATGGGGCTTACAATGGTCAATTATGTTGCAAATGAAGTGTACTATCACCCACATTTTATTTACACACTGTTCACAGTATATAAAATTTTATGTAATTTTGTGCCATACAAAAAAAAAAAATATCTTCATAATTTTTAATTAAATATAGTATTTTTTAGGTAAAACCTGTTGAAATAAAATAAAATTTTTAATCAATATTTATTTCTGTCGAGGTTTTTTAGAAAAAAATAGTTAAAAAATATTTAGATAAGTTTCCAATCTAAAAATACAACGACTTTTGAGAGTTTAAGGTAAAATACACCTTTGCTTCCTCGCCCTTCCTCCAAGATGTGTATTCGGGGATTAATCTTTTAGTTTTCTAAAAGGTGTACATCACCAAATTCTACAAAATGTCACCTGCACGACTACATTTTAAAACTTATTTTCCCATACTAATTCTTAGAAAATCTAATTTGCCTGAAATATACTGCGATAGCTTTTTCAGTTTTGAGTTGTATGTTTGTACAAAATAAATATATTTCTGGGAAGCTAATGTCTGTTATAAAGCTTGGGAGATAGATAGTGGGCACAATAGTGTGGTGTGGGTGTAGAGGTCATTGTGCTCACTGTACCTAGCTAATTCTATTCCTTCACATATATACATAGGTAAACAGAAACAACTGTTGTGAATATGTTTTTCAATTGAAAACAAATAAATGGTGTTATATATTGCGCAAATTTTCTCACTAACCCAACCCCAAAACCAAATAAAAATGAAACAAAATTAAACGTCAACAAAAAGTCAGTTCCGTAGTAGACAATGAAACAGTAAAAATAAACAATGGGCGCCGTGTATGAAAAATATATTTAAATTGTGCCTAAACCTGTTTTGCTTGTGCCATAAACAAGTCCTCAGTGTAAATTGTAATTAAAAGTTTTATTAATTAATTATATTGTAACTAATATTGGATTAAAATCAAATTTTTAATGACAGTAGTCAAGGATGTCTTTGTTTTTACCAATTATTCTAGAACTGTTTTTTCTCACAATTATGCACACCTGTTTGTGTTTCCTTCAAATTTCGATGAACTACGTCTTCTATATTTTTGTCATTTTAAAAGAAATAACCTCTTAGTCATCAAAGCCTAATAAAAAGGAGCACTAAATCAATAAATAAAGACTCCTAGTATACTTAATAGCGTCATTGTCGGAAGAGCATAAGAATTAGTCTAGAGAGACCGCATAGGTAAGATGATGGAGAGGGATTCAACACAAGACTAGATGAAAAAATATTAAATCTAGCTAGTGTCTTTCGGGTTTGTCAAGTTCGTACTCACTAAAGTGGGTCCCTGAGGATATTACGACTTGTAACAACGCCATGGCCAATCTTATGGTTTTTTCAGGGTTGGAAAAGAACAATAATTGATCTAGAGAGACCATAAGAAAGATGAAAGAGAGCCATCAAACCAAAGACTACATGAAAAAGGTGTAAATCAAGCTAGGTACCTTGGGTTTGCCTAGTTTGTACTCACTAAAGCGAGCCCCTGATGATATTTGTATCAACTCTATGGCCAATATTATGGATTTTTATATCAATAACTCATAGAACCAACAATTTTGGAGTAATTTGGGAAACATATTTTGTTTGGGTTCTTGTGCAATTTGATCAAAATCGTTAGAGCTAATTTTGAGAAATCCGTCATTTTGTTTTTATTGGCAGCTTATGTGAATGATCGGATAAATGAGGGAGGGATACTTCCCGATATATGTCCACATTAAAGTTGATTTAAATCGGTCCACGCGTTTGGTCTTTAGAGCATTGCACGCCAGATGTAAAACTGACATAATTACTAAAAGCCCTTTTTGAACTCGGATGAACTCAAACCTGATACATCCGTACAAAATACGTCGTCGATTTTTTTAATGCAACAGATTACTTTCGATATTACTTTAGAAGGAGTTTATATCATTTATTTCCCATAGGAAATACTTGCGAAAGTTATAGAGATATACATATTTTAAATTTTGTAATGTTTTCTGTCGTTTTTTTTTTCTGGCTTATATAAAGTGTTCTACAGCCTAAGTTTTAATCAAATTTGGTGTGTGGGATTAATTTTTTAAAATAAATTAAAATTTTGAGGTAACAATTTTTTAAAGCCGAATAATTTTAGTTAATTTTTGTGATTTTGGATATGGGGGAGGGAGAAGATTTGTGCATTGTTTTGTAATTTATGTGTTTATATTACGTACGTAGTGTTTTTGTTGTTTAGATATTTACTTTTTTCGGAATTTGTAATTGCTATTGTCATTGAAATTATTTGGTTGTTGTTATATTATTATCCTGAACTATCAGTCTCCCAAATGTTTTTCGAAAATAATTATGGGCGTAACTTGACTACAATTCTGGGGGCGGGGGGGTTATGCTTCTTTGCATACCCAAAGGTTTTTTAAGGTAATGTATTAAAAACACTCATTTTACCAATATAAACTCTATTTCGAGGTAATTTATGATTTAAATACAAAAACTATCACGAGAAGTTGATAATAAATTGGTTGAACCAACTCCCAGTTTGTTACAAACTGACAAAGCGCACACGGTTTATTGAACGCATAAATTATCACTACAGCATATAATTAAAGAGATAAAAATGTCAAATCAAAGCCTTTATTTTCAAACATTTAATGCTGGGCCAATGTTTTTTTTTTTTTTTTTTTTTTTTTAGGTGTACGACACTGAAAATCTATTATATAATTACAGATAATTATTTTTAAAGTTGTAACTTATCATAACAAAAAAAAACTAGTTGGTTTTATTATTATTAAAAAATATATAAATATCCTATAATAGTGTTGGAATTGTGGTACACAAAAAGTTATTTTAAGTTAAGAAAGTAGTAAATCTAAAAAAAATATTTACAATATTTATTTGTATAATTATAAAATCTACTGTTAATGAATTGTAAATTTCTAAAAAGACGTGGTTTTCTATTTTTTATAGTTCGGTGTCACCAATTCACGAATTTATAACAAATTATTATTCTCTGTCGTACATAATAAGTGTTCGTGTTGTAAATGATACCATTATTAAAACCACAAATACGAACATGAAAATACAACAGATTACAGTAAAGGCCTGGTATCAGGACAAGTTATTACAAATTGGTTTTTATAACAATCCAAATAAGACAATTCAGTGAACAGTTGAACATTGTTAACAAAGTAATAATTCCAATCTAACATCCAGAGAGACTTAAACTTAACTTTTATCTAAAAGGTTAAACCTAAACTAACCCTTTTCCCCTTGGAACTTAGTTTAGTCACTTTTTGAAAACTATATTTACTTTTATAAATCATATCAGAATTACTGTATTAAATGTTACAAAAATAATGAAATTGCTTTAGTATTTGACAATTGAAAAAAGTCTATTGAGTATAGTATCTTGAATTATTAAATTGTACCATTTTTTCTATTTTCTAGGAGGGGCAAGCCATCTTTATGGAGGGCTAAGCCCCCTCTAGACCTCCAAAGATCCGCCTATGAATGAATTTTAGGTTGTAATATTTATATCGGTCCAGTGTTTTCACATTTATTTTAAATATTTTACAAATTATAATGTAATTTTTTATCTTGTTTTCGAATTTTTCAGAGAGATGGGACTAATAAGTTTTGTTTGGATTCTTAGAGGCTACATTTTAAAAAAATTGACCAAAATCGTAGTAGCCGATTTTGAAAAATCTTAATTTATTTTGAGTGATCAAAAATTAAAAAAAAAAACCTTCGAGTATTGGCTAAAATGTGCACACGTACCAAATTTAATTAAAATCTGTCCACAAATTTGAGTGTAGAGCACTGTACGTACAACAGGCATCATTCCAATTTTTTTAAATTCAGGGGACTTCAGTACAAACAGCAAAAACTTGACATCGATTTTTTGACGCATCACATAACTTTCTTTATACTACGTATATGTGAGAAAGTAAAATACATCTAATATTTAATATTAATTTAAATTTTAATCGGAATTGGTGGAACGGTTTTAAAGAAAGGCGTCCTAACATAAAAGTAATAAGTAGCGTTTTGTAAATAAACATTTGTTCGATCTAAAGAAGAAAACCCAAAATATTTTATTGATCAGACTCAGTAGTTTGTAATTTTTGAAAAACCTTAAATTTAATAAATCACAGTCAGAACAAAGCCAGAGGTAAAATGTTACTTTAGCACAAAGACCTTCCATGACGAAATACACCACTTTGTGCTTCGCCGGAGACCTACATTACATAAACAAAGCAATCTGCGGTGTAACATGGTTTTCTTAAATAATTACTTAATTGTATATGTGTTGCTAAACGCTCTAGCGTTCCCATTTTTCTTATTTCATTCCAATTTAAATTAAGATATACAGGCTAATTCAAAGGGAAAGATATGCAGAAGGAAGTAACAAAAAATTATTTTGTGGAGGCGGTCTGAACGTCCCAAAGAACACAATGCTGGTATATTTTACAAAAAGTTTATGTTTTACTTACATAGGTAATGAGAAAATTATGGATTGTATAAAATATAAATGTCGAGAGTTTTTGGAGGAAATGCATTGTTTAGAATGATATCTGTGTTGGTACCATTATATAGAAATATTTTTATATCTCGAGATGTGAACAAAAAAACGGTTAAAAATTGTTACTATTTTTGAATTTTCAGTTAGATTAAAAAAAATTTCAATAGGGTTCTATACGAGTGCACTAGGGTATATACCCCCCCCCCCCCAATACCAAATTCTATGTTCTAATATTGATTTTGTTTGACTGTTATGGTGATTAAGTAAAGACACTAACGACAACGCTGATAGACGGACGGGATGTCGTAAATTATTTTTGGTTTCCTGAGGCGATTTTCAAAATTTCAATAGATATCACTATAAAATCTTTATACAACAGATCATTTTGCGCAGTTTAGTTTTATATATGTATTAGAATCAAAGTTGAGGATATAATCTAGCAAAATAAATGGTGCAAAACATTCCACAAACTTTTTCCACCCTCAAAATAAAATAAAATAAAACCAAAACTACTGGCCATCAAAATTGTCAATTAGATAGTTATTAAGCAAAATGTGTCAATGAATTTTGGATTCCATCTTTAAATATATAAATAACTGTCTAAATTTGTTACGTTTAGGTCCTCAGCAAAAACTGTATTTGATTAAAAATGAACTTAAATGGCGGTGGTCAAAATTAATTTTTTTCTTAAAAAAAAAATCTGAACCGTAACAATTTTTACTTGAGACTTTGCAAACGGGTGTTAATTAATTAATCTTCACATTTCGTTTAAATTTGATTTAAATCGCTACAGCCGATTTTGAAATATTACGTAGTTTACAACAGCTTCGAGGCAGATTATTTGTTATTGTTTTACTGATAACTCACAAACTGATGTTTCTGCAGACATGACGACCAATACTTAGAGGCTACATATGAGTCAAATTTAATTCAAATCGGTGTAGTCGATTAAGTGATATTACAATAGTTTATAGCGACCTCGTGGACAAATTATTCTCTTTTCTGATAACTCTTCAACTGATATTTTTGAAAACATGGCAATCAATACATTTTATTTGGATATGTAGAAGATATATATGAGCAAAATTTGATTTAAATCGAAATATCATATTTTGAGATATTACATAATTTATAGCAGCCTCATGGCAGATTTTTGTTTCTTTACTGATAACTCACGAACTGACGTTGCAGACATGGCTACCAATTTGTTTTATTTACGTACTGGAAGGCTATACGTGAGCAAAATGTTATCTGAAACGGAATAACCGATTATGAAATGTTACATACTTTATAGCAGCCTCACGGCAGATTTTTTGTTTATTTAATGATAACTCGCGTAATGATATTATTGCAGATATGTCGACCAATGCGTTTTATTTGGCACGTAGAAGCTACTTATGAAAAACATTTAATCTAAATCGATATAGCCGATTTTATTAAAATCGAAAATTTGTATTTTTTTCTTATGGCAGCTACCTTGTTAAATATCGCCAAAATAAGAAGGAAAAAAATAGTCTCCATATATGGCTAAAATATGACCAACATACCAATTATGATTAAAATCGGTCCATGCGTTTGGGTTGTATATATTACAGTTATTACAAACAAAAATTCTAAAAATCGGCTTTACGGATTTCATTCATATTTTAGTAAAAGTGTAGCACCAAAACAGGTGTGCAAAATCGTAAGTATAAAATAAAAAAAGTAAAAAAGTCTGAATAACAGCAACGAGTATTTAAAGTAAGCGTATCAGCCTCAAGTAATTAAAGTAAGCGTATCAGCCACAAGTAATTAAAGTAAGCGTATCAGCCACAAGTAATTAAAGTAAGCGTATCAGCCACAAGTAATTAAAGTAAGCGTATCAGCCTCAAGTAATTAAAGTAAGCGTATCAGCCACAAGTAATTAAAGTAAGCGTATCAGCCACAAGTAATTAAAGTAAGCGTATCAGCCACAAGTAATTAAAGTAGGCGTATCAGCCACAAGTAATTATAGTCAGCGTATCAGCCACTAGTAATTAAAGTCAGCGTATCAGCCACAAGTAATTAAAGTAAGCGTATCAACCACGAGTATTTAAAGTAAGCGTATCAGCCACGAATATTTAAAGTAAGCGTATCGGCCACGAGTATTTAAAGTAAGCGTATCAGCCACGAGTATTTAAAGTCAGCGTATCAGCCACGAGTATTTAAAGTAAGCGTATCAGCCACGAGTATTTAAAGTCAGCGTATCTGCCATGAATATTTAAAGTAAGCGTATCAGCCACGAGTATTTAAAGTCAGCGTATCTGCCATGAATATTTAAAGTCAGCGTATCAGCCACGAGTATTTACAGTAAGCGTATCAGCCACGAGTATTTAAAGTCAGCGTATTAGTCACGAGTATTTGAAGTAAGCGTATCAGCCACGAGTATTTAAAGTCAGCGTATCAGCCACAAGTAATTAAAGTCAGCGTATCAGCCATGAGTATTTAAATTTTGCGTATTAACCACGAGTATTTAAAGTAAGCGTATGAGCCACGAATATTTAAAGTAAGCGTATCAGCCACGAGTATTTAAAGTCAGCGTATTAGCCACGAGTATTTAAAGTCAGCGTATTAGCCACGAGTATATAAAGTCAGCGAATCAGCCACGAAACGTATAAACTATGACTATTTTATTATCTTTATATAGGTATCACAGCAATTATCCAATTCAGGTCACATTTCTTATTTTCTCTCTATTTTACAGCAACTGATAAATACTAATTTAGATTTAGAGGAAGTCTTTAGGAAGTAGGAAGAGCTAGCTGGAGTCGAGGTTGGTGGCCCCATCAAACTGTTTTGCTCGCCTCACTAATTTTATACGGCCTTGAAACTTAGATAACTCAATGATCGTTCAAACGCACGCTGCATTCAATACGTGGAAGCCAAACCAGTCATCAATTTATTTTATTTGACTTAAATTATATTACAAAGTGTAGCTTAAAGATATTTACAGAATGTTAACAGACGGATTGATTAGAGAAGAAAATTGGTAGAAAAAATGACATTATATTTGATCTCTGTTTTAAAATTTGTTAAAGTTTTATGTAAATTGAAAAATTGGTGCCAAAAGAATGAGAAAATATAGTTTTGTGGGGTTTTTTATGGCAGCTATCGCCAAATTTTGAGTTATCAAAAAATTTAAATAGTCCTGAGATATATGGTCTAAATATACGAACATTTGATTAAAATCGGTCCACGTGTTTGGGCTATAGAGCAGTATAAATACGACAGACAGATTTATTGACACATCTCTTTAACTTTTCTGTAGTACGTATTTCTGAAAAAGTGATATGCAATTTTATATTTTGCAGATATTTTCCTCGGTATTTATTGTGGGTGGTATTTAAAGTTCCAATTTTTCGTTTTGTTTTGTAAAAGTAAAACAATTTGGAAGATGTAAGTATTTTTAAATATATCCTAAGCTTACTTTGTTTGTGCCATAAAGTCTTACTAAACTTAAATTTTATTTGATTGAATTTGAATTTTTAAAATTATCCTTAAGCAGTAATTAATGTTTACCTTTGATTTGACAGAGTGGTTAGAGTCATGAATCATATTTATTTACATGTGGTAAAAATGTTTTCACGAGTTATTTGTCACATGATCATGATTTATTTTCACGTGTTGTAACAATTTTAACAAAATTGATTTTGTAGATTTTTAGAAACTCTGTATTTCGTTGTTTTGATCGATAATTACCGTTCTGATATTTTTGGTAAGATGTTAGGAATAACTTTGATTTGTTTCTTGGAGAAAATATTTTAACAATATTTTACCAAAACTGTTTAGAACTGATTTTAAATTTTGGAACTCCAATTTTGAAATGTTCTAATAAATGAAAACAAGTTACCTCTACAAAATATAACCAACATATCTTGAGACGTACCAAAATTGATCAAAATCTCTTTTGAGTTGTAAAACTCTACAAAGACAACAAATATAATTAAACAAAATGCACAATTTCGTGTACTTAAAACGGGTTTTCTTTGAATCGCCATCGATTTTTGACCATTAGAAAACAAAATTAAATAATTATTGCTAGATAAGTTTCGTTGACTTTAGTTAAAACATGGTTTTCAATTTCTTCAACTTATTTGTTAAAAAAAAAGAAAGGAAGAAATAAAATAAAATAAAGGCAAAAAAAGACATTATAAATATTTTTGCTGAGGTATTTTTTACGTATCTCAAGTCTTCACACAATATAATACATTATTTTTACTGCTTAGCAAATGAATACCAAGCTCGTACTTGACAAAAATAATAATAAAACAAATTTTAAAAGCTACAGCGTGTCCAAAAATTACTCTATCAAACTTTAGGAACTGATTGTGTAGTAAAAATACCTTGCATCATAGAGCCCTAATTTTGCTTAGTTTTCCGTCTATTTACCATTTTCTGTTTTACGAAAAAACGTTATAACTTTGGAAATAGATAGGATATTGAATTGAGATTTGGTATACGCGTTTTTTTTATAAATTTAGTTAAATGTCTACCAAATACAAAGAATTTCGTATATTTCCAAAATGGCTGTCGTTTAAAATGTTTAAATTCGAATATCTCAAAACCTTTATAAATACGTTTAACTTTTTGATGACAAGTAAAATGGTTTTTGTATATTTTTTCTGTAGCTTGAAGGATAATTGAGTCATTGACTGTTATATTTGTGGTTATTGTTAATAAAATTATACTTTTGTAATTGTTACAATATCTTTATTACATGTACTATCAGACGAGGCTGTTGCCTACGACCTGCTTACACTCGTCTTGCCTCCAGACTCTGCAGTGTCGTCAACCTAATCTTATCTCAAATACAATCATAACATCTCTCTTATTATTATTAAAAATTAAATTAACTACACTTTTAAACTTCTTTGTCTTTACATTACAAAACAATTTAATTACTTAAATAAAATTAATTCCTTGTATATCTAACTTAATCAATAACAAAATATTCATAACTTAATCTTTTTTCATTTATTACTTATTATCTAACTTTTTATTCCTGAGGATATCTTTTAGTAGTATTAACCACTCTGCCATATTTAGTTGTATATTTGTGTGGGTCTGTTACAGAAGTGTCTTCTGTACTAGTTGACAGTATGGGCAATTGTTTACTTAGACTATTTTGATTATTTAATTCATTGTAATTATCAGAATGATTATTAATGCCATGTTCTGTATTTATTGTATTGTCTGGTGAAATATGAATAGTATTACGTCTGTATGAATTTCCTTTTTGATCTTGGATCGTAAAGGATCTGGTTTGTTCACATTTATTTACAATTCTACCTGGACACCACAATGATTTGGGATTTCTTTTAAACCATACATTGTTGCCACTAGAAAAGTTTTCCTTCATCCTTAGCTCTAACATCATGATGTTGTTTCATAATACTTTTGTTTTTTATCATTTTTTGTCTATCTTTCTTAAAATTAATTTTAGGTTTCAGATGGTTTATGTGTCTAGGTATAGTGGTTCTTAAAGACCTTGACATTAATAATTGAGCAGGCGAACTTCAATTTTGTCTTGGAGTATTTCTAAATTCTAAAAGCGCAAGATAGGGGTCCTGCTTAGAATCTAAACATTTTCTAAAAATATTTTTGATGACTTTAACAGCCGACTCCGCCATTCCATTAGACTTTGGATGGTGGGGGCTAGAAGTTATATGATTAAAATTCCATTCTTTCATAAATTTTTTAAATTCATCGGACATATAATAAGTTGCATTATCCGAATAGAAATTTAATGGTATGCCATGACGTGAAAAGAATGATTTAAGTTTATCAATTATTGTTGTACTAGTACAATTAGATATGTGGGAAACTTCTATAAAGTATGAAAAGTAATCTACTACCACTATGAAATATTTTTTGTTTAGCTCAAAAATATCACAACCTACATTTTGCCATGGTATTTCAGGTACTTTATGACATATTAATGGTTCATTTGATTTGTTTCTTTTGTATCTAGCACATGTAAATATGATTTTATCTATTATACATAATTGGGATTGCATTTCAAAATAAGGTTGAATCTCAATCTCTACGTCTTTTTTATATTTAGGCCAACCATTTTGAATATATTTTTTTAATTTACACATTACTGCATCTTTCATGGTTTCTTGTTTAATATTTAGTTTGTTGGTCTCAGTAATGGGCATATTGCTAATTAAAAGATTTACCTGAACTTCAATTTCCTCATCAAAAGGATCTATTTCTTTAGAAGCTATATTACATGTTCTGGATAGAGTATCCGCCAAAAATAGGTATTTACCGGGTATATATGTAACTTTTAAATTATAAGGTTGTAATCTTAGTAACATTCTTTGCAGCCTTATTGGAACATCACATAAAGGTTTTTTAAAAATTGGTATCAATGGTTTGTGATCTGTTTCTACTAGTACATTAATACTACCATATACATATTGTTTAAAACGTTCACAACCAAATACAATACTTAACAACTCTTTTTCTATTTGAGAATATCTCGTTTGTACGCTTGTTAGTGCTTTTGAAGCATAAGCCACTACTTTTCCATTTTGTAATAATACTGCACCTAAACCAAATTGAGATGCATCGACTGATAACGTACTCTGTTTATTGGGATCAAAATATGTTAGTACAGGCGCTTCTGTAATATATTTCTTGAGTTTCACATATAAATTCTCCAAAGTTTTATTCCAGACAAAAACATTATCTTTTTTTAATAAATCTCTAAACGGTTTAGTTAATTCTGAATAATTGGGTATGAATTTCGAAACGTAATTTACCATACCTAAAATACGTTCAAGAGCCCTTGCATCTCTTGGTGAAGGCATATCAACAATCGCTTTTATCTTATTTTGATCTATTTCGATACCTTTAGCACTAAATTTATGACCTAAAAATGTTACTTCTTTAGCATTAAAAATACATTTGTCTTTGTTAAATTTAATTCCAGAGTCTTTAGCTCTATCTAACACTAGCTTCACTCTATTATTTAATTCTTCTATAGTATCAGCATGTATTAAAATATCGTCTATATATAAAATTACACCTGGTATTTCATCAAAGGTTTGTAACATAATTTTATAAAAAATTTCACTTGAGCAATTTAGACCAAAAGGCAATCGTTTAAAAATATATCTTCCAAAAGGAGTTTGAAATGCACATAATTTAGCACTTTCTTTTTCTAAAGGTAACATCCAAAAACCTGCACTTGCATCTAACTTAGTAAAATACTTAGCATTTGTAAGCTTTGAAGAGAGTTCTTCAAAAGTTGGAAATTGTATATGAGACCTTTTGATTGCATTGTTCAAATGAAATGGATCTAAGCAAATTCTTAAATCTCCATTTTTCTTTTCTACAATAACAATTTGATTAAGCCATTCTGTTGGTTCATTAATCTCTTTTATAATGTCTAATTTAACTAATCTTTTTAGTTCTGCTTTTAATTTATCATATAATAAAACTGGCATTTTACGAGATGGACTTACAACTGGTATTGTGTTGTCTTTTAATTGTAATTTTACTTCAATTGGTATTTTACCGTTTCCTTCGTCAAATAATTGCTTATATTTCTCACACTTAAAAATCTCTACAGTTTCAATTTTTTTTATGAGATCTAATTCAATACAAGATTTTAAACCAAGTATATTAGAACAATTAATATTTGCAACATAAAATATTAATTTATGCACTTCTGTTTTACCCTTTACTTGACAATTAACACTACATGTGCCTAATATAGGAACACAATTTTTTGTAAAAGACGTTACTGATGTGTTTGTCTTTTTTACAAATTTATGGTTAATTTTAAGTTCTTTAAATGATTTAATTGATAAAATATTAATTTGTGCCCCTGTATCTAATTTTAGTAGGCATTCTTTTCCATTAATAACTAATTTCTCATACCATTGTTCTACTTCAGAATTTTGATTACTATTTATATTTACTATATCTATAATAAAGTTTAAACTAGGATCACTTATTGATGCTAGACTATTAAATTTTTGAGTATTGTCTAGAGTACTTACTAATTTGCGATTATATCTACACATATTGGCAAAATGATTCGCTTTTCCGCACTTATTACATTTTTTTCCAAAAGCAAAACATTCACCAAACTTATGTTTGTAACCACATTTACCGCAAGATGTTTGTATAACACGATTATGTCGTTGAACTTGTACATCTGTTGTTTGCTTCTGTTGAAACGACGATTTAGGCCTATGTTTACTTTTGACCTGTCCTTGTTTGAAGTTACTATCGCTGCTTGACTTTGATAATAAATAATGCTTCTTAGTTTTGTTGATAGAGTCAATATCGGTTGATGACGTACCCGTTTCAGTTTTAATATCTAGATGGCGTGCTCTTCTATGAGCCATTTCCTTTGTTTTACAAATTTCCAAAGCTGATTTTATATCGATATTTTTTGTCTTTAGTAATATTTCTTTTGCTGATGAATCTGTAATTCCACTAATGAAAATATCTGTTACCAGACTGTCCCTTAAATTTCCAAATTCACATGTAGAACTTAAATTTCTAAGTATAGCCATATATTGTTCAAATGATTCATTATGTAACTGTTTCCGGTTGAAAAAAATATGTCTTTCATACGTCACGTTGTTCAACGGAAGAAAGTATTCATCGAATACTGTTATGACATGTTCAAACACTTTTGCACTTTCCTTTGTTAAATTAAAAGAATTAAAAATTTCAACACCCTGATCACCCATTGAATGTAATAATAACGCAATTTTACGTTTATCTTGTACATTTTCAGTTAAAAAAGCGTCACAATATAGATTAAATTTATGTTTAAACTTTGTCCAATTTTCAGTCAAGTTTCCTTCAAATGACATTTGACTAGGAATATTAGAGTGATAATCCATTGTAAAAAATATGTCTTTTGCTTCAGGAATATCTAATTCTTGTTGTTGTAATTTAGCCATATAACACTAACGATTTATAAATTTAGCTTTGCACTTTTTTAGGCTTACGTGTCTATACTAAAACTTACCGACAATCGGCCAGCTGTTCACATGTCTTATATAATAATGCTTTTTAAAGTAGGCATTTTATAATTAATAATCACTTCACTTGTTCACCACTGCCACCATGTTATATTTGTGGTTATTGTTAATAAAATTATACTTTTGTAATTGTTACAATATCTTTATTACATGTACTATCAGACGAGGCTGTTGCCTACGACCTGCTTACACTCGTCTTGCCTCCAGACTCTGCAGTGTCGTCAACCTAATCTTATCTCAAATACAATCATAACATTGACAAAAAACCAATAACAAAATTTCTTGATAATCATCTACAACATCCAAAAGACGTAGTTTATGTAGTTGAAATTTGATGGATCAATTTTGTTAAAAAAAAAAATTCTTTGAGCCAAAGTGAAAAAACAAAAACCATTTCGTTTATCAATATAAAATTTCCATGTTAAACAATGGTCTACAAAAAAAACCCAGAAATTTACCATTAGTAACAGATGAAATATCTTTTACAGGTGAAAATGTTAAACTATTATTATAGGTATTCTGAAAATATACCAAATTAATCTTAAGTGTGTTAACTTACAACTTATTTACACCTGTACAATTTAAAAAAAATCACTTATAACATTAAACCTTTTTGTTGATTATTTGACTTTAATAACAGCTGTAGTATCGTCAGCAAATAGCACAAGTTTCTCTTCTATGAAAGAAGGCGGATCATTAATGTAGAGTAAAAACACCAAAGGTCTCATCAACACAGACCCCTACGGAACCCTAGCCTGTGTTGAACTTTTTTCTAGATTTAATTATCATTGAAGAATCATTAACATGTTAATAGAATATTTCTATAAATTATATCCTATTTAATAGATAGGTTTTAAAGTGATTAAGAACTATACCGAGAATACTAAATAATTTCATTTTATTTAGAAGCATGTTGCGATCAACACATTCAAAAGCTTATATACAGAGTGTCTAGAATATTACTGTCCCAAATTTCACCAGGCGAAAATAAGAACCGGAAACGCTTCATTTTTTAATTATCCCCATTTTCTTTTTTAACAAAACACTTAATAATATTTTAGTGAATAGAAAAGATATTGAGCTCGATTATTTTGTAAAGTTGTGGTTTTAGAGATACAATTATCATTTTAAATTGCCGCTTTTAAGAAATATGCAAAAGAACATTTTGGTTTTTTGTACAGAGATAAAAGTTTACTATAACAAATATGTACACCAAATTTGAACTCAATATCTTTTCTATTTCCGTGATATTATGTGTTTAATAGAAAACAAAATGGCGAATAATTCGAAAACTATGCATTTCCGGACTTATGTCTGTTGGAACTTGTGTCTGGTAAACTTTAAGACAATATTTTCTAGACACTCTGTATAATCAACGTACCGGTCGCCATCTCTAAAATGCCGGTTCGTGATTAATATTAATAATAAAGTGGTTATATAGGGGGGGGGGGTCAGGACTATCTAGTACTCTTATACACCCAACCCCATCAATGATATTGCATTCAAAAAACGAAACGAAAAAAATTGTCTCAAAATCGGCACTACCGATTTAATAAAAATCTCAATTTAAGCTGTGGACGCTTTAATAGCACTAGAAAAGCAAATTTAGACCCTATTTAAAGTGTTTTATAAAGACAGCGTCCAAACGAGTTTGTACAATGATTTGCACAGTTTATTTATTTTATAGCATGATATGGCAGATTGTGTTATTAAACCAGTATGCGACTTTAAAACAATGTTTTAAAATAACTTTCTGTGTTAGTTGAATACTTTTAGAAACTAACAGAACATATTCTCACTCTACATATCGTCTTAACAGGTTATATAAAATCATTATTACTAATTTATGGAACTATCGGAATTAAGAATTAACCAGAAACCACAATAAAATACCGTGGCTGTGTTTCCGCTCACATACCAAGTGTGTCAGATGAATTTGTTATGAAATTTATTTTGCATATTAAATTGTTTACTTAATGTTCTTTTTTTTCACAACTGATTGTAAATTATTTTTTGAAAATATTTAAACCCACTAAGTGACTTTATAATTTACAATTTGTCATATAAAGTCGCATTTGTACCTATTTTTTTAGAAAATCGAATGAGCATCTTCGTTATAAAATTTGTATATAAGATGTTGCATTACTCATAATTATAAAATCTATATATAATTGTACTTTAAAATTTCCAAGTCCCTAAAAAAAATTGAAAATTCTGCAAAAACATTACACAAACTTAACCAAAGCAATCTTTATCAAAACATTTTGGGAGTTGTCGATCAAAAAGTGGAAATGAACCATGGAGGCCGTCTTCTAATTTTGTAAAAACTTTTTATTAAGTGCCTAATTCCGCTTCACTTGTGCAACTTGTCGTCAACATAAGTTTTGTTTAATTAAAACCGAGCTTTTAATGACAATGGTCGAGGATTTGTTTTTTCCAATCATTCCAGAACTGTAATATTTTATTACTTGCAATTTACACACTTTTGTCACATTTCATTAAAGTTTGAACGAATTCAGTTAGAGTAGGTTTTGAAAATTGCTCATTTTAAACAGATTCATTGGAGATTGTTTGTTTTTTATCGATAACTCAGGAAAAGACATGTTTTAATAATGGCGACCAATACGTTTTATTTGAGTCTTTAGAGGTTAATTCGAGAAAAATTGTTAATTTTGATTTTGAGTTTTTTATGGCAACTACTAAACTTATTGGTGCAATTTTGAGTTATTAAAAAAAATGAAATGAAATAACTTCCCGGAGATGGCTTAATAAGCCCGAATAGGAAATTACATTAATATGGTTACCCGCTTTTGGGCTGCAAAACACTGTAGAAGCTAAACAGACATAATTTCAAAACTACTTTTTTTAATTAGGAGATCTTAAAATAAATATATCCAGGAACGACTTCCTTTTTTGACCCATCACTGGGTGTATGTAGAAAATCAAATATGTAATATCTCACAGTTTTACACCATTTGTTGATCGGAGATAATTTGGTATAGAATAACACTTACAAAGATTTTATGAAATTTTCTTTATTTAAAATGAGTACATTGTTCCGAAATTCCCAGCTTCAACAATCTCATTTTTGTTGACGCGTTTCGGATATACTTCATTCTCAAAACACTTAATAGTACTTTATTTAGATTTGAATAATATTTAATACTAAATACAGCCTAAGATTTATTTACTCGTGACATAATCGTATCGTAATAGATTGAAATCGAGTTTTTATTAATGAATGTTGTGGTTAGGTTTGGTTATTTCTGTCAATTATTTCTGACCCGTAATGTTCTTTTATTTGAAATTTATTTAGTATTCTGATTCGGTTTTTAGTGACTAACGTTTAAGATTAGGTTGGGTTAGCTTAGTTTAGATTGGGTAAGGATAGGTTAGGTTAGGTTAGGTTTGTTTAGGTTAGCTTATGTTATTTCTTGCAATTATTTCTGAACTGTAATGTTCCTTTATTTGAAATTAATTTGGTACTCATTCTGTTTTAAATCATTATTAGGCTACTCATTTTTTACAAAATATAGAATTAATTAATTGTTTGATAATTAAGGTTTTTTGTAACATCTGCAATGATGATTTTCTTCCTTATTATAATTAATGCTACTGAACGTTTGGTGAGATGGGGAACAATAAGTATTGTTTGGGGTTTTAGTGTCAATATATTAGCAAAATTTGATTAAAATCTTTGTAATCGGGAATATTCGTAATGTAGTTTTTAATTGTATTTTAGGGACTTTTAATTTTGAATTTAAAAAATAATCTATATATATATATATAAACTAAACCCGTACGCCAATTTTTACAAATTTAGACAGAAAGATGACATGTTATACCAAAAATACACAATTTTAGGCTCACGACACATCAAAAAGATCACCCTAAATCATGAAATTTTTTTTACATTTTTAAAACTACATAACTATCTCAATACCTTTCTATCGTTTAAATATACAAATTTTCTTCAAATTTTACAATTGGTTGTCGTAACAATAAAATATAAAACGATTTTATGAACGAACATCAGGTACTTTGACCCTGACAAACTTTGAAACTGAGAGTCAGTTATAACCTTTAACTCGCTACTCTCACTTCAGCAACTCAGTCATGATAGAACCTTTTCTTGAAAAGGCTTCAAAATTGTTTTGTAAATATGGACGTTATTATTTAAAATTTGTGTTTTTTCTGGAACGTTTTGAAATTTGATTTAGTTTTAACAATTTTGTGATTTTTGCTTTGATCTTTAAAAAATAACCTTGAAATAGTATTTGTTTGGACTGAGAACAGATTAAATACAATTCACTGTATCTACCAAATTATTTGTTTAATTTAATGTCTCTCTCCTAGGAGATGATGAATATTGTTTTTATAATGGAGAGTATAGAACAGACTAAGCTTTTGGGTTTCCTATAATACTGATAAAGTATCTTTTGAGTGAGAATGATACAAGAGAGTGTATTATCACTACAAAACCCCTGACTACTAAATAGTAGTTTAAAAATGATATCTGTGTCTGTACAGGGTTGTTTTGTTCAGACCAAACAGGTGGTCTGTTTTCGATAAAATGTGATAAGTCAGAACGTTTTTACAATGTTCGAGAGATTTTCTTAATTTATTTCATAATTCAAAAGTTGCACGTACAAGAAACACAAAATTTCGTTTTTAATAAAAAAAATGGTTTTAACTATTTTGCATGATGTGCCCACTAAGGACCCAAATGAAACGTATTGGTTGCCAATCGTCATCCCCCAATCAGTTTTGTGAATAATTGGCAAGAAATTCAAAAAATTGGTTAAGGAGTTGTTAATATAAGGAAGGCGTATTTTCGGCTCTACCAATTTCATTAAAATTTTTGTGAATATTAATAATCCAAACCAATGTGAAAAATTACAAATAAATACAAGACGATTCAGAAATAAAATGGCAAATATGGAAATGAAACTTGATTACCGTTATTAAAAGCTATATTCCAATCAACAGAGATTTACTAAAGAGATTTCTACTAAAATCTATAAATATTTTGTTTTTTAATTTTTGTATCTAAGACGTGATCTATATTAGGGAAAACTACCTCACTTTTTTATATATTTTTTTTTTGTTTGGTGGGTGTGGAAAAGTTTGTGCAGGAGTTTGTTTTTATTGCAGCGTTTTTAGTGGTGACTATTCAATTTTTTGCTAATCATTCCTGAACGGAATTGTATTTACAGCCAATTTAGACATTGATTTGCATTATTTCATGAAAAATCGTCGATTAAGTTGCATTTAAGAACTGAATTTTCGTGTTAATTTAGGAAAAAATTCGATTAAAACGTTAAACCCGATTTTGATAAAATTATAATTTCTTTCTTTTTTTTTATGGCAGAACTGATCTTAAATTCACGTCAAAGAATTAATTTTTATAGAACAAACTCAAAAGTGAGAGGAATACGTTTATGACAAATTTAATTAAACAGTTCTGTTTTGGTTATATACACACAGATATTTTATTAAGAAAACACACAGACATATATTTTATTTAAAAAAAAACTTTTTAATGATGTAAAAAATAAATATTTATATTAGACATTGTTTAAAAAGTTTATTTTAAATTTTTTAGGCATCCATTACACTTGATTATTATTTTGAATAGTTAGTTTATGCCACTGCAGATTTTTGTTCTTTTTCCTTAAATTATAGGTCTAAAATTAATGTATGGTAAAACCTACGCAGGCTTATGTGCTTAAGGATTATCTATTCTTCATATATTAAGAAATGTATTGGGTAGCAGTATGATATAATTCTTATTTATACATTTGAATGTAAAAACAAACAAAAAAATTTTTTAAACTCTGTATCAAATGTATTGTATTTTAGTTCTTTTATAATCCGATATCAATTGTATTGTATTATTGTGTGAAGAAATTAAAAATTAATATTATTTACCTTATGAGTGAAAATAAAAAAAAATAAAACATTGTTTCAGAATAATAATTTTCAAGAGTACAATAAATTCGATAATTCTATAACCTTATACTATAACAATACCTGAGTGAGAGAAGGGTAAACCATAAGTAATTCCAGTTATAAAGAGAATTAAAAGCAGCACATTTAGTGTCATGTCCTATGCACAAAGAGACGCTAACTACTCGGAGGTCCGCCAAGTACTGATCTCTGTCTCGGCCCTTGGCTCCCCCCTCTCCTTCTTGGCTTATTAGTATACACAATAATTAGCTTCATTGTTTACTTCTTGTGCAGGTAAGTAATTGTAAGTAAACTTGTTTACTCTGGAGTCATTGTTTTATTTACGCGAGAAGGGATCTGACATGATGCTTGAATTTAACTGTTAAGTTGTTTAAAAATTTTCATATTTATGTGCGAGGTACTTACTGAGTGTGTGTAAATAGTTATAGTTTTCAAAAATAACCACTTGCGATTATTTTATTTTCCTTTTGAATTTAAATTAACAACTTTTATATGTTTTTCTCTCGGAAGATTAAATTCTTCGATCTTTTTATAAAAGAAATTTAATGATGTAAGTTAATTGTTGATGTTAAAAGTTCATTTCTCATTGTATATAAAATAATGGATATTCATAATAAGTGATATCAAATATTTATTAATATAATCTAGAAGAACATATTTATTAATACGATGAGAGTACTTGAAAATGGTACGTTTTATTTTCCGTACACGTTAAGATTTGTTGTTTTTATTTTCTTACATATACAGGGTGTTTCCAAAAATTGAGGAGCTTATTCCTCACATCAAAACAAAGGAAAAAGTTTGTTATGTAAACATATTTCATAAAATTCTTAGTTTTCTATCTAACTGCATTTTATGTTTTTAATAAAAATGAATATATTTTTTAACCGTAAATGACATGGAGTTGATATTTTACATGGCTACATAAAGACCAAATTTGAGAAAATAATCAACCGATTTTCTTTATTCATTTTAAAATGGCGTCTATTTAACGTCTGATATTTCTAAATCTGCTAATTTTACAAAACACTTACAAAAGACGTTAGATATGAGTTACTAATTATATGTTTTGGTGTGTCGATATCTCTGATGTCCTTTAAGCTACAGGAAGATTTAGAGATAAAAATGTGCAGAGTTCAAACAATAATTTTGGTTCTAGGCTAATATAGAATATTGTAGACAATTACCAAAAATTTATGTTTTCAGTTTTGGTTAATAAATTCATTTATCCTTTAAACTACAAAAATAATTTTTTAAGCTCATTTTGTTTGTCGTTTAAAAATGATTTTTTTTGTAAAATTAATAGTTTTTAATAATTCGATCTTAAAAAGTTGAAATAAGTAAAGGAAATCGGTTGATTATTTTTCTCAAATTAGGGTTTCATTACAGTAATCACCATTAAAAATTGCAACTCCAAAACATTTACCGTTAAAAAGATATGAATGTTTTTATTAAAAACACAAAATGTCTGCTAGATAGAAACTATGTGTTTAAAGAAAAAATGTTTATATTGGTTTTGATGTGAGAAATATGCTCCTGAAGTTCTGGAATGATGTTTTATAAACACCCTGTAAATAGAAGAACGTTTATCGATGTGTCAAAACATCGAAGTCCAGTTTCGTAGAGATATATCTGATTTGAGATCTCCTCAAAGTTTTTTTAACAATGTTTGTCTGTCTGTCTTATGTCGTATGCGCAATGATCTATAGTTCAAGAGTTTAGACCGATTTTAATGAAATTTGGTATGTGGGCATATTTTTACCTTATCTAGAGAAGTTTTTTTTTAATTGTTACAATATTATAAATAAATTTTGAGCTGACTTGTGAAATAGTATTAGATAGAATATAACTCAAACACAAGTTCTCACAAACATTACGTTTACTACGCAAAATTTGCTTGTAGCTACCAAAAAAAGGGAAAAATGCAGTTCTAAAAAACGATTCTAATTATTTTTATACAAATTTGCTTATATGTAGTTTAATGTTCCCCAAAAACGTATGTTCATCATCTCTCAAATTATATCTGTGTATTTATGATTTTTTGTTTGTTTTTAGCTCTGTGAATTTTACTTTGAGATGCATGTTGTGCTCCTTGTTTGTGAAGGCAATGACGGCGTATTATATATATATATATATATATATATATATATATATATAGGCCTATATATATATATATATATATATATATATATTTACGACGTTTCTCAAAATCGGCTCTACCGATTTAATTATAAGCTCAATTTTATCAAATACAATATAGAACTATGTGTAATCTGCGTTTTTAATAAAATTTTGTGTGGGCATATCTTGACCATACTGTACTTCAAGATTTTTTTCCACAATTTTTAGATATCTCAAAATTTGGTAGTCATATGAAAAAAAACTCAAGATTACAATTTTTTCAAAATCATCTTTCAAAATTGTTATTAAATTTTGCTCAAGTGTAGCCTCTAAGGAACAGAACAAAATAACCAAATTGGTTGCCTTTTCAAATAATCAATCATGGGCTGTTATAAAAGACGTAATTTCTCAAATTCGACTCTATTGATTTCGTCAAAATTTTGGTGAAATCTAACCAAATTCGTGTGGAACATCACAAGTAAACAAATATTACGTTTCACGATTAATTGATAAGAAAACAAAATGAAGTTTAACCTGCGTCATTAAATGTTTGATTTTAATTAAATACAATTTACGCTGTTTATTGCACAAGCAAAGCAATTTTAATCTTTTATAAAAATGTATACTTATTTATTTTATTTTCTTTATAGACGATTTGTTTGTTAATTTTTACTTTCTGACTTACGTTTTTGGTTATGAATAGTTTTGGTTGGTGTGTAAGTTTGTGTAAAGGTGTGAAAGAATCTGTAATCGGAATCTGTACGTCGTGTAACTCGGGTCTTCAAACATTTTTAAGTTGTTCATGTTACTCGACTTGTGTCGGCAATTCTACTCTAGGTGAATTCGTGTTTATATAAAGCTGGACTATCTTTATTTGGACGGGTAACTTGAAGGGAGGCTGCACACTATAGAGATGCGATGTTTATTGAATGATTATTGTGATGTGCGACCATTATCTTAAGATAATTTTTCTTTACGTCATGGTGATACGATATACGAGGAGACATTTTTCGAGTCAGTTCCTCAGTGGCAATCATGAACTTTATGAGTGAATGTAAACAGGTGAAAAAATAAGAGAAATATTGGGTGCATCTGTGTAATTTAATGCAAATGCTATACAATTCCGCAGTAGTTGCAAAAGGACTATCTCTACACGAAGAGAAGTTGAAGTAATTTTATAGGATGGGCGATGGAAGTTTCTATTTTGTATTGCAAGTACCTTCCCTTTATAAATCTATAAGCAGGGGTATTTTTCAACACTATTGATGAAAGATATTGAGCAATTTAAATTTCCAGCCATAGTTGTACATCTTGCCACTTTGAACAACTATTTGAGCGAAAAGATAGACAGAGCTTTTCGCTTAATACTGTGTGTACATCTAGCTACTAGAACACGGGTTTGAACGTACTAACGTTACCTATCGGTATTGCCAACCCCGTACTTGCTATAGTGAGCCCCTTTGGGATGGAGTTATATAAATATACTGAGAGAATGTCCATTGTAAATTTCGTTTTTACAGTTTACAAATCTACCTGTTTTGTGTGTGTCAAATATGGTGGTAACATTGATTATAAAATAAATTGTGCGAAAAACATAGCATAAACATTCACACTCGTATAGCCCCAAAACTAAATAAAAACAAACGAAAACCTTATATTGTTCATAGGCGACAACCCTGTCGGTGACATCACCTTATAAAATGAGCGAAATTTGATCAAAATTTGATAGAGCTGATTTTGAGAAAATCTTAATTTTGTGTTGTGTTATAAAAAAGAAAACGTTTCGAGATATTCCCAATAGATGCGCTAAAATGTTATTAAAATTAAAAATTTAACAATGCTGTCGTACGTAAAGCATTGCACGTACGACAGAAACACAGATAGACGACAGTCGGATAAAATCCAAAAAATCATTCTTCTGAACTCAAGTGATCTTAATACATATGTATCCTCAAATAACTCGATATCAAATTTTTGACACACCACTTAACTTTCTCTAATTATGTGGGTGTATAAAAAGTGCGGTGCAGATGTATTGAGGAAGTGTGCGTCTCCAATTGATTATCCGTAGCTTAAGGTGTTCCTCCATAGATAATCACTAGAACTAATATTATTTTCGCCGCCATAAGAAAACAAGTTTTAATAAAACATTTCAAAAACTGTTGCACATGCCCATCCATAAAACGAAATACAAAAAAGTCGCAGTAAGCGAGAAAAAAAATGTAATTTTAATTTTACTTGTCTTATCGTCTACATCTTGTTAACTTCTTGCGACAGCTGTTTCACCATTCACCGGTGACATTTTCAAGCTTTAAATATAAGCAGACTATTAGGTAGAAAATGGGAATTACAAAAATGTAATTTGTTTTTATTACCATCCATTTTTTGTTCACAATTTAGGTTTCTAATTCTCTTTGAAAGTCTAATTTTCCACTGGTAGAATTTACTTCTTTTCCTGTCATAATTTTAGTGCATTTTTCTAGTCTAAAACAATGGAATATTCTATAAATGAAAAGTAATTGACTCTTTTCAATTTATTTTTATACAACAAACAAATATGTTAATATTTCAAATTCGTCATACAGACCTTTATTTTTTTATGATTAATATGTAACTTACCGTCTATCCGTCGCGTGATTTCACAACGGGCTTTTCTAATATTTAGCCATTTTAAGTGGTCATTCAGGATCATTATCCTTCGTCATTAATAGTAAAAACCCATTATTTTAAAAGAAAACACTTCTTGAACACGGACTTTGAATTTATATGTCTAGTAGACCCATTGTCTAGGACCGGACTTTAGACTGTGAGTCTTGTATTCATATATAAAACACACAAAAATAGAAGTGGTTTGAACTGAATGGATTTTACACTCATAATACACACAGCTCTCTTCTGGTTTAAAAAAATAATAAAATCATCTATTGTGGAGTTACACTGAAAAATGTTGCCACATCTTAAATAAGAATGGAAGTGGGAAAATACACGATGTAAACAGCATTTAAAGAACAACAACTTTCTATTTTTCTTAGAGCTCAACAAATTTAATTTGATGATTTTGGTAAAGAACTTAAAATTTTCATTAAGTTGGACTCAAAGAAATAAAGTACTATGGTCAGAATTTCAAGTTTATAATTGTATATCCAAAATCAAGCGCGCAGCCTAAAGTGCTCATGTGAATATGTTAGTTTGATTTTAAAGGTGAAAACCCTCTTGATGTTCATCGCCTTGTAAAAAAGGAAGAGAAGACTCTTAGCTCTCGAATACTCTACTAACGTCAAGGTAGGGGAAAAACAAGAGTATAAGAAACAAACCTATAAGAAAAATGAAAGAAAGGGATCTAACCAAAGACTACACGAAAAAGGAGTAAATCCAGCTGGGACGCTCGGAATTGGTCGTTAACTCATCTTCGAAACCAAATAAAAACTAATTAAAACTAATAGTTACTAAAATATCTTAGTTCGATCGTTGTGAATCAAAAAGTGAAATTGAGCAGTTTTTGAAAACAATATTATATATATTTATATATTGGGCAGATATACATATGTGTAGTAGAATCACATAAATACAAGTAGTTGACAATATCATACTTATTAACCGACAATAATTTGTAATACAATAATTAATTATAAAAGAGTTGGTATTTAACAACGAAACAAATATCTTACACAGATCGAAAGATAAATTAAAACATAGTTTCAAAACAACAAATTGTGACAACAAAATAAATAATTACATTATAACTATGCACAATTGCACACATAATCAGAGATCCACCTAACTAAAGGATGGTGCAGGAACACCTCCACAGAATAGAAGGATCCAAACAAGCTGTCTAAGACTTAGGGCCGTAGGTAAAACCCCTGACCTTTTGACACGCGTGTCCATCTGTCTGTATGAAGTCGCAACCAGTCTTCACAGAGAAGGCGATAAGGCGAATAATTTATATTATTTGTATTGTCCCACATTTAGGAAAAATGTAGCGGTAACAATAAATAAATAAAATAGTGAAGAGGCAAAAATCATGTAGTTGACAAATTTTATTTTTTGAAATACTATGAATGGGGTATCAAATGAAACTAGAAATTACTATGATTTCGAATAGGTATGTTAATTTGACGAAAAAAATAATAATTGCGAAATTAAGCGCTATAAAAGACTTCGGCTTTCCGAATCATATATAGGCACACATGCTCTGGAAAACGTTAATTATTTTTTAGCACGTTAATCTGTTTTACTTCTTCTGATAATAATATCTTATTTTTAATAAGATTTTCTATGAGATTCAATTGATTGTTATAAGGATGCAAAGGTTAAACTTATATAGATATTTTGAAGGGTCGAAGGAAGTCTTCAAAGCCAATTTTTGTATGTTTTGAGTATCTGCAGTTCGATTCTTAGATAAAGCCATGACTTGTGTGTAAATGATTTTACTTTCTGATTTGTCAGTTTTGTTTTTGTCTGACCTCTTCCATTACAGATTGTAGTCAATATATAATTAATTGTAAGGCTAGGACGGGTTGTTTTCACACCATCTGTAATAAATCTTTAAGATATTGGACTGTAATTGCTTTAATTAATTTTCAGTTATTCAATTGGTAGTGATCATATCTACTAGAGGTTTGATATACAGTGTGTTCTTAAAGTTTCTCCTCCCATCTATTATTTGCACATTTTTATCAGATTGTTTTTTTACTGACATCACCCATTATAAACGTAAAAACAATAAAATTCTAAGTGTTAGGGAATTTTAGGGTATCACTTTAGGTCTAAAATGTAGGAGTCGACTTCAAAAATAATAAAGCGAACGTGGTCATGCAACGAATCGTTTAACGCCGTCTTTTTTCTTTCTTTTTCTAAAAGCAGTGTTTGAATCAAAACTGAAAAAAGATTTGACCGTTTTCGAAATATTAGTACGTTTAAGATTTAGGAGTCGACTTGAAAATTGTAATGAGAAAGCGGTCATGCGACATATCGTTTAACACCGTGTCTTTTCTGTAAAATGGTTAAATAAAAACAAAAATCTTTTACAGTGTTCGTGATATCAGTAGATTTAGGTTAGATTAAGATATCTCGAAAACGGCAAAGCTTATTTCAGTTTTTGATTCTACCACTGTTTTTAGAAAACAAATATCTTGTTAAACGATGTGTCGCATGACCGCCTTCTCATTACAACTTTCCAATCAACTCTTAATTTTAAACCTAGTGGATATCTCGTAACCGATAAAATATTTTTTCAGTTTGGATTCAACCACTAATTTTAGAAGAAAAAGGCGGTGTTAAACGACATCTCACATGATCACCTTTGCATTAAAATTTTTGAAATTCACTCTTACATCTTGGTCCTAGGGTGACCTTAAAATTCCCACAGACTTATAAAGTTAGGAGTTTTTACATTTATAATGAATGATATTGGTTAAGAAATAATCTGATACAAAATGTGAAAAAAAATACGAGGAAAGAGACTTAAAACCACTCCGTAAGTCATATTTAGGAACTCCTGTGAACATCCAAACGACACCCCCACTATGTCGTTGATATAAGGGTTGATGTTCTTCTTAATGTTTACTTTCTACATGTACGTAGTATAGAGAAGCTAATATGATGGGTTAAAATATCTATGTCCAGTTTTTTGCTGATATATTCGTTTTGAGGTTACCTATGTCTTGAAAATGTCTGTCTGTCTAGCGTTTGTCGACGGAGTGGAGCTTCTCTGTAATTATGTGTTAATTTGGTATTCATTTTCATTGTCATTTATAAATACAATTTTGAGGGTATCTAGCATGAGAATAAAACACAAAATTACGAAATTTTCGAAAATGTGTTTATAGCCCGTCTCAAGGTAAGTTGAGGCAGGGTACCTGGCTGGAGGGTTAGGGCGATGAATAGCTTGGGTGCCCCGGCCAGTAAATCCCATTAGTCACGCCTCACCGAATACTCCACTTAAGAGCGGAAATGTAATAAATAATCATTATTTAAGAAAATAATTGATACTGTATTGTTAGTTATCATAATACAAACAATTGTGTGTTTGTCCCGTGCTAATCGGCCGACTTAAAGTATTGTAACATACTGTTTTGTTATATATTTTATTTATGTATATTTTGATTGCGTTATTAACACAACATAATAATAATAAATAACTCGACACGCAGCTATAACAATAGCTGTTATATAATAGCTGTTATAGCTGTTATATCAATAGCTGTTATAGCTGTTATATAGATGTTATATAATTTTTTATAACAATATTTGGATCGAGTTTTGCTAATCTGTAGCCTCTAAATAACTAAACAAAATGTATTGTTCACCATCTCTACAGAAATAACGATTCCACAGTTAACGATGATAACAAACAAATAATAAAATTTCAAAATCAGCTTTACCAGTTTCGTTTAAATTTTAGTGAAATGTAAAGATTTATGTATTTTTTTAATACGATTTGGGAATAATTGGCAAAAAAGAAAGTGAATCTTGACAGCTTTGATTAAAGCTTGATTTGAATCAATTACTATTTACACTGAGAATGTGTTTATGATACAGATAAAGCAAGATTAGGCTTTTATTTAAATATATAAATCGTTTTTAGAAGATGCCGTCTGTGGTTCATTTTAACTTTTTAGCTCCCAACTACTGAACCGACATTTTGGTGACGTTTAATTTTGGTTATTTTTTATTTTGTTTCGGGAATGAATGAGTGGGAAAGTTTGTGCAATATTTTTGTATCATTTTGTAATATTTGGACACTTAATAACGTAAAAGTGAATTTAAACAACGCATCGGGTTTGCAACAATGAGGTGTGCTGGATTAGTAATCCAACATTTCTGTTCAATACGCATCCAGCTCTAATCAGTATTATTGTTACGAAAAGGAAATAAATGTGTCTTACATCAACCCCAGCTCGCTTCTATTTACCACTCTGCTCTTGCTATACACGTAGTATTAACAAGATATACAAATACAACCTTACATGGAGTTATGAATGCAGGTCGTTTTTCGTACATTAGAATATCGTGAGGAAGTCAAATCAGAATGCGTTTGCCGTCTTTACAAAATGAAGGCATCACGATTCCCTAAAACCGTGCTAAAGCTATCAAACAGACGTCGACGTTATGAACCTCAAAATAATGCGCAGGAAATAATTAATTTGTATGTAATATATTTGCTTAAATCCTTGGTTCCTTAGCACTTACTGTGGTAACTAATTCAGTTTTAATTATCGACAAAGATAAT
Source organism: Aphrophora alni (assembly GCA_963513935.1). Lineage (NCBI taxonomy): Eukaryota > Metazoa > Arthropoda > Insecta > Hemiptera > Aphrophoridae > Aphrophora > Aphrophora alni. Next base: position 90,012,617 of record OY740772.1, read on the forward strand.
AAAGGAAGGTGTATTTGTTTATATATCTATAGGCTAAGTTTGCTTATCATAAAAATGTCGACCTTTCCTTTCTTTTTACTAACTTTCACATTTCATATCATCAAAAAAGTGATTTTCGATATTCCGTCCGCCCGTGGTCGTTGTAGTTGTAATCTGTACTGAGGCACGATAACGGCCACAAAAAATAAGGAAGAAATACCAAATTTATTGAAGGTTATTATAGTGTACTTAAAAATGTTAATGAAAATAGTGCATTAAAAATGTTTAAATGGTGGCATTTAAAATAGTTTTTTCTTTATACTCGAGGTTTATTAACTTTGGGAGGAGGTTCTTCATACCTCTGAAGTTACCTTCGGCAGCGAGTTTCTTATAACTCTGAAGATAGTCTCGGGAGCAGGTTCCTTATACCTCTGAAGATACCTTAGAGAGCAGGTTCCTTATACCTCTGAAGATACCTTAGGGAGCAGGTTCCTTATACCTCTGAAGTTACCTTAGGGAGCAGGTTCCTTATACCTCTGAAGTTACCTTAGGGAGCAGGTTCCTTATACCTCTGAAGTTACCTTAGAGAGCAGGTTCCTTATACCTCTGAAGATACCTTCGGGAGCAGGTTCCTTATACATCTGAAGATACCCCCGGGAGCAGGTTCCTTATACATCTGACGTTACCTTAGGGAGCAGGTTCCTTATAACTCTGAAGTTACCTTAGAGAGCAGGTTCCTTATACCTCTGAAGATACCTTCGGGAGCAGGTTCCTTATACCTCTGAAGATACATTCGGGAGCAGGTTCCTTATACCTCTGAAGTTACCTTAGGGAGCAGGTTCCTTATACCTCTGAAGATACCTTCGGGAGCAGGTTCCTTATACCTCTGAAGATACCTTAGGGAGCAGGTTCCTTATACCTCTGAAGTTACCTTAGAGAGCAGGTTCCTTATACCTCTGAAGATACCTTAGGGAGCAGGTTCCTTATACCTCTGAAGATACCTTAGGGAGCAGGTTCCTTATACCTCTGAAGTTACCTTAGGGAGCAGGTTCCTTATACCTCTGAAGTTACCTTAGGGAGCAGGTACCTTATACCTCTGAAGATACCTTCGGGAGCAGGTTCCTTATACCTCTGAAGTTACCTAAGGGAGCAGGTTCATTATACCTCTGAAGTTACCTTAGAGAGCAGGTTCCTTATACCTCTGAAGATACCTTCGGGAGCAGGTTCCTTATACATCTGAAGATACCCCCGGGAGCAGGTTCCTTATACATCTGACGTTACCTTAGGGAGCAGGTTCCTTATAACTCTGAAAATACTTACTGGAGCTGGTTCCTTATACCTCTGAAGATACCTTAGAGAGCAGGTTCCTTATACCTCTGAAGTTACGTTAGAGAGCAGGTTCCTTATACCTCTGAAGTTACCTAAGGGAGCAGGTTCCTTATATCTCTGATAATGCGTTCGGGAGTAGGTACCTTATACCTCTGAAGATACCTTCGGGAGCAGGTTCCTTATACCTCTGAAGTTACCTTAGGGAGCAGGTTCCTTATACCTCTTAAGATATCTTCGGGAGTGTAGTTCTGAAGATAACTTCAGGAGTAGGTTCTTTATACATCTGAAGTTAACTTTGAGACCATGTTCCTTATACCTATCAAAATAAAATACCTTCGTTAACAGGTTGCTTATAATTTTAAAGATATCTTCAGGAGTATGTTCCTCATACCTCTGAAGATAACTTCGGGAGCAGGTTTCTCATAGAAACTCTGAAAGTACCTTCGAGAGGAGGTTCCTAGTACTTCTGAAGATACCTTCGAAAGTAGGTTCCTCACAGATCTGATGATACCTTCGGGAGCAGGTTCCTTAAACATACCTCTGAAGATACCTTTGAGAGGAGTTTCCTAGTACTTATGAAAATACATTCGAAAGCAGGTTCCTCACACTCTGAAGATACCTTTGGGTGGAGTTTAAAATAAAGACAAAATGTTCCTATTAACATATGTACAAAAACACTCCGTTTTTAGTCGGTCTATCAGCTTGTATTTTTTATGAATAAACATATTATAACCATGGAAATAGATGGGAATCGAGTCCATTCGGTTTAGTTTTCGCATTTTACACGTGACCGATTATCAGCCCTCTAAATCCAAGACTTTAATCCGTACATTTTCGAAACAGCTTCCGTAAATACAATTTTTAATATAGAGTATCTTGAAAACCGTTAATTTTACTGAGATAATATGTTTTTCCGTTTGAACGACAAAAAAATGGTATTTTTATTTTGTATGTAATTCAAACTATAAGTGAGTTATGGATACAAATAATAAAAACTTAATATTTTTGTAATTGACCCAGACGGTTGGTAGCAGTTATTCCTTAATATTACGAGCTAAGATTCAGTGAATCCGATGGCTCGATGTCTCCTGTATGTCTTCGCCCCCAACGCCCAAAAGAACCTTTGTACAAGTATTCGAATTAAAACGTCAAAACGACGGCAGTTATAATCAGTTTTTGTTCACATCTCGTGTGTTTAAAATAGTGTAAATTAAATAATAATTTTCAAATTCAATTCAGCATGTAGTGTTACCATTCCGATTTCTATTCTGTTATAAATAACGAATTTATTATTCAAAATGTAATTTTGTACTCATACTGCACAGAATACTTGGTGCAGTATTCGTATAGCTACCAGACCCAATATACGAACGTTTGATCATTACATTAACAGGATATGCATGTATTACACTGTATAATAGATCTGGGTAAGTACCATGATGGGTCATCAACTTGTTTTTATTCGTTAGCATTACAAATTAACGTTTCGTCACAGAAAACAACAAATGAGAGAATTTGATTAATTTATTTTAGACCGTAGCTGCTCGGTGTTGAGTGAATTTATCTTCTTCAGGTCTTCTGGGCGAACCATGACGCCAATTTATTAAATAGTGAAAGGGTATCGCGTTCTGCGTTTACACTTTTTACATTTTATTATTTTTTTATAAATTAGATAAAAAAAGATACATAATTTGTTATAAATCGAAAATAAATTTTTATACAAAAGAACTTTACGCACAGATTTTAACCAATTTAAAATTAATGTTGCACAAACTTTATCACTCACACATTACTAAACCCAAATAAAAATGAATCAAAACTAATCGTCAGCAAAAATGAAAGTTTTGTAATTATCAATAAAAGAGTGAAAATGAACCGTCTTTCAAAGCACTTGAATAAACGAACTAAACTTGACATAAACACACCCTCAGCATAAAAAATAGTTTTCACTGATAGCATAAACATTCATTCCTAAACAATAATAATTGTTTACTTACGATTATGCACAAGATCTTCACAAAATGTTAAAGGAATCAGTAGAGCTGAATGTGAAAAATTGTGTATTTCAAAACTTCTCCACGCCGATTTTTTTAATTTATTTTTTTTAAATATCTCGTGAACAGGTTTTGGGCCAATACGTTTTATTTGAATCCTTAGCGGCGATACATGAGCAAAACTTGATAATAATAGTTATAGAGGATCAAATTGTAATTTTATGTTTTTTAATGGTACCTACCTCAAAAAGTTCGAGACATTTAAAAACAATATTCCGAAATTTAGCAAAAATATCTCCAAGTTTGATTAATTTGATTAAAATCGGTTCGCATATGTTCTATAGAGCACAATGGACCTTAAATTGAATATACTAAAAATATATTCGACATTTATATATACCCGTCAAATAACATTCTCTACACTTCGCAATAAAAAATAATAAAAAGACCAAACGTGTGTTAAAGCTATACGACTTAGGGTCCATAAGCAAATAGGGACAGTTTAAGTCTTTTTACCGACTTCAAAAAAAGGAGGAGTTTCTGTATTCGATCTGATTTTTTTTTTTTTAATGTGTGTTCGCGCATATTTCCGGAACGGCTCCAGCGATTTCATTGGGGGTGGTTTCATTTGAAAGGGTATGGTCCCGAGATGGTCCAATTTCAATTCTGACTTGATTGAGCCAGTACTTGGCCAGTATTTGCAAAACAATACCAAAATGGCGCCTGGTTGACACGAATAGTTGGAAATATTATTGTTTAATATTGATAATATTGAATAATATTGAAAATGGTATATCATTTATGTTAACTAGCCAGTACTTATATGACATTTTTGTTAGTACTGGGCCAGTACTAGCAATAAATAAATATTGTTGAATTTGAAAGAATTAATTGGATTTACAAGGTTTAATACATGTTTTGTCTAGTATTAAAAAGTTTCACCGAGCCAATACCTCTTGTTTATTTTCTTCAGATTCTTCGTTTCTAAGCCGCCGCATACGAACAGCACTTTTAGATGATCTTCCCATGAGATAATACTTGCTACACTGCTCGCATTGTCAAAAACGCGAGTACAACCGCAATATGTAAACACACACTTCACAATAATTCCAGTAGCCACGTAAAACTGATGTATTCTTTTCGACAGTTACAACTGTTTTGTTTTGTCGGAGTTCAAATTCTAACTGAAGAAAAAAGAGTGGGCACGTAAACTTGTGGGGAACTGTATGCAGCTAAGCACTAGCGTGCACTTTTAAACAGTAATTCCGACTTCGTAATAATTATTTTCGTGATATGTAAACTGATATTTACAGAAACTAAAACGAGTGTTTATATCTTGTTTTTTTTTTTTTTTGTTTTTTTGAAGTCGACGCCATGATTGTTCAAGCAATGAGCTATTATACCGAATACTCTATGACACGATTCTTTGAAATTTTGTCTGTTTTCTCTTACTATTATACTTGCGAAAATACAGTTTGGTATTTTTCTTGTGAGTGCACGATATATTTTAGGTATAAAGGCTAAATAGCCAGTAGTCATATTTTTCGACACTAGAAAAGTTCAATCGCTTGAACAATCATGGCGTCGACTTCAAAAAAAAAGAAAAAGAACAAGATATAAACACTCGTTTTAGTTTCTGTAAATATCAGTTTACATTTCAAGAATATAATTATTACGAAGTCGGAATTACTATTATAACACATTATTATTTAATACGTTTTAGTTACATGTTATATTTTTTAAAATTATATTTATTACACATTAATGTTGAATGTATTTTTTCTTTATTTTTCTATTTTTGTTCTTTTTTTGAAGTCGGTCTTTTTTGTTAAAAAATTATTTATAAATAACAGTTTATATTATACATACAGACACCCTAATAAAAACAAATCAATAAAAATGCAATCCATCTTGTGAAGGTTATTGAATTGTTTGTGTCACATCTTACAAAATCTGCCTTTAAAAATTATAAAGTACGCTTTTCTCATTATGAGGTTAAATTAAAGTTGTATTCCACATACAAAAAACTATACTGTATGATTTAGAGGGTAGGGCATGATAACTGACAATATAAATTTGTTCTAGCATCAACATATTAATTTTATCGTCCAATAAACATACTTATTCGTAATCACAATAATTTTCTAGTTTTATTTGATATCCCACATATATTAAAAAAATTAAAAATATCAACTCGATAGTTTTTGCCTCTTAACTACTCCAAGGTCATTTTGATTTGTTTCTGTTATATTTTTCCTTACATGTGAGATAATACAAAGACTTCAAATGCAAATTTTAAAATACATAGGATGTATAGTTTTGTCTATGTATATGGGTTGGGACTTTATATTGTAAATTTTTCGTCTATCAGAATTTTTAACTTTAGAGTCAAAAAATATAAATTTGTATTCTTTACTATCGACATATCGTTGGGTTCTAATTACGTACAAAAATCTTGTTGTTCGATTTAAATAGTTTTTGGGTTATATCATTTGTTAAATTTCGAAAACTCTCTCAAATAAATAAGACACAGATACACTATGTATCTAAATAACCATATATAACTAAATAACCACTATGTATACACTAAAACTGCATTTCATTTACACAATAAATATAGTTATCCCAAACTCGTGTTTCAGAAAACTATTAAAAAGTTCATTTCATTTTCCAGGATTATATGCTGTTAAAAATAATAACATAGCATAGAAATTAGGTTGGAGAATCGAAAATCCTGTAAATTAACTATTAGTTCCGTCAACAATCCTTATTTTACAGTATAACAAACGCACAGAACACAATTCTCACAAAAAAACGCCTAAGTATCAGACGCGTTTCAACGACAAGGTCGTCCTCTTCAGCGATACACGAGCTACACCAATCAAACTACAACTGATAGTTGATTGATATCTATAGCTCAGTTATAGTTTGATTGGTGTAGCTTGTGTATCACTGAAGAGGACGACCTTGTCGTTGAAACGCGTCTGATACTTAGGCGTATTTTTTGTGAGAATTGTGTTCTGTGTGTTTGTTATACTGTATAATTTTTCTCATAAGTCAAGCTCAACATTTAATATAATCCTTTTTTTATTTAAAAAAAAAAAAAAAATACTACTGGTTTGGGCGTCGTAACGTCATCTTCAGGTAAACATGTTTTTAGCATGTCGCTTCATCATTAAATTATAGTTTATAAAAACGTAAAAATCGTTCAACACAAAAACAAACTTCACCATATATTGTAGACTGTCACAAGTTCATTGTTACAAGTATCACAATGTCAGTGCACTTGTTACAGTCAACCATACAAGGGGAAGTTTTTATTTGTGTTGAACAATGTTTTAAAAGTCATTATAAATTATAATTTAATGACGAAGTGAAATAATGTAAACTTTTTTACTTGAAGATGACGTTTTGACACCGAAACTGGTAATATATATGTGGTGTGAAAAAAAGAAATGAAAGGATTATTGGAGGTCCTAATAAGGTAAGAAATCGCATTAAGGTAATAATATATAATCCTGGTGGCCTAAACAACCAACATGATTGTTCTTATAAATTAGTATTTGACACGTTACTGGAGGGTTAACGAAACAAATTTAGAAGCACTTTTCTTAATAAAGATCATTTAACAGTGTTATTTATCGAAAATAATTTACGGTTGATGAAATCCTTATATATCATAAATTGATATAAATTTGAAAAGTTGATAAATTTTCATTGGAGAAAATGAATTGAGTGTTGAATGTACCGAGGAACTTTTGAAACTAAATTTTAAAAAATATACGACAGTAAACGAACTGTGTGAATTGTGATAATTTAAAAGAAAAAGAACATGAATTCACTTTGTTTCTGTACGGCCAGTCCTTGGAACTATTAGAGACAAATATTTTACAAGAGAAACATTGTCATAACAGGAAACTATCAATTGTTTAAATGGCAAAGATTGGTTAGGTTAGGGTGTTTATAAATTGTTGGAGAGAAGCACGGGGTCACAGAATGAACTTAACTATTAAATGAAAACCAGTGTTATTGTTGTCAAATGTATTTTAGATATAATTATATGTGTTATTATAGGATTATTTTAATAGGATATCTACATTTAATATTATCTTTCACTCGGTTATTTGTTAAATATGATTGCATCTCTTAAATTGTCTAGATATATTGAATTGTGTGCGTGTGTGTGCAACTTTGATTTATGTAACTGGTTGAATAGGTTTACATTTGGAAAAGATTCTAACTATTGCAATGTTCTAATTCCCTCTGACGGTCTATAACCAAGAGTGTTGCCTTTCAATTCACCGTTTTTTAAAATGTAAAATTAAATATTATTGACTAATTAAAGCTATATACTGGGTATCTGAAAAGAACCCACTACCCTCTATTATTAATTTTTTTTGAGATAATTTAATTATGTTTGGGTAAATCTCATAGATGAGAAAGGGTAATCTGAAAAAGCAAAGGTTTAAGTTTTTTAGAAGTAGGGGTTAGGGGATAGTTACAAATTAAAAATCGCAAGTATGGGCTTGTGATACCTCATTTTAAACGTCTTTGTGAGATAGTAAAAATGAGATTAAAAAAATAAATTCTGACAATACTAAACAAAATGGCGGCCAAAGATTTATTGTACGATTGAGATTGTACATCCCTTTATATGACATTAATTTTTTTTACCTCCTATTAATGTTCAAATTGTTCTCTCTGTACCTTCAAGAAGTAATATAGTCTATGTTCAAAAAAGTCTTAAAAGTTTAGTTTCTTCATCTTTTGGATTCTGTTAACATCCGTTAACATGTAGGTCTTATTTTATAAAGTGAATTAATATTTAGAAAAAAATAGATTGTTTTGCCTTTTGAGTTGATCTTCCTATCTTTGTACTATAAAAACTATTTTGGCTGCAATTTTCTTTCGGGTGGTCAGAATTTAATATTCTTTATGTAATTTTTCTTTTCTCTTAGAGAAGTTTAATATGATATATCATAAGCCTATATGTTTGAATTTTTTAGCAACTCTTCATCTCCCCCCCCAGAATTAAAATAACCTAAACCTATGCTGTTTTAGGTTGCCCCTCTCACTTAAACGGATTGCCGCAAACAAAATTTAAATATAACAATTTTTTTTAATAAGAGAGGCGCTAGTTTATATTCAGCCACCTGCAACACCACTATTTAGTCTGCTTATAATTAATAGTACTGAACACAACTATCCTATGAAATATAACGGTAATTTCAAAATTATAATTTTGGATCCTAAAGAAAAATCGTGAAATCTTTTTTATGTTTCAGATATAAAATATAAATGCCAAACGATTTTGCACAACGTTAAAATATTCTATCTCACCAAACAAATCTACCGGCTAATTGTTTAGTTTGACTATTTTGCAAATGAACAACAACATAAAGAATATTTTCTAATCTATCTAATAATCTTTTGAATGTAAGTGTCGATTACATCAGCGGTTTTATAATTCGCGTTGTTTTCATTTTAATTTTGTATAGCAATTACAGAGAATTTTTTTAACACAAACTTTAAAACATTCTCGTATTTTTCTCCTAAGAGAGATTTACTAGAAAGTATTTGCATAAAACCATAGTTTTTAAATAACCATGTGATCATGATTAGATACCCTTAGCATTCAATGATCATGTCGGTCAAATTAATGTAGAGCATGAATTATTGTCCTTAAAACCGAAATACAATAGGTTTAGTTGATGAGCACAGCACATGACGTTCTATAATGTACTTGCGTTATTTAATTCTCATCGTACATTTTCAGCCCAAAAGTCACTTGAGAACAAAATAAATGATTGCTGACAACCCCTTCATCCTACATTTTCTAAAAAAGTATGCACAATGTATTATAGGAAGTGACATTATTAATTGGGCCACTTTGTGATCTCTGAAACTAAGATTTACAGGAAACTACAAATGGGGGACCTGATCTACTTTTTTCTTTTAATAAAATGATGCAATTATATTTTTTTAAATTCGAACGCCATTTTATAATATGGCGGCCAACTTTAAAATATCTTATAGAAACCCCCATTTTTTATGTTAAATTTGCATTTTAAACAAAATATGTATGACTTTTTTTAGTTTACGAGATATAAACCCCAAAGTTCCCGTTTAAAATACATAGGAACAAGAAACAATTTCTTCATACTCTTGTTTTAATTTCGTTTATACATGTATAGTTTTATGAATACTGTTAAATTTAGGGTTTTATAGTATTATTTATAGTAAGTAAGCTGTCAGAAGAGAAGATGTATATTCAAAGATATTTGTTTGGTCAAGTTTTATTTTAGCCCCAAACATTTTATCCATTTTTACACCTCCAATTAAAGTTATATTAGACAATGTTTCCTTTATCTATATTAATGATCCACAAAGTAATTTAATTCCCAGAAAAGTAATAATAGATTTTTATCTGGATTTAAATAACCCTCAAAGAATATTGTGAATGGTGATTTGTGGTTAAGAGCAAGATACGGAAGTAAACGCGTCTTGTGACTATGTATGTTGTGTGTGGATGTGGTCAGGTCTGGTCACTGAGCACTGTGCATGGTTAGCTTATTAATTAGATCGGTCAATCACTCCTAGTACAAGCTCAGCGTCTAATCATCAGCTTTGGAGTCTTAGATAGAGCCGCTTAGTGCGCATGCACAGGGACTTGTACAGTTTGCAACTTGAAACATTAACAAAGATAACCTTTCTCTAGTAATATATACAGGATGCCCCAAAAGTTCCGCGTCAAAGGAATAACAATCTATTTATAATATATATTTATGTTATACGTAAACTTATTTATTTTACAATATGTTTTCATTATTAACGCGGTACACGCTAGCAATTCTCTCGCGCAGATTTTTCGATCCCTGATCTTCACATTGTAAACTTTCGGTTTATGGTCCCCATAGAGTCTGTTCAAGAAGAGAACCGTCACTCAAACAGTGGCACCCAGAGGATTCTCTAACCTAACCAACTTTATACATCATAATATAGGAATACACACGTTATTGTTCTGGATCCCAGTATAAATTGATGTATTTCCAGATGGTGACAAACAGATCTTCATCATTGTTCTTAAGGCAACATATAAATTTTAAAAAAAAATATGAATCTATTGGTTCCAGATTCTTTATGTTTTTGATAAAATACACGCCAACTGTACTGATGTACTGTCCTTAATACATGCCAACAACGTTGCAGCTGTTCTGTCTGTTCTATACATGCCAATATAATTTTTTTTAGTACTTCATTGTAGTTATGAGGGGTTGCTCCGACATTGTGGTCGTGAACAAGAGATGTCCAGATCGGACATCAATGAATTCCCCAACATTTTAAGGTAATTTTCATTTTTAATAGTTCCTTCGAAAAAGTATGAGCTAAAGACTCGATTTTCTACAAACCATGACGCGATCAGCTCTTTGTTTTTTTTTACTGAATACACAGGTCAACAAAAAAAATATAGGCAACAACTCTTCTAAATAAAATATGCGATTCCCATGTATTTTTTGGGTGCTAAAACAGATTCTGGTATCAGATTTTATGTATCATCCACAGTTCTTTTACAATATGACACTGATTACTCTATACAATTGGGAAAAGTGGGAAATAGTGTTATTCATAGAAATCATAAATTATTAATATAATCCTTTTTTAAAATTTAATTATGCTACAATTTTTGTTTAATATTGACACATACAACCATTTTAGGAGTTAATTATTTGTATTTCTTTCTCTTTTTTCTGTGAAACGTCTTTTGTAGCTTTTTCTCCGATACGATGCATTTTGTTGTTCCCGATGAAGTGACCAACAATAATCACCCATCATGTTGGTGTTCCAAAGTCCCTGGTATCGATTCTCCATCACCTTGATGTCCTGATGGAATCGTTCCCCTTGCCCTTCACACACATCGCATAGATTTTCAGGGAAAAAGTAAAGTGGCTGTGTAAAAAGTGGACTTTAAGGCTCATTAGACATCCCAAATTTTTAAACTTACCTAGCATATTAGCTTCTATGAGCTCATAGTTAGTGTCTTTTACATTACCTAAGAACTTGGTTACAACTTCTTTAAATGCAATCCAAGCCTCTTTTTCCATCGTAGTCATCTTTGTTTCAAAGGTGGAATCGAACATCATTTTAAGAATATTTGGTCCAACAAAAACGCCTTCTTTTAGTTGGCTTCTGATAGAAGAGGAAATTTTGTACTCAAATACTTAAAACATTCTCCTCTTTACGCAAGGCCTTCACAAACTGTTTCATTAAGCCTATCTTGATATGTAGAGGTGGAAGAGTACCTTTTTTTGGATCTACCAAAGATTTGTACAGAATATTCTTTTCTTACAGCTGTTAGAGAAGAAAAAAAATAATGAGTCGGGCAGGTTCCAATACCACTGCTGCCAACCTACTAACATTTAATTTCTATGTTTATTTTACTGTAATAAAATAAAATTAAAAAACATAAAAAAATGTAATTTATTATATTTTAAATTCAAAATTGTAAATAACTGGTGGGTGATACAGCATTTATATTATGATTTTCGGACTCAGCACACTATAGATGAGAGAGAGCTAATTTTATCAAAAAAAAAGTTTTTTCATCGTTGGCCTGTGATATCCAGTTGTGGATTATGGTTAAACTAATAGCACAATGTTTGTCTCATTACCTCACCTTTAACATAAAATTTAGCTTCATCGGAGAACAACTGTGAATAAAAACACTGCGTTCTTTTTCAACGTTTCTTGAAACCAATTGCACATTTCAACACAACGCAACGGTCTGGATCATCTTCTGTCATATGGTGAGACAATTACAACTTATAGAGGGTGCTGAATTGTTGAGGGTACCACTTTTAGATTCGTTGAATACTTGTCCGAGGAACACTTATTTCCAAGCTTGTTCGGTAAGTTGATTTTTTTGGTCTCACCAATACCGTTTCCTCCACTATCTGCCACACGACTTTGTGGCTTTGAATTTATCAAGCATATTACTGACAGTACTTTGTGATATTGTTCAGGGTGCCTGTGATTTAATTATGTTCCAACGTTTCTCTCAGAGTATCCTGCTCAACTACAGAGCAGAATAATATCTACATTATCATCACTAGTAAACATTGTTCATCGAGTACAAGAAAAATAATAGTGTATTTTTCATTGTTTAACAGCTATTCGACAAGGTTTTGTGTTTACATGTGATATAAGTATGTATTATAAAGAAATTGTTGTTCCTATGATGCCACCCTGTATATCCAATAACTGAATGGTTGTATTTAGAATTCACCAGTCAAAGGGATCAACGATTTCAAGAGGAAAATTCCACCAACACTACCTAGAGAAATTATGAATATAGTTTACCATCATTTCTGTATTTAAAAAATAATACGGGACGTTTCGAAAATATCAATCACTTGTCGGTTACAAGTAAAAAACCTAGAATATGAGAAATGTGAAAACAGACAATATAGCCTAGAATTGCTTGAAATTTAAATTTAAACTAATAATCAAGAAAGAAGAGCTTAAACAATTTAGGATGTATAAAAACGTGATCAAGAACCTACAGTTTACAGAACTACAAACATGAACATTGGGAATTTACACAGATTAACTAATTAAACAGGAGTTTTATACTTACGGCTCGTTACTGAACGATAGTATCCCCTTTCTCAAGTGTTTAAAATGTGACCTTATGATCACTCCTTGTGGAGATGTCACCGGAAAAATGTTACACTTGTTTAAAGTAAAGAAATTTTATTTGTAATTCAGTTGTATAATTGGAAGCTATAATGCTTCTTTTTGTACAGTGATAGGACTGTCCTTTAACTTTATAATCATGCCTAGTCAGTGATCGTGCCGCTCGAGTGATACAAATAGCTAGCGACAATAATTGATGTTGATAAACTATCTTGGTTTTCTCCACCTAATGTCTTTCATCGCAAAATGTCTCGCGATACTTTTCAACTTATATTAAAGAATGCGAAATTCTAGTACAGAAGCGATCTAAGTTGATGTATACAATAACTTAATCTAAATGTAAAGATAAACTGATAAAAGAGAAGAATTCGCCATCAAAACCATCATTATCTACTGCCATTTTGTAATTTAGCAACTGGAATTTACCTACCGACCGTACCAAATTTAGGAAAGATATTCGTGATGTAAAATATGATATACTTTAAATATTCAATTCAATTATTTATTTATTGCAGATTTACACAATTGCGTCTCTCACCATTAGGTGAGATCTGTCACAAGCGTTTTGACAAGATTTGTTTAAATAATGTGTATATATATATATATACTAGCTGACATACCCGTGCTTCGCTACGGAATACTACATTATCTATTTAATTCAATTAAAATCTTAATACAATACCTTTTGTATGTTTACTTTTTTTAATCTTTAAAGTGTATGGCTCTTAGCGTTACCCGAGAAACACCACAGGGAGGTGGCCATACGTCGTTTCTCATGTTAAGTCCGGGTCAGGGAGTTTTCAATATTAGGCAGATCCCCTAGCCTACTGCCGTAAACATTAAGTTGGGAGTTTTAATTATTAGGCAGGCCCCCTTGCCTACTGCCTTCAACATCAAGTTGGGGAGTTTTAATTATTAGACAGGTCCCCTTGCCTACTGCCGTCAACACCAAGTTGGGGAGTTTTAATTATTAGGCAGGTCCCCGTGCCTACTGCCGTCAACATCAAGTTGGGAGGTTTTAATTATTAGGCAGGTCCCCGTGCCTACTGCCATCAACGTAAAGTTGGGGAGTTTGAATTATTAGGCAGGTCCCCTAGCCTATTGCTGTCGACATCAAGTTGGAGAGTTTTAATTGTTAGGCAGGTCCCCGTGCCTACTGCCGTCAACGTAAAGTTGGGGAGTTTTAGTTATTAGGCAGGTCCCCGTGCCTACTGCCGTCAGATGGAAATGGTAAACATTATGATCTCATCCTGAATTTGATAACTGGCCTATTCACTGCAGCACTTCACGGTAAACTACATTGGAAGTTTCACCTTCCGGTTGCAAAATAAATAAATTTTCATGTGAGCTGACTCTGGAGCAGGCGACATACAATTGGCCGTGGGAGAAACAATCATTCCGCAAATCAACACCAGCTATCTTCAAAGTCTGACCTTGGGATTTACTGATTGTCATAGCAAAACATACTTTGACAGGAAATTGTAGACGTTTGAATTCAAAGTGGTAATCCGATGGAATCAAAGGGATTCGCGGAATGAAGACAGTTTCCCCCTGGCCTACACCAGTGATGATTGTGGCTTCGATCACATGCTTATGGAGAGTCTTAACTTGGAGTCTGGTGCCATTGCACAGTTTTGGAGGATTGATGTTTCGAATCAGCATGATAGGTACTCCCACCTTGAGGCGGAGGCTGTGAGGAGGAATCCCTGGTGGGTTTAGTGTGTGTATATTTATTTACTGCTTGCCTGTGACGTTTTGTACGATTAATATTGGAAAATCGCTTACGCCTTTTCTTCCCCCGTCTCTTGTTTGTTTTAGAACAATTTACGGAGGGGTGATCTGAGACAGTAGTATTAGATATAGTAAGGGAATTTACTGGAGACGGGGATGAGGAGTGTGGGAGATCAGTGGGTGAGAGGTTGGCAGGGTCCTGGATTTCCCCAAGATTAGCCTCCACATTCACATTGTCAGACGTCAGAGAGGAATCAGGATCTAAGGGAATAAGGACGTCAAAGTGGCCTGCTGTCAGTGGCCCAGTAAACTTTAGTCTTTTTATTCCCTCAACCGGCTGCCCGAAACTGGTTAACAGAGTTTGGTCTGTGTAAACCTGCAGCTCATAGGGGAATATTTCAGAGGCTGCTTTTATTTCACATGTTGTCCCAAAAGTTCCCGGTTTGCTCATATCAGCCATATATTCTGCCTTTGTTCTGTAAATGCCCCCCGTCCGATTTAAGGTGAATGGTTTAAATCGGCACCAATTGTTAGTAACGTGCTGTACAACACTGGTCCGAACTTGGAAACCTTGTGAATCAGTGCCGTATACGAAGTAAGCCAAAGGTGAGAATAAGCACTGACCATCAGGATTGATAGGCAATACATGGTGGGGAGTAGGCACCCCATCCACGTTGATGACTTCCATAGTGAGAAAGTAGAGATATATAAATAGAAAGACAATAGAGAGAAATATAAATATTATATGTATCAAGTAAAAGGGAAAACGGAATCAGTCTTGCCTAAAATGATCAAAATATATTGACGTATAGAACAGAACTGAAGTGAACAGAAGTGTGTAGAGGTTCAGGAAAAAACAAAGCAAGTAGCAAAGTCTGTAGCTAGACTGACTGGTAGGGGGCAATGTAGACCCCTTATCAGCTGATACCTGCAGCCTACTGATAAGGCCACTTGCAAACTGTGGCGTGCAGTCCTAGGCCTTGTCATGAGTGTTCACAATGATCAAAAACCGCTGTAGTTGTTCATCTAAATAACAGCCACCGAAAAAATGTATTAATAACAAATATATGCGTTTGACTGAAAATATTGTAATAGGGGTGTTAGCTACCCTTCGAGTAAAAGGTTTTCAAACCCTTTCTTAGTACGCCTCTAAGAACTTACCCGAAACCATGTACCGAATTTCAGAACTCTAGGTTTCGTGTTTAAATACAGTGAGAATAATACATGTTTGCCGAATTTCACGTTTGTACGCTTCATAGTTTACAAAAAATAATGTATTTTACTTTTCGCGGTTTTTTCGCGATTTCCGCGGTTAGACCTGGATTTTTTCTAAAAACGTTTCTTAGCGAGGACCTAGACGCCAGGAGGAACATGTTTGCCTAATTTCACGTTTGTACGCTTCATGGTTTACAACAAATTATGTATTTTACTTTTCGCGGTTTTTCGCGATTTACGCGGTTAGACGCGGTTAGACCTGGATTTTTTTTAAAAACGTTTCTTAGCGAGGACCTAGACGCCAGGAGGAACATGTTTGCCTAATTTCACGTTTGTACGCTTCATGGTTTACAACAAATTATGTATTTTACTTTTCGCGGTTTTTCGCGATTTACGCGGTTAGACATGGATTTTTTTTTATAACGTTTCTTAGCGAGCACCTAGACACCAGGATGAACATGTTTGCCGAATTTCACGTTTGTACGCTTCATAGTTTACAAAAAATAATGTATTTTACTTTTCGCGGTTTTTTCGCGATTTCCGCGGTTATACATTGAATTTTTCAAAACCGGTTCTTAGTGCGCGTCTAGGACCTATGAGGAAGCTGTGTACCAAGTTTCATTGTAATCCGTTCAGTGGTTCCTGAGATTTCGTGATCAGTGAGTCAGTCAGTCAGTCAGTCAGTCAGTCAGTGAGTGGGTTTTGGCTTTTATTATTATAGATATATATATATGTACCCGTATAAAATGCTAAAATAATAATTAATAAGAAAAATAAAACAACAATTAACAAATTGCAATATAGATAAATATTCATAGTAACACAGACACTTGCTTTTATACATTATAATCAATTACAGCATTGAATAGATAATCGCTTCTCCCAACCAACCAGAAACTAACTGTAACTAAAACTACACAGGATGATTCTTCGTTGTGGGAACTATTGGACATCGTAACCCAACTTTTAAATTTATTATGAGAACCATTATTTTATATGACGTTTTCGGTTTCTCTATGAGATTTTAAAACTTTATTATTCTTGGTTATTGTTTGATAAACCTACTCGATTAGGAGTAATAGGCGCTTAAATTTTCGAACATTTGACGTTTGAAACATTTTCAGGAGGCGATTTTACATATTTCTCCTTGTTGAATCAAGATAAAAATGTATGAATGGTGATCCTGGTATGTGTAAATATTAATGTAGGACTACAAATAAAACAAATAGTTTTATAGGCTATTTAATTACTTAGCCTATTCTAACTTACTTTGATTACGCTAGATTCCAGCAAGTTTTTGTTTCGTTACACAAATTATTTGTTTTATTTGTAGTCCTACATTAATATTTACACATACCAGGATCTCCATTCATACTCTTCAAATCGTGTCCTGAAAAGGCTTCAAACTTCTAATGTTTGATGACTACTAAATGAGTAGGTTTATCTAACAATAACCAAGAATAATGAAGTTTTAAAATCTCGTACAGAAATCGAAAACATCATATACAATTATCAGCAACCATATTGGAAAATAACGGCCTTTTCAGAGTTTTCAAAGCAGATTTTTAAGATATATGTAAAAGTAACAACTGTTCCCCATTTAAACCTTTTCATCAGATTATTATTTCACTATACCACTAAGTATCAACAATATTGGATACATATATATCCAACAAAATAATAATACAATAAACTGTACAATAAATAAACTATTCAATAATAACAATAAATATTACTCTAACTATACAATATATTAACAAATTAATTAATTAATAACATATAATAATATACTTATTTTCAAAGGACTTCATTACATGCTTTGTCTTGCAGATGTGCAACGTTTCATCCATTTCCCCAACGCCTTTTCACATGTCATTTCACTTTTTGTAGGACAATTACTGAATTAACATTGTTTGAGTTTAGTTTGTTTTTATTGTTTTTTGGGAATAAGTGGGGGAGGAAGTTTTTATGCCGTTTACTTATACAATTTCTAAGAACTTGACAATGTCAGATTAGAGACGCTATTTTGTTATATTGTCCTGCTATACTATTTTCCTCACTCCCACTTGTTTCACCTCCTGCGTCTTTTTAACGCCTTCATGTTAGTGTTCCAGTTTACTCTCTCTCTCTCTCTCTCTCTCATATATATATATATATATATATATATATTGTAAAAGCGTTCAATTAAAAAAAATAGAGCAAGGATTTAAAGAAGTGCCTCAATGGGAAGTAGTTAAGCTGCATTACATTCTAGGAAAATCATGGTGTATTTATTGGTTCAGTTTCGTCCTTTTTTATTTATAAGCCAATTATGTTCTGAGGATGCATTACTTTCACTTTGGTGGCGTTCACATTTTCCCCCTCTCATTGACTAATTTCAAATGTTATTACGTGACGAATCCGAAGCTTGTATTTGAGCGGTCGTTGAAGTATTAGACAATTTGTTTAGGGAGAGGGGTGTTCTTTGTTTTCGCTAAGAAATCCATTTGGAAATATGAGTTAAAATTAATTGAATGAACTTTGATCGTCAATTTGCATAGGTATAGTTGATTTATAAATATCACAATAAATGTGAGGTGACATTTTATTTTATGAAAAATAATTGTTTTTCCGTAAGTCGTCTTAAGTGAACATAATTAGATATTTGTGCATAGTGTAAAACACATAATAAATGTAAGCAGCCAGTATACATACACTTTGTATTAACATATATTGTTTTATATTACATATTGTACGATATACTATATAAATATAATCAGAAACTGTATTTTTAAATGTAAATATGGTAATTGAAATTGCAGCTTCCGCGGGGACATGCCCTGAGGAAGATTTTATGGTGTGTGAGTGGTGGATATTTGTTCACCTTTCTCCTCTTGAGTGGGGGGGGGGGGGTCGGAATTGTTCTAAAAAGGCTTTACGTTCGTCGGGTCTCCTAGTTCTTAGGAACTAGTTTATAAATGTATCAGTAAATGTCAAAAAAACATCGCTTCATTTACACAAATTTGTTTATGTTTACTTGATTAACACAAGGGCATAAATTCATTTGATCTACAGTGCCTATTGTGCAAAATGTTGCACAGTAATTTACACTTAACTATGTTAAATAAACTAGCAATTTATAAATTAATTACAAAACAAAATAATTGTGTTTATTGTGAACAAATTAAAATAAATAACTTTTTTTTCCTAGATATAATTTGGATATTTTGTTTTCCAGATAAAGGTGAATAACCTCTCAAGTCTTCTACCTTTGTGAGTATTATAAACAATTCTACCTAACTAAGAGGATACTTATTTATGTTTAAAGATGTGGTTAAAAACTGACAAATCTGTGCTTAAACAGGTTTTCTGAATTTCTTAACGTTATCACTACTTTTTTGACGTCGGTTAGATCTTGACGAGCCTCGTAGATGTGTGTATGTTCAAATGTATGCACTCGCTTGGCTCGTGTCAGTGTTTCTGACCTGCCAAATCTCTTAACTATAGGAATATCAAAATTTCTTAGGAGGGCAGAATTCGAATTTACAGTTTTGACAATAACTGTGGTTGGTATCATTTCATGTAGAATTGAAATCTTCAGATTTGTATCTAATTTAATACGAAAACACACACAATATGAACCAAAACCAGATTTAAATGACAGCAATTTTGACATTTTAAATTTCTTTTGTTTGAATTTCAAATCTGTTTTAAATATGCAAATTATAGTCCTCTAAAATCAAATTTCATATTGTTATCTTAATTTTTGTGGCCGCTCTTGTGTTTATATACTTAAGATAGTAGACTGACAGACGGCTTGTTAAAAATCACTGTTTAGGTTTATTCAAACGTGAAGAACAGAATTGTTTATGATTACCAAACTTACCCCATATTTTGTGATAACCTTCTTTGTACATCGAGAAGTCGATATTTAAAGTACACTATACCTAAATTACATAAGAATTGAAAAACGTTTTTCGCCTAACTTCGAGACCAACGAAATGTCAAAGGGCTTCGCTTCGCTCGGTTAGACTATACAGTTCATTTAGTGTCGTTTAAATCGATACTAAGGTTTAAACGTTCAACGAATCAGCTGTTCATTGATGAAATCTTCTCTACGGTCGCACAACAGTAAAACACTCCCCCATTAGTAGATAAAACTTTAAATGCACTAATGAACATCATTTACACGGCATACCTCTGCTCTGGACGGCAAATAGAGACAAATGGAGAACATCAAAAGTATACCGCTGACGTAAATTATCCTTCACCGGATAAAAAGTAGTATATTTCTATAGAAACTATAAGCGCGAGCAAGTGGTTTGGCCAGTTTTTACCTCGGCAGACATGTCAGCCTTTTCACTTTATTACTTTATGTTTGTTAACAATTCTTGTTGTTAGGTGTGCCCAACGATGTGTGTAACTTTTGTATAAATTATATACGTTATTGTTATACAGTAAGTATACATTTTGTCGTCTTTGTTACTGTTTGTGTTAATGACGCTTACGTTTTTACGTGTATAGAGAAGGTTACATTGAGGTCCCGTATGTCCAGAATATTGTTTCTTTGAATGACACCTGTCTGTCGTATCTACAGTGAATGGAACAGATTTTAATAGAATTTTATATGTGAACATGTTTTGGTTTTTCTCGGCACAATTTTTTTCCCATATATTCGATAACTCAAAATTATGAGTAGCTTAAGGAAGAAACACAAAATTGCGTTTTTTTTTTATCAAACTCAGGTAAAATCAAATTTCGTCGAATAGTAGACACTAATCATACAAATACACAGATAAAACATTTCAACCACGGGACTGTTAAAATTAGAGTATTAATAAAGAATAAAAGGATCAGGACTTCTTAAAATTTGTTTTATAATTCAAAATTTGAGAGTAGCTGTCGAAAAAAAACACAAAATAACGATTTTGTTAAAGTGTAGCCGCTAAAGGACCAAAAAAATCGTACTGGTCGCTATCACTTAAAATATGTCAGTTCGTGAGTTATTGGTAAAAACAAAAAAAAAAAAATAGTTAGGTTAGATTAGGACGTTATAAAATACTAGATTTCTCAAAAAAAGTATTGGTAGCTATCTCTCAAAAATATTGGTTCATGAGTTAATGGTAAAAAAAAAAAATATATAGGTTACGGTAGGGCGTTATAAAATACTTAATTTCTCAAAATCTAATCTACCGATATTGTTCAAATTTTGCTCAAGTGTATCCTGTAAAGACCCAAAAATACGTAGGCTATTGTTCACTATTTCTCAAAAAATGTCAGTTCGTAAGTTATTGGTAAGAAACAAAAATAGCTTAAGTTAGGTTTGCGTTATAAAATACTTAATTTCTCAAATACAACTCTACCGATATTGTTCAAATTTTACTCAAATGTAGCCGCTAAGATCCCAAAAACATTTTGATCGCTATCTCTCAAAAAAATCAGTTTGTGAGTTACTTGTATAAAACAAAAATACTCTCAAAATCGACTATACCGATTTTGTCGCTATCACTTTAAAAATATCAATTCGTGAGTTATTGGTAAAATATAAAGTTTATGTTATGTTAGGTTTGAACTCGATTCAATATATAAACATGTTTTAAATTTTACATTTTCATTTTTTGACTGAAAACTACAGAAGTGACATTTTTGGTTAGGGTTTTATTTGATTTTAGGGCTGCGTAAGTGAAAAAGTTTGTAAATGAAAACACAAAGACAATATTTGTTTTCGCTAATTGAGTGTTAAGCTGCCTCATAACTGGCGAAATCTGGTCGGCAAGACTCAATAAATTGTAAAATTTTATTAAGTATTGTGTTTGTGTTTCATTCAACAGTTCTACCAACTTTGTTGAGAAAGGTTATTCAATATACATTATGCGCTATTTTTAAATCTATTTATCTCATAATTTTAAGTAACCCTTACAAGATTTATAAGTTTCGAGGAAGAGTTTTCTGTCTAACAATATTTGGTTTTTGGATCAATACAAACTTTCTTTAATCCAATGCGTTGTGATTCATTAGCTTTTAAACAATTCTTAGTTTTTGTTTATAGATAAACTAAAAAGTAATTAAGAAAGCACCAATCAAAGCACAAGAGATCTTTTATCGAATCACATCTGCAAAGAAAAAATAATTAAAACCCAAGGAATACTCAATGAATTTGTACGGGACTAAGTTGGGGTTAAAACAAAACTGAATGACTGAATAAATCGAATTGTGAATGAGGCCGATTAAAAAAACAAACAAACATCTAACTGACGTCACGTTGGCCACGGCCACACACGCTGAGCCCGGCAAACCGGCTGCATCCGCCCACGGCATCATTCACGCAACGGAAATTTGTTCATCCTTCTATCATAGTCTCGAATCGTGAAAAAAACTATATTAGTGTGGATTAATATTGTCTGCACGAAAAATCTCATCTTTTAAATTGAAAGTGTTTAATGTTAGCAATACAACAGTTGATGTCCGCCATCATGGTACTTATCTAGCCCCTTCATTCAACAAAAGCAGATTCTCTAAATGTAATACCAAACTGTTGGTTTCTTGAACCTTGTAGGATTATGTTAAATTGTATTGTTAGAACAAGGAGTTTTATCCAGTAAGGTAAGTTTGCTTAAAACAGTTATTACACAGGTTTTCTGATCTTGTGTATATCAATAGTTTCTTGACATCAGCTAGGCTCTAATGATCATCGTTAGTAGATTTTAAATTCTCCACTATCTTCTCTCGTGTTGTGTCTCGGCACTAGCAGGCTTCAAAGCTGTAGATATGTGAAGGAACCTCCACTCTCTATGGTTGTAATCATATATTCTGGGAAGGGCAGAGTTTGAAATTAAATTTGAGATAATAACTTCGCTATTTGTTATAATAGAGAGGGGGGGGGCTGGTACCATTACATGCAGAAGTACAGCCACACCCAAACTTACGAGAGCTACTGAGGGTTTCAACGGTTTAGAAATGTACCAATGGAGTTTACTCAGTAGCAATAATTAAAGAACAAACATTGTTTGTTTTAAATCGCCAATTATAATAATAGTAATTATTATTATTGTCATGCAGTAGTAGCACATAAACACTGTCGGACATAAATCCTTACAGAAAAACTATGTGAAATAATATTTATGTTTTGTGAAAAAAGTCTCATGAAAAACTATAAATATTTGTTAATAGTTTTTAATATTTTATCGTAATATGAAAAGGAGAAATCAATCTAACTCTTCATCATATAGATGTTTCATGATCAATAATTGTTTTGATTTACTTCTAAAATGGAACAACAATTTATTTATCGCTCGATAATGGTTTTGGAAATAATTCCCATTCTCAGGTGTTTTTCAAGTTATAAAATACCCTATACACACATCCAAAGAAAAAAACTATTACATTTATTTAATAGCAATAATAAATAGTTTATTATATATATATAGAAAGAGAACTAGCCAAATAGACAAGCAATTATCGAATTAATTTTTTTGAAAGTGCGAGATATTGTGGGATGATATAAAAATGTACCTAAAAGGAAAACGACACGGGAAGAAAATGATCTGAAAAGAATTAATTACCTAGGAAGATTACCACCAAGATGAAAGGAGGAGATAGGACAAATGATATGGAAGAGTGACAAGTTTTTCGACATGGTGAAATATATAATATGACGCTTGAATATAAGGAAAGAAGCCAATAGAATTATTTTTAAAGAGTACTTACCAATTTTATGGTAAGATTCATATCATAGATTCATATCTCAAACTTATGGGATAAAACTTGTACGTTAACGAAAAAAAAATCTGAGCAAACTGCAGGCGAAAGATTTTTGAGAGGAGTAGAAAAAGTTACAAGAAGAGATAGAACAAGGAATGAAAACCTTCATGACTGCCTCAGTGTTGAATCACTGAAAGAAACAATCAAGAAGAAATATCTGCAATGATTTTGGTTGTCACGAGGATGGAGAAAATCGAAATGTTTAGGAGAGCATTAGGAAGAATAAAAAAGGGAAGAAGACATATTGAAAGATCACGAACAAGATGGAACATTCGAGTACAGGAGGATATTCAGAATAAGAAGTAGAATTGAGACTGGTGGAGAAGAAGCGAATGCAGGGAGATCGTAGGGAATGGAAGAGGTTGTGCTAGACGACCTTC
Source organism: Aphrophora alni (assembly GCA_963513935.1). Lineage (NCBI taxonomy): Eukaryota > Metazoa > Arthropoda > Insecta > Hemiptera > Aphrophoridae > Aphrophora > Aphrophora alni. The sequence goes on from OY740772.1 coordinate 90,036,678, forward strand.
CGACAGGGAAACTGCAAAGGATGACAAATTCGTTCCTTGAGCCCATGCAGACGTTGTCGGTTACTCTACTACAAGGTTCAGTCTGCTGTTAACAGATCAAATGTGTTTTTTCCCCTATCTGTTGATTTTGTGTCTGCTAACAGATAGACCTAAAGAGAATAAAACATGTTGGGGAAGCAAGTACATTTGATTTGTTAGTCACTGTGTTTCTTCTTGTTGGCCAAAAATGTCTAGGTCATCATCGTCTTGTAAAAGAAAGGGAGAACCCCTCAAATACCTAATAATGTCAGAGAACAGAGTTGGTCAAGAGAGACCTGATAGGAAGATAAAAGATGATCCAACGCAATCCAACTCAAAACAACATGATAAAAGGTATAGATACAGCTAGGTTCCTTAGATCGCCAAGTTCATATGTAACTGGGCAAGTACCTGATGATGGGATTTATTTCCGAAACAACTGATAAATAAAGAAACTGCTGTTCTACTCTGGACGTAAATAGTAGTTGTAAATTTAGTAGATCGTTAGGTGAAACATTCACAATGGCAATCTGTTTTGGGTGACCATCTGTTTTATTTCAAAAACTAAATAAAGTTCTTAATATGTCTTGCGTTAGGTAATGAAACTTGTTTGGCCCATCATGATACTTACCCAACCCCTACATTCAAGCACATCTACTAAATACTGTATAATGACAAAAGTTGTTGCCTTGGGCTTTGTAGGAAATGTTACTTTGTATTGGTAGATCAAAAGGTCTTAGCCAATATACCTAGTGTACAGTAAATTGGTTTAAAACAGTTTTGTTACACAGGTATTCTGAACTACTTAATTATGTATCACTACTTTCTTGACGTCACCTACCCTCCTCTTGGACGTATATATATATATATATAGAGAGAGAGAGAGAGAGAGAGAGAGAGAGAGAGAGAGAGAGAGAGAGAGAGAGAGAGAGAGAGAGAGAGAGAGAGAGAGAGAGAGAGAGAGAGAGAGAGAGAGAGAGAGAGAGAGAGAGAGAGAGAGAGAGAGAGAGAGAGAGAGAGAGAGAGAGAGAGAGAGAGAGAGTCCCAAAGAGGGTGAACGGGCTTTCATATTCGGATTATATGCATCAAAACGAACAAAAAATGCCAAATTAAATCGTCTATCCGCAGTTTTATTCGTTTAAAAAATACATAATTTCAGAAATAAATAAATTATTGAGTTCAGATTTGGTATAAGTATTTTATATGATACGTGTAGAAAACACAAAAACTTTATTTTTATAATTTTCGAAATGGCGGGAGTTTAAAACTTTTAATGTCGAATATCTTCTAACCGTTAAAAACTTAAACAAAAAAAATTAACTGTCATCATTTTGAAAATTATAAAAATAAACTGTTTTTGTTTAGTACACTTTTAAAATGTAAAATACAAAATGGTAATACAAAATCTAATCAATTTTTAGAGTTGTAATGTTTTTGTAAAGGACAAATTGGCGGATAGACGGATAATTAAGCAGAATTCGACTACACGTTATACGACAATTTTTGTTCGTTTTGATGTATATAATCTGAAAATGAATACAGTACCTTCTTTGCGACATCCTGTATTAGGAAGTCTGAACTCACTTCGCTTGTCAGTATCTCGGTCCAGGTGGGGTCGAAGCTGTTATGTGGAGTCTTCGTTTGCTAAGCTCAGTCATCCGGATTTAGTCGGGACGGAGTTGATACCATTACATGCAGAATTAAAACCTGCAAAATTGTATCTAATTTAGTGTGTTATAACTGTAATAACACTCAGGATACGAACAACAAACTGTTTAAAATGGCCGCCATTTTGTCGTTTATAATTTGATTTTTCTGAATTTCAATAGAATTTTATAAGTACACTATGTTGTCCTATAAATCAATTATTTTGGTTTCTATCTTAATTTTTACGACCGCTATTGAGGTTATGTACAGACAACGATGGCGGACTGACTTCAAGTCAAGAACCAATTTTTCGGCTGCCTGAAAAGTGAAGGACTGTCAAAAAACGAAGGTGAATTTTATGCGTTACCAAACTTACCCTATACTTTGCTTGTAACAACATTTTTCTTGGATCTGATCGTTAAACGTCGTATTTAAAAAAAAAAAACTTGTCTATGAAATTTACTTGAAAATGTTCATTTAATAAATTACAAATTGCGTGTATATATACAATTACTGTTCAAATTAATTGGAGACAAAAACATAATGAACTCTGTAAACTGTAATAATAATTTAAAGTCATGCAACAATCCAGTTTGTCTCTTTATATTTCTTAAATGTGTATGTTTAATTGTTGATTGTTTGTGTTTATAAATTGCATAATTCTAAAAGGAACAAATAATTTTGTTATTCGCGTTTCTCCTCGTCAAACCGAACTGTTTAACATATTTCAGTTAAGCATCGGCTTTATAATCATCGTGTAATCGACATATTGGACCACACATGAAGGTTAAGAAAACAAGGTTACGACGACAGAGGCGGCCAAAATGAGAAGCTTCTGAGACTGGATAGAGTGATTTTGGTCCGGAACAAGTGTCGGCAGCTGCAAAAAGCGGCCCTCTTGGCGGTGACGGTGGGTGGTGGGTGACAACTTCATTTCGCCCCGCTCGGCCGGTTTCGCAGCTGTGTGAGTAGTCCAGGTGTCATTCTCCCTCTCGCTCTCTTCTCTTTCTCTCTCTCCATCTCACCTTCTATTTATTTTAAATTTAAATTTGTTTCGTTTTAATGAATTTTTATTTCTGTTAAATTTACATTGTTTGCGGTCAAGTAGAACAGGACTTCATAGTACTAAATTAGCACCTAAATAAAATTGTGTTAACCTCTCTCTCTCTCTCTCTCTCTCTCTCTCTCTCTCTCTCTCTATCTCTCCCTCCCTCTCCCTCCCTCTCTCTCCCTCTCTCTCTCTCTCTCTCCCTCTCTCTCCCTCTCTCTCCTCTCTCTCTCTCTCTCTCTCTCTCTCTCTCTCTCTCTCTCTCTCTCTCTCTCTCTCTCTCTCTCTCTCTCTCTCTCTCTCTCTCTCTCTCTCTCTCTCTCTCTCTCTCTCTCTCTCTCTTCCTTCTCTTTCTAATCAGCTATATTGAAAACAATATCTAAATTCTTCAAGGTTATTTATTCTTTTCGTTGGTTTTTTTTTTCCAAATATAATACCCCTCTCCTGTAAGGGGCTAACTACAGTGAGTACATGCATGGTAATCCTGAAGGCTCCTAGCTGGATCTTCATTTTTTTCATGATGTCTTTCATTAGAACCCTCTACTGGATATAATATTATTTCTCCCTACGACATTTCCACACTTTTTCTTAATAATTCACATAAAAAAGAGTCATTTCTAACAAAACATTCTTACAGACATCAACTCAATCATCAGATCGGACCAGTGACAAATGTAAATAAAAAGTGCAAAAAACATTTCACAAAGTTTCTCAATCATGAACAAACACAATAATAGGGCCAAGCGTGTGCTAAAACCACGACTCAGGGCCCGTAGATATGTAGGGACTTATCTTTATAAAGTCATAGTCTTTTAAACGGCCTTGCGCCAACATTAATTTCTTCGTGAAATAAATATACACATTCGTAATCAGAATAAATTCTAGTTTTATTTGATATCCCACACATAGTATTACAAAAATTAAAATTTTCTATACCACAGTTTCCCAAGGTCATATTTATATTACAGCTAATTCTTCCTATACGTGGAACAATACAAGGAATGCAAAGTTTGAAATATATAGGACTTATCGTCGAGTCTATGTAAACGGGTTGTAACTTACAGTCACGTGCGTATAATTATAAAAGTCCTTGATTTTACCTATGGACCTTAAAAATTAAAATTCAATCCATTTTTTTAAGCTGTTAACTTGTTTGTCTCACATCTCACAAAAACTGCTAAAAAAGCTACCCATTCACCATCGTGTAGTTGAATTAAGTTGTATTCATCGTACAAAAACTATATATGATTTGGTACTGCAATTTAATTTGAAATCCAAATAATATTTTTCAGATTCATAGGTCACGCCGTGTTCAAGTGAAAAGGGGAGGGAATATGATATCCGATACTTTAAATTTGACCAAGTGCCAATATATTAATTTGTTCGTCAAATAAACACTCATTTTTGTAATTAGAATAACCTCAGATTTTATTTAATACCCCCACACATAATATTTTAAAAAAGTTGTTCAATCCGATATTTTTTACCCATTAACTACACCAAGATCTTTTCCCCGCTATATTTTTTCCTGTATGTAGGACAACACATAGAATATAAATGTAAAATGTTAAATATACAGGATTTATCGTCGTGTCTGAGTAGACTGGTTGCGACTTACAGACAGACAGACGACCAGACACGACGTGTGAAATTATATTTTAAGGGACTTTAGTTTTATCTGCGGACCCTAATAAAGAGAAATCAATGAAAATTGCAATCCATCTTTTAATGGATATTAAACTGCTTGTCACACATCTCACAAAACTGTTAGGAAAACTTATATTTTACGCGTTTCTCATTGTGTGGTTAAATTAAGTTGTAGCCTATTAAGTTTCAAATAATTTTTTTACAGATTTGTGGGTCACTCCTTGTTATAGCTATAGGCGGGTACATCATATCTGATACTTTAAATTTGGCCTACCGCAAACTTATTAATTTGTTCGTTAAATGTAAATATTCGTAAACATATTAAAATCTAATACCAAAAACAAATTTGATATCACACATATGATTTTCCAAAATTAAAAATTTTCGATTATTTTTGAGTCTTAAGTATCCCAAGGACATTTTTTGTTACCGGTGTATTTTTCTTATATGTTGGAAAATACAAATATAAATGCAAGGTTTAAAAAAATAGGATTTATCGTCTTGTCTGTGTAGACTTGTTACTGACTTGCAGATAAAAGGAGGGGAATTCTAAGAAACCTTGGTTTATACCTTCTGACCCTAATAAAAACAAACTCTAACTTCATCAAAAATTCTAGTTCGGTAGTTGTCAATCAAAAACATGAAAATTAACCACCACGGAAGCCGTCTTTGAACAAATGTTTTACATATTTAATTAAGGGTCGAAATTTGTTAAGCTTCGGCAACATGTCCACAGCTTAAGTCTTGTTAAAATCGAGCTTTCAATGACGAGGGTGAAAGTTCTTATTTTGTTTTGCTAACTATTCCTGAACCATTTTTTTTACTTGAGTAACCATTTTCACACTGGTTTGGATAATTAACCTTCACGTTTGATTATAATTGGAACGAAATTGGTTAACCCAATTTTGAGAAATTAATTATTTATTCGTAGGTTCATGGCCGATTTTGGTGTGGATCACTCACTAACCTTTATTTTTTACAGAAATGCGAATAATCAGTTTGATTTATATCCTTAGAGGCTATAATGTTATCAGAATAGTTTTAGTCTCAGGTTATCCTCAAAAAACTAACCACAATTTGTTTACCCATCACGTAACTTTAAATTATGTAAATGAGGGAAGTAAGAATCTAAATATTAAAAATTTGACGTTCTTTATCAGTGATAATTCGTTCGAGGTTACCCCATGTTTGGAGGCAAATCATAAATTGTCATTAATACAATTTTTGTCTACTATACTGTAAAATTTAATATATATTCTGAAAAAGAAGTATACTTTGATATAGAAAACAAAATTCGTGTTTGGTTAGCTCTAAATGTAGAGTAAAAAAGAAAAGATTATTAAATTAACAATGGAATTAAAATTAAAAACCAACAAAACAAGTGTGGGCGTGGCGAAACCGGTTCAAGCAAATATAAAAGACTGAATTGAGTTGTACACCATGATTTAATTTACTGGAAGAAATAGAGCTTATTTAGCATTAGAGATTATACAGTGTTTCAGATTGATTCTGCGCATGTTTGAAATTATGTGAAGCCTCTAATAATCTATGATGAGTTTTTTTATAGATATATCTGTTTAGAGATACCTTGAGTAAAAGAATATATTTTTTGAATTATGTGTCTGTCCAGCGTCTGTCATATGTGCAAATTGTTTGGTGTCGTTTAGTTGGTTTTCATTTCGATTAGAGGATGGCTGCGTTGTGCAATATTTGCACAAATGTTTTATTTCATTTGTTATTCCATCGTATAAAATAAACGACTGTGTTCGATTTGTGAATTCAACTTGGGTGATTGGCACTTGTTGTTAAACCTTTATTTTTAATACTAACTTTCCGGGCCTCATCGACGAAAATTTCTATTTCCTCGACTATCCTTCCACCAACTTTTGGTGTTATTTTCTGAAAAAGTATAAATGTTTTAGTAAAATTCAATCATTTTTGTTTTTGGGTTGTTGTTAGGAAACAACAAATCATTGTAAATTTTGTATAGAAAACCTGCCCTTCTAATAAGCTTTCATTTGATATAAGATACGTCAGTTTATTAGTTTAAAGACTATTTTGTTTCTTTCAAACTAAATAAATACACAAACATGATTACTTTTCAAAATGAAAATGGTTATAAGTTACTCAAAATTTTTCTCGTTGTCAGAAAATAATACCAAAAGTAAAAATTGGTAGCAAGAAAGTTGAGAAAGTTAAACTTTTCGTGGATAAATCAAAAAAAAAAAAATACAGTAATTAATTCATAGTTTCAAGGAAAATTGACATAACATTTTTTCAACAGTCAGTTTAATTTTCTTATAGACCTAGTGTGTACTTTTATCCAAACGTTTTTTGACACCAAGTGCCTCCTGTGTTATTACGAGAAAATTATCGAATAACATCTAAAATGTACCTAACTATGAGCGGTTGATCTATAGGGAGCAATTGTTTTTAAATACAGTGCCCTGAACCGTACACTATGTTTTAAAATATATTACCTATGTTAAGTTTTCTAATTTTTTAAGAGACGTATAGTTCTTATTCTCACCACTCAGGTTTTAATAAGAAGGTAATCAAAAATGATGCCGTTATGTGAGGTCTGGAGTTCATCTAAAAATAAACACCGCCTTGTTTTGATTCTTAACGGCTCCATTTAAACGTGATGAGAATTAATTAGTTCTAGATCTATTGAATGATTGTTAAGATAGAAGAGTCATCTTCACATCCGGGAACTGTTAATATTTAAAATTAGAACAATTAATTTAGATATCTCGGTTTTTGGTACAATATGAAGTCTCTTTTTCATAATCGAAATGCAAACTTTATAAAGTAAAAAAAGCGATGAGTAAAATAAAAGTCGAGTTATTAACGGATATATCCTTTTCGAGGTCCTTTAATTTTAAAATGTTTTTAAATGACGTCTGTCAGTTTAAACCTAACCTAACTTTACTTGCAAACCTAAGTGTGGACAGAGATATAAGAAGAAATTTGGCCATACCTCGGGACGTTTTTATAATTCCTCAAATTTTGGTATTAGCTGCTTGCTAAGTCAGCTCTATTTTGTTCAAGTGTAGCCTATAAGGATCCAAATATAAGATATTGGACGTCAGCTATAAAAAAAATGTCGTAAGTTATCGGAAATTTTTTTTTTTTAATAAGTCATGGGGCGGCTATAAAATATATAATTTCTCAATTTCGGCTATACCGATTTCGTTGAAATTGTAATGAATTGTGAACACTAATGACCCAAACTCGTGTGTAAAATTGTAAGTAAAAAAAAATTAACTTTGACTTATGACATTAAAAGCTCAATTGTAATCAAATACAATTTAAAACATTATCCTTCTGTCTTGTGCCTGCCGTGCTCTACAGCCTTAACGTTTGAAACGATTTTAACAAATTTTGTGGGAAAATATCTTGACCACATTTCAACACATTCCTCCCACTTTTTTAGGTAACTAAAAATTTAGGGGTATCTGTCACAAGGAAAAAAAATGAAAATTACGATTTTGTAAAAATTTACTCAAACAATTTTGATTAAATTTTGCTCAAATGTAGTCTCAGCCTTTGAAAACTCAAACAAAACGTATTGCTAACAATGTCAAAAATGCCAGTTAGTAAAAAAAATAATAATAATAAACAAAATTAAAAAAAATAATAGTTTGGGAATAATTGTAAAAAAAATTGAACTTTTGGAGATTAATGATAGCAGGAATATTTGATAAAAAAACAAAAAGGAACCTTTAAACTGTCATTAGAAGATAGATTTTAGTAAAATACGATTTACGCTAAGTTTAAGGATCTTTTTAGAATTGATACATGAGAAAGTTTGTGCAATGTTTTAGTATTATGTATTATCTTTTCTGCTGCAGAGAACAGCGGCAATAATTCTTGAATTACACTGTTTAATTTTAATTTTAACATTATTCATATTCCACATCCGGGGTAGTAAAAAGAAAAGGATAAGTAGTGTTTGTTGTTTATAGCTTTCAGTGGAAAAATATTTTTATTTTAGTTATTGTGGTAGAATTTATAAATAAAATATTCATAATAAATAAATACATAATAACTTAATTACAATTAAAATAAATCAGATCCCCTGTTTTAAAAGAGGTATGCAGTACTTGTAACGGCTCTGTAGTGTATCATAAACGTTTGAAGGCGTTCCAATCAAGTATTCAATTTGTAAGTTTTTCTGATAATACGTATACAGACTTTTTGACTGATTCGTTTCCATAATTTGTCAACTTTTTACAGAATTTAATACAAACGTTGTCATATACAATATTCAAAAACTATGGGAAATGACGAAATGTTGGTTTGTAACATATATTTATTTTCCCCCCTATGTTGACTTCTGAAATAACCAGTGAAATGTTACAGGGTATTGTTTTGTTAATAACTTCTAATCAAAACTCATAAAAAAATGTCAACTCTTGAAGGTTTGTCATTGTTATACACGATATTGTTTAAATTTCGTTTACATAAGTAAGTTGATGTACGCCATCGTAGTACTAACTCAGACTCACATACAATGCAATAAAAGCAGATCATCTAAATGCACTGTTGATTTCTTTGGCTTTAAAGGAATTTTAAATTGTATTTGTAGATGAAAGTGTCTTATCCAGTATGGTAATTACGTTTTAAGCTGTGGTTACCGAGGTATTGTTTACCTTGTAATTGTGTATATCACTACTAGGCCCTGGCTTGCCTCGAAGCAGTACATACGTGGAAGAGCTTCTCCTCTCTAATCTCTTGTCGGTGTTGGGGTTGGTACCATTAGATGCGGTATTGAAATCTGTCAACTTTGATTTAATTTAGTTGAATAACACACGCTACATAAAAAAACTGTTTACAATGGCCACCATTTTTATCTCTTATATTCGATTTTTCTGAATTTCAGAAGGTGTCTAAAAGAGTACACTATACCAAATTTAATTTGGTTATAATTTTTGTGACCGCTATCGTGCTTACGTACAGAGAACAATTACGACAATAATTTCTTCGATTTCCTGAGTCCGTGAAACGTGAAGATCAGTCAAAAACGGAGGTGAACATTTATTTGTGATTACCAAACTAACCTTTTACTTTGTTTACTGTTCAAGTAAAAATCGCAGGAAGATGTTTTTCTTTAGAAAAAATACATTTTTTCTTACAATTGTATTTTTTTTTTTTTTTTTACAAAATGATTATTATTCGAGATATCGCCGTTTTAAAAATTATTAAGACGGGAGAAAGGAAATCAAAAAGTTGTTAAAAGAAATATGAAACTTTGTGTAAAAACTATTATTTTCCGAGATTTTCTAGTGAACTCTTAAAACTGTTGAACATTTAAGCGTGAATCCGAACGTGAAATAGTTTTCTAAAAATCTTAAAATATACATACGTAAATTAAAAAAAAAAAATCTTTTGCTAATGTTTTTAAGAAAATATTACTTTCGTTTTACGATTTTTACTGTAAATAAAATCACAATTTTATTTTTTCAGTAGTAAACCGCTTAATTTGGGTTATAAAACTTTAAACTGTTATCCATTTTTGATCGATTTATAGGTCGATTTTGATTGAGTCCACTTTAAGTCTGCATAAACAGTTAGTTTTAACTTTTTCAACAGTTACTTCCATGAGTTTAACAAATGGTCACAGATATTCCTGGAATCGTAATTATCAATCACATGTAAATACAATAGTTTACATTATGTTATTAACATCTAAGTTGTAGATGAATTTCATTAAAGCATTTATATTCAATTTTAATAAAATTAAAATGTTATTGTTTCGTATTAGAAACTACCCCGATATTTCGACATTTATTTTTTTAGGGGTGTGTAAGATAGTTTGTACACCATTTATTTTAACACATGACCAATACAAAATATTTGTTAGCATTTTTATAAAACATTGATCATACAACGTCCTGGTAGTATAGTACAGATTCATGACATCAATCATTGAATATTCAAACTCGTAGAGGGAGAAAGATGATCACTAGTATTCATTTAAATACTTGTTTCTTGTATTTAGAAAGTTAACATGTTCCGATGCAGCCACGTTCACTTTTCCTTGTGTTTTACTTGTGTACTGTACTTATAGATAGTAAACGTTCGAAAAACTTAAGGCAAGTCATGTGTAGTGAAAGTTAAATTCTAAAGTTCCTCGATAAAAAGATCTTTTTATTAATCTGTAGGCTATATAATTTCTTAGATTCCTGTTTACTATTAGTCAGTACTGCGTGTGGAATGATGTAAATCTATTCGGTTCAACGAAGAAACAAATATTTCAACTTTTTAATAACAGTTTCACCAAGTTTAAAAAAAAATTCATTTACAAAACTAATTAAATTTAAAAAAAGTTTCTCTTGAAAGCAGAATTTTCCAAAATGTAAATGAAGAAGATTGAGGGAATTAATATAGTTGACATTTTGAAATATATAATTGTCATTTTAAGTCATCTATTTTAAAAATCATTTGCTAATACATTTCACATGAATACGTAGTTTATAGAGAATCTATATTGATGGGTCAAAAAATCTATGCAGAGTATTGTAGCATCCGTTTTGCAGTCCTCTGAGTCAGTCGGTCGTATGCAGTCTTCTACAACTGCAACGGGTGGACCGATTTTAATGAAATTTTGTATTGGGCATATTTGGGTCTTATCTCGGGACGATTGTTTTTATCAACTAACATTTGAGGTAGCCTTCATACAATTTTGATGAATTTTGCCCAAGTGTAACCTTTAAGTATCCAAAGGAACGTATTGGTCGCCATATTTAAAAACATGGCGATTCATGAGTTATCGGTAAAAAACAAATACAAAATCGACCATCGGGCTGTTATAATAATAATAGTAAATTTATTGCTTCAAAGTACATGAGAAAGAAAATGAGTTTTTTTACAAAAATAATAATTTATTTAATATACTATTTTTCATTAACAAAATAGTTAATACCCTATTCTTTTCTTCTCATTCAAATTTCTCCTTGTTTACCTTGAATTCCTTTCTTAATTTATTCACTTACATGATTTGTCATATATAGCCTATACAGAGTGTAAAATAATACACCTCGATGAAATAATTTAAATGCATTGCTATATCAACGTAAAACATCTACCATACCTATTACAACATTTTTTTCTGGTTGCCCATTTTACCCCCCCCCCCCGGCCTATCAATAGAGGGGTAAAATTTTAACCCTTCTTAAACACCAGAAAAATTGTTATAATAGTTACGGTAAAGATTTTACGTTGATATAGCAATCGATTTAAATTATATGGAAGAGTATCACGACTTATTTTACACTCTGTATATACAATTACAGACATATATTCATATAATCAGAGATAGTTATAACTGAATAATATAAATAATACCAATATTAGTATATATGAAAATATCAAAGTGGATTTTTTCAATTTTATGCTATATAGAACGAAAAGATATATCTGGCATAAAAACTGATGATGCGTGAACTTGTAACAGTTTAAATATTTATACCTAAATAAAGTATATTTCTAAAAATTCCAAAAGAAGGTCAATTTTATTGTCGTTTCCTTATTTACAAATTGGACAGAACTTACGGGAGTTAAAAGAATAACTATCATTTTCTAACATTAGTTGTTTAATTTTTGTACCAGCAAAAAGTTACTGAGCAATAACTATGTAGGCTACAAAGGACAATTGTTCTCAAAATAAGATTCAGACAATTTTAGATTATTTACATGTTGGTATCAAACCCTAAACCCTGAATTTAATACGATATTAATGTCTTAATATAAATTTTTCATTACGTCAGAATGATTTTTTGTCATTTCAATAAAATCCAATCCTTTCCAGAATACATTTAAGCCAGGTAACCAAGTTGTGTGGAACATCTTGTTTTGCAATGGAGGAAAGTTGGAGATCTTGGTAAACTGTTATGCATTTGTAGTATTGCAGACCATTAGTATAACATTTGTTTTAAACACATTTGAGAGCTAAATGCACTCTGCCATTTTCAAGTCTTCCAAAAACATGTATTTTTAAGCAGTTGTAACAATTTCTTTATTAAGTCAGCTGCACTCTTATATAGTGGAGCCTATACTTCGTGACAGTATAGTACCATTGAGTCAAAAGGTTTACAGTTGGCTTTCCAGGAGTCTGATTGTCCCTTACATATTATATTAGTTAAATATAGGAATGGAGACTCCTTCTGAACATTTCTTCGTTACCGCTTTTCTTAATCGAATAGAAAATCAAAAGGTTATGTTTCTTTTATTACAATTGATTCACTGTCATAAAAAGCTGTTTGAGATTTACAGATTTTTTTCTTGAACGAAAAGTCAACACTTTGTTTTCAAATGATAAATTAGGGATCAATTGAAATGTGTTAACTAAATCTTTTCATTCAGGGCGCATGCAAGGAGGGTAGGGAGCAGCTGTAGTCGTCGTTGAGAAAACTCTCAAATTCGTAACTGACATCAAATACCCACTTATATCGTTTTAAATCTTAAAAGTATTTTTCTAGCTATTGAAAATTCATAATCACAAATTTTCAGAACAATCTGTATCGGGTTAAGGGATCTGTATGGAGCTACGACAATTTATTGTGTACATTTTAGTCCGTTTTACAAACGTGGTTAGCCTAATTTTTTTTTTCCAATATTTTTTCCAAATGATTAACTCTTAAGTAATTTGCGTTAATATATTCTTTTAGGACAGCTAGTTTATTTTATACATCAGTCCAGTAATGATACAGTATGATAATGTCATCATTATATATAGAAAAAATTCTCTTTTCTCGTTAATAGGCTGATCCCTGTTAAGCTACGAGATTGAAATAAAATAAATAATGTGGAATTCAACCTCACCTTGGTACAATCATTAATAACCTCCGACTTATTTTATATGAAGTGAGGTTATGTTTATGGAAATGTTTTTATTTAATTTCATCATTAAGAGAAGATATATCTGATTTGATAATACTTATATGTTATCGTTAATTTTCTAAAGTTATTCTTTGGAGTAATAAGTACTAATCATAATGAATTTATCTGCATTTCCAGTCAACTGAGGTATCCCATTCTCACCAGTGTTTGCATTTGCTTGAAGTTCTAGATTAGCCAATAGAGCTGTTTGTAAAGTACATAATATGTTAACACCGGCTTTCCCGATTTTGATCAAATTTGAGTAAGATGTGAAGATTAATAACTCGAATCCAGGTGAAAAATTACGAGTAAAAAAGATTACAGTTTAGGAATCATTTGCAAAAATAAAACTTTAACTCGTCCAAAAAATATCTAGAGCCATTGTTTCGCAACCGATTGGGATATTTTTTAAAAATCCTTGTTATTCAATTTCCACAACACTTAAAAGAACCAATTACGAATTATGCTAATCAAAATTAATGAGCTTCGCCAAAAAGGCCATTTTTTACTTAATTCCTAATAAAACACACAAAAAAATTTTCTTATCCAATTTACATAAATATTCTTACTCGGGATTTTTTGAGATGATTGTTTACGATATTCAAATTGTCATAAACCAACTTGCAAGATGGCGGAATCAATATGGCGGCTATAAAATGTTAAAAAATAATGAAAATGGAATATATTTGTTATAGTTTATGCCGCAAAGTTTTGAATATTTCTAATAAGTACTTTTAAGTTGACATAGACTAAATTTTAAGTTACCGGAAGAAATTAAAGATGGCGTCAACAATATGATAAAACTATCTTTAAAATAAATTAAATGCATAAAAGTGAATAGGCTATTCTTAAGAGTTATTACAAAATTTAAAAAGGAACAAATTTTCCGAAATTTTTAAATTTATCCAATATGACTGGCATACATTAATTATATTTGAATTCTTGGTGTAAGGTTCTATTAGACATAGGTTATGTTAGGTTTAATATTCTTATTTTAATGTTCTTGGTGTTAGGTATTTATTATATTCTTAGCAGATAAAAAAAAAGAAATATTAATATGACCTACTTAAGGTTATGTTTAAATTTGTGGAGGACAGAATCGCATATTTATAACTGATATTTAATATATAACAGCCATATCGGATCGGCTATATGTGAAAATTGCAGAAAATTTGTTCCTCTTTAAATTTATTAAAATTCTTGAGAATAGCTTTTTTAGTTTATTGCATTTAATTTATTTTTAAGTTAGTTTTATCATATTGTTGCCACCATATTGGATTTGCCGTCTTGAATTTCTTCCAAGCACTTTGAATTTAGTCTATTTTAACTTAAAAGTACTTATAATATTCAAAAACAAGCATAAATTTTAACAAAAATATTTTAACTTTCATAATTTTTAGCATTTTATATCTGCCAAAGGAGATTAAACATTTATTTACATTTGGAAAGAGTGTTTGTAACTTAGTATCTAGAATCGTTTAACCCTAAACATTCTACAGATTTCTAAAGCCTGATAGCTGCCATTGAGCTAATTTTATTATTTCTTAAAAAAAAACTAGGCGGTGTTGGTAATCACACTTTTATACAACCTTTAGTTTTCGTTACAGTTGTTTTGACAGTTTGTATTTCGAAACTTGTACCTTCTAAGGTTTTCACATTTTATACGTTGCGTCGATAAGTTTGTAATTTGAGGAAATTTCAAAATATACGTCTTTTCATACAGAATTAAAACTATGACATTTTTTATTATAATCTTTTTAAAAATAGAAAATCTAGTCTTCTGATCTAGTCTAAACACAATTGAACAGTATAGTTTACCTAACATAATGAAGATTATTTTTAAAAATTTGGGAGGGGGTGACCCCAAATGGTATAAACGATTTGTGTTTAAAAAGTAAAAAATGATCATAAATCTACACTTTCTAGTATAGGTTTACTTGTTTTCCAAATTGGGGAGGGATGCCCCAAGTGGTATAAACGAATTGTGGTTAAAAGATAAAATAAAAAACCTATTTACCCTTTTTATTTCCCAATATTTGGGGAGGGGGGTATAACTCCAATATACCCAAATAGTGTTGGTCAAGTTACGGAAAGACCTATCTCCTCTCCCTCTGTCTGTGAATAGTAGTCCTTCCTTCTAGTTGTAAATATTCTTAATACAAACTTTATTCTTAATACTACTACTCACAGACAGAGAGGGAATGAAATATACTAACCGGTAGGCTAGTAGGGAGAACTTATTAAGAGTCATAAAGACAATATTTATTCATTTCACAATATTATAATACCAGACACAATAAACAAATACTGACACTCTGAATAACCAAAATAACTGTTAAAAATATCACAGCTCAAGTGAGCAATGAAATCAATCACCAATTTGGTAATGGCGATTTTACAATTGCTGTAAAAGAATTACATATAAGCGAATTACTGATCATCGCTAGGATTCTTAATTAAATAAATAATTTCGAATCATTTTCTGTGTTTCTATTGATACTCTCTCGCAAGTGGCAGAACCTAATAGCAACATCTAGAGAATCACATTCCCGGAATGATGTAGGAAATTAAAACAAGTTATTGGTCACGATGATGGTACTTACCCAGCCCTCTCATAGAATGTAACACATGCAGATCCTCTAAATGTAACGCAAAAAAAGTTGGTTTCTTGGTATGGTAGTAAATGCGAAATTGTATTATTAACCATCTTATTTAAAACAGCTGTTGTAGGTACAGGTTTTATGATACTCATAATTGTGTTTATCTTTATATTCTTGACTTCGGCGAGACTTAATAGGCCTCGTAAATATACATAATAAATAAAATTCCACGCGCTTCACTCGAGCCAGTGTTTCGGCGCTGGGTGTCTAGAAGCTGTAGGCCTACATATGAGTAGAAGCCTCTATTCGCTACGCTCGTGTACCTAACTCGGTCCTGTTGGGTATCGTAAATATTTGAATATGACATTTTCTTTGGAAGTCAGGGTTTTAAATTACATTTTTGACAATCACTTCGCTCTTTGTCTTCGTAGAGAAATGGGGCTAATATTGTTACATGCCGAATTGAAATCTGCATATTTTTATCGAATGTAATGTGTTAAATAATATTGAATAAGTTCAAAAAAATTTTAAATGCCGCCATTTTGGTATATTCAATTGTAATTTATGTATCTATCTTAATTTTTATGGTTGCTAAGTACTTACGTACAGATGACAATTACGACAGTAAATCACTTTTTCGGATTCCTGAAGCCATCATCGTGAAGATCAATCAAAAAACGGAAGACGACAATTTTTGCTATTACTAAACTTACACTATGTTTCGTTTACTAGATAATTACAAAAAGTTCACACTTATTATTATTTTTGTAAGCTAGACATAGATTTGATAGATATATCATACGTCTGTACGCTTTATTTTGAGGACAGTATTTTAATTTAAAGTGCACTAATTTTATATTTTATTTATCAAGGGTAATTAAATTCTTGAAATATACCAATTTAAATGTAAATAGTACAACACTTTCGTTGCATAGTTCAGTGTACATGGAAGCCAAACAAAGCAGGTATTGAATTTAAAATCTAACAAAGTCCAGTTGTGCTAAACAAAAGAAAGCTTGTCGCTTAGGCACGAGTTGTTGACCTCCACTCCACGTAGTTCAATCGCTCTGACGAGTGAAAGCATACTTTCTCTATACTTTCAATTTCTGTCCTTCTGTGATTACTTGTTACAACATTATTAGGTAATAAAATAACATATATGAAAACCATTTATAGATGTTTGTTTATTTACAGTAAAAAAATAACATGAGGAAAATCCATTGATACAAACTGTGATGACTTCAATGAGTGGTTAAGACAGAACGCGTTTTTAAATGATAATGAAATGTAACTTACATGGTTTATTGAATTTAATTTGTTGTTGTAAGCACTGTTTACGATTTTTAAATTAGAAGACCAAAGTAAGGCTTAGAACATATGTATTATCGCTACGCAACTGGTAAAGACAGAGAGTATTGGTTTTTTTTCTTTGACAGGTGGTTAATTAAAATTAAAATAATTATTTATATTTATTGTTAAAATTGTTTTCAATACTAAATAGTATTTTTGTAATTAGGCTGTCTCTTTAAATACGCAAAATATTTTAAACGAATCATATAACACATGTTAGGTAAAAACTCCAGTAACTTCAATGCAAGATAAAGACAGACCGCAATTTTTAACGATGTTAAAATGTTTTTAAAGTATTCATTTCTGTTCAGAATCACATTAATATATTTACGTAAATTGTATACTGAATGATATTTAAGTAATTTTTTATTTGGCCTATTATGTTTTCTAAAATGATAATAAAAAAAGTATTGAAATGATAAAAAAGTTGATGATATGCAATTACGATGAAACGATACAAATGAGATCATGAATTAAGCGGGAATGCGACCATATTTTTAGAGGGAAAAGTATTTCATAATTCTTAAAAGAGTTTATTTTTCTGAAGTTAAACGAAGATTTTTTTTAACGGGCTTTTCCAACTTGATCAATCTGGGCCTGGAGATTGTTGACTACCTCTGGAGGGACATGAGCGCCAAGGACATCGAACAAGTTAATCCTCTGGTTACCGGGGATAGATTCAAGAGCTGCTAATTCAATTCCTTCTTGTACTTTCTGGATGGTTGCTCCTGGAGGAATAAGCTGTGTGTTTTGTGCTTGTCTGATGGCTTCATTGGTAAAGTACCCTCCTTCTTTTTGAGGACGGGCAACGACTACAGCAACGCATAAACAAGCTGCTAGTAAGACTCTCATTCTGGAAATAAATTAGAAATATTATTCAGACATATAACAAAAAAATATTTACAGCGTTTGTCGAAATTTCCAAGGTGTTTCATAAAAAACTTGTTTGTACTTTTTAAAATATAGCATAAAATTATTATAAAACTTTCAACACAAAAATAGATCCAACGGAGAAAACAAATATTATTTAATCTTTATTAGGAACTGAGTTTAAAACAAGTTATATTTCTTCATAGAGCCATTACTAAGCTTGTACAAGAGATAAAAATTCACGACGATTTGATGAAAGTTCTTGTCCATGTACGGAGTTTTATTAAATCATAAAGGAAGCTAATTATCAGTGGTTTCGAGCTATGTGAAAAGTAGAAGTCGAAGGATTAATTTTTTTAAATTTCATGACATGGAGATTCACTGAATGATAACTATTTGTTGAAAATCCTTTTGTAGGGTTAAAAATAGATATAAGTCTCCATTTTAATTAAACTTACGTGTGTTTTGAAGCTCAAATTTGACATTGTTTTCTACTTGAAGGAATATACTTATCTGAGATATCTTATTGATCGTAAAATTTGATTGCATAAACAATTTTGATAAACTTTTCAATATTTTTCCCAACCGCTGATTTTTATTTTAAGGTTTATCCACTACGACTAATTTTGTATCCAATTTGATTTGAACATTGTTATTACCGAAATATGTTAAAATTAGTCTAATTTGCACTCCGATTAAAATTAATACTTTAAAAATCAGTAGCAAAGGTAAAGTAAAGTTATGTAGGCTTAAACATTGGACAATATTTTAATTTGTGCGTATAGATATTACAGATAAACCAAGTGATATAATAACAGATATATAAGTTTGTTTGCTTTAATATAATACAATAATGATTATTGGTATATAACAGGGTATATAACTTAACACTGGGTATATAGAACTATATAATTATATCTCTATAACTGTAAAAAGGTACTCTTGTTTTTTATGGAGTTTAAAAATAACCTATGAAAATACGTTACGTTTATTTTCCAACATGTTCGTATTATAATTGAGAAAGTTGTGATGGGAAAGAAATAGATTTTTAATGTTTTGCGGATATATCCTTTTTAAGGTCCCCGAAATCTAAAAAAAAACTGTTTGAAATTATATGTCTTATGTGCATGCGTTACATACAGCCTAATCACGTAGATAGGCTGCAATCAAATTAGTTGATATAAGCTGTATAAGCTGTGGGCTTATATTGGGAATATCTCGGGCAATTTATTTTATTTTATTTTTTTTATTACTCAAAAATTTAGAGGTAGCTGAAAGGTAAAATAAAAATACAAAATTATGATTTTGCCAAAATCAATTTTGATAAAATTTGCGAAGAACCCAAACAAAACGTTTAGATCACGATATCTCTATAAATGACTGTTTCTGAGTTATAGGTAAAAACCAAAACATCGGGCTGTTAGAAAATACTTTAATTTTCTAAATCGGTTCTACCGATTTCCAAAACTTTAATGAAGTTTGAATATTAATGACTCAAACCCAGGTGCAGTAATTGCTTGTTTTCTTGAAGTTGTAAAACAATAAAGGCTTTGTATGAAGAATTACTATTTCCTGGGCCTTAAACGGATATACGACAAAATATCTAATAATAAAAATGATAAGGTTTTATCACAATTTGCATAAAAAGTGCAATAATATATGAACATGGTGTGTGCTACTCGGGTTTGAAGTTATACAATAGACTGCCTCAGTATTCGAAAAGAACTAAAAAATTACCCCATTAAACGGGCATTTTACACTCGGTACCTGAAACAGTAGATTATATTTTGAGATGTAGGCCTGCTGTTGTTGTTTTGTTCTTTATTTAAGTATCTGTGTAATGTTGGGTTTAAAAAAAAAAATGTCTGCATCTTGAGAATTTCTCTTTGTATGACATATAGAATGACACTTCTTAAGTGTACTGCAACCTTGATGTTTTTGTATACTAAACAAGAAAATAATAAATAAACGAATAAAAGTATCTAACCCAGGACTACATGTAACAATATTTAGATCCAGCTAGGGTATTTCGGGATTATCGTATTCATATTTACAAATCCCTTGAGAAGGTTTCTCATTTAAAGCTTTTAGTTAGACTTTTCAAAATTGAATTTTCAATAATGCTGATTGTAGTCTTATTTCCTATAATAATGACAGAACTGTAACTTTCTCGCAAATGTCGTGTAATATATTTCTGTGTTAAAAGCCAAGTAAGATTTTCTACGAATAGTTTTCAGAATATCGCAAAAGGTTCGATTTATCTCAGATTGACTAGATTTCAAATTTCAAATAAACTAGATTGAAAGTGAAAAATCAATTCACCTAATGATTTATAAAATATCATTTTAAATTACAGGAGAAAATTTAATTTCATTTTGTAGTATTGATATCAGCTGTTTTGAATGGAACAAATATAAATATCTGTGAAATCAATTTTCAATTTAAAGTTGTTTCAATTATTTTATTTTAAAATAGTTCTTAGTACATATTTGACCTTATCATATATACTCGTACGTAACTAAAGTGATGATTCTCAAGAATTTTTTATTTAAACCTATACAGGGTGTTTTACCAAACTTAAAGTGGGTCAAAATAAAGAAAAGGTTCCTATATCCGAGAACTCCTAATATCCATTTTCGGCCATTTTGTGATTTAAAAAATATAGCTTTTGAAATTATTATGATTTCGAGTCGAAATTAAGTAAACACATTTTGATGCTACATTTTTATCAGGCCTATATCAAGAATAAAAACTTTATCTTATAAAATGTCGAAATGGTGATTGTTTTAAATTTTTAATGTTGAATATCTCTAAAACTATTAACTGTACAAAAAAGTAAAAGGCCTTCATTTTGAAAATATATGAGATAAAGTTTTGTTTCTTGGTGTACTGGTAAACTGTTTTATGAAAAATTAGTATGCAAAATTTCAACTCGAGATATTTATAATTGCAAAAGCTATAATAATAAAACACAAAAAACATGTGTTTCCGGACATATGTTTATAGGATTTTTTTCTTTATATTGACTCATATAACCACCACTGAAAGTTTGGCGTGACACTTTTTGAATACCCTGTATATTTAATATTTCACAAGGCCATATTATTGCGCAATAAACTCAACCTAAGCGTACATTTCATTTAAAATAAAATCTCATTTTTGTTTTTGGCAATTATTTCGAAAATTTTACTATATTTATTTGCTTTTTGTCACAATGGTTTACATCATTAATATGCTCGGAGGCTCACTTATAGTGAGTATAGACATGGGAATCGCAAGATCCATAGCTGAATCTATACCTTATTCGTATAGTCTTAGGTTATATTGTTCTCTATCATTTTTTATCAAATGTCACTTGGTCAACTATTGTTCTCTTTCGACCCTGATAACGTATTCGAGCACTAGGGGTCTTTCTTTTCTGTTCTTTTTATCCTTCTTCTTTATGAGGCGATGATGACTGTGAAGTTTTTTCTCTTTAAAGATCAAGAAAAAACAACTTATTTCCTCTTCACATTTCATCAAAATTTTATCGAAATTAGTCGGTTTGAATAAATTACGTTTTTAATAATGCTCTAGAAACGAATTTTTCTACCGATAACTCTCGAACCAGTAATGTCTTTTGTGGTGGAATATTGAGAAATACGTTTTGCTTAGCCCATAAAAGCTATATTTAACTAAACGTTTGTCAAATTCGAGTGATAATATATTTTGAGAATATTTAAAATTTGATATTTTAAAATTTTGAATGCACCACTTAAATTGACTAATAAATATATATATATATATATATATATATATATATATATATATATATATATATATATATAATATTCGTCAAAATATTCCAACGTGTCAAATAATTTATAATAGCTCGTTTGAGCTGTACAGACCATATTCCAAAAAAGACTTTCTTGTGTCAGGGGTTCTCAAAACAGATATTCATCAAATTTTAATTGATGATAATTTTTCAATAGACTTTCACCAGCTAGTGGAATTCAAATTTAACAATTCCAATGCTCGTAGAACCGTTTCACCGACTCGAGTTAGAGAAGGTCACTTTTAAAGTTCAATTACACGCAAATTTGTGCTGGTTTTATTTAGTTGCATAATTTTGTAGATAAGTATAATTGAAACAGTTATTTCTTTTATTGTTACAAGTGACAAATAATGATAAAACTTAGGGTTATTTCTAATGGTACTTCAGTTTATGGTTCCAATTTTTAAAGTATTAGCTTTTTTAGGACAAATTTTATATAGTGGGAATTTTTTATACTAATAAACGTTTAAAATTTTTGAGTGATGAAATTATTCAAAATCCTTCCAATAATTCAGAAGTTAAAATATTCTATTAGGTACCAAACGGATTTACAATTTAGAAAAAAAAAAACGGTTGTTTAGAAACCTGGAACCAAGTCTTTTCCACTTTGTAAATATCTAAACAATGGTTTGAGAGTTTTTTTCTTACGGTAGACATCCATATTAAACAATTTTGTATCTCTTTTATTTTTCTCATAATAATTTATGCAAATTTAATGATTCCTATAAACAATACTTTCAGAGTCAGCTCTAACGATAAAATACTTTTGAAATTAAGCCTATAAGGTTAAAACTATGTAATTAAAAATCGTAAAATCGTAAGTAATTTTAGAATAATGTTATAAAAAATGGATAAAATATTTCTATAATATTGACCAAATTTAATGAAATAGAAATAATGGGCTAACATAAACCAACGTTTTAAGATTCAAATAATTGGAAAGCACTGTTCGGTAGATTTAAAAATAATAAAACAGGGATACCAACATCAATTTGCGTAGTTCTATTTTTGGAATTTGAGTGAAATCCAGATTGATATTTGGTTCTATAAATGGGAAAAGGTACCTTTCCAAGTTTTGTGTATAAATTAGTACACTAACGTTCACAATTTTCTTACACACCTGTGAAGCGTCAGAGACCAAAATAAACAAAACACAATGTTTCACAAAAATATTTTGTTTATTGTAGTAAATTTTCTTCTATTTCATATTCTGATTTCCATAGATAAATAGATCTTGTAATAAAAGGTGACATCTTTCACTGTCAAATTAATTTAAGTTCGTGACTAGCTTCATCCGGTGAAAACTATATTATGTGTTTTAATTCACCAAGCGTGGCTTTCAACAGGCACTCATGTTCATTTGACATCTCACATACTATATAACTGTTAGTATTTAATTAGTTTAACCGGGTAGTGTCATTTGCTTGCTACTTGTCTAGAACCACATTCAGCGTAACTAATTGCAATAAACCTAACACTACCGTGAATAATACATCTATTTTGATACGGCTCTATGACATATTGGCTGTATAATGTAACACTTGGCTGTGGCGTAACAGTTCTTGGTCACATGTTTGTTTCTAATCACTCATGTCACAGTGTATAACCCTTCATGTTACACTCTATATCGTAATTCCTCGCAGTACAGTCAAACAAAACAAATTTAAAAAATTGTTTATCTTGGAGAGATAATTTAATAGCTTAGTTCCAATTTTTAGGTTTTCAGTAACTTATAGCAATGTTTTGTAATTTATTTTCTTGTTATTTACAGGCGAATGAGGAAAAGATCATACAATAAAGGCAGTAGCCCTCGAACAGTCTAACAGTGGAAAGAACAAGAGTTAGTCAGGGAAACTTAATAGTAAAAGAGAGGGATCTGCCATCTGACTTATTATATGAAAAATGTGTAGATACAGTTAAACAAAATTTTAGAAGCAATTAATTGCAAATAATTTATAAAATTTAAAAAATGTCTCCGTTTCTAAAGCTCCTATTTAAAAATAAAAATTGTTTGCTATTAAAATTCAAAATATATATTGTCTTTCATTAGGAACATAACCTTAAAAATTCAAATTAACGACTTTGACCTGAATATCGACTGCTAATTTAATTATTTTTGGAATTCGACGAGGTAATCAAAATATACGTTTTTTTTTTATAGTTATATAATTAAATCAAATTTCAGGTTGAAATATTAAAAACATAACCTAAAAAAAATGCAATTTTTGATAAACACAATTATAAGCCTTGTAAAAACTGCTAAAACACAAGTAAAACTACTTGTTTTAAACACTAAAATTATTTCCTGTTTTAAAGTTATTTAAGTTGATTTGATAGATTGTTCTTATTATTAATATGGTTTAATCGGACATTTGTCATTAATTCGTGTACACGACGTTTTGACAGTATAAATCAACTCTCATTATCAAGTGTAAAACTCAGAACATAAAAGATAAAAACACTAACATAGTCTAATAGCCTGGAGCCATTTTGGAAAAGAAAATTACATTTATATCTAAGAAAATAATTCAAGACTAAAATTAGGCTTGAAAGTCGAAGTAAGACTAAATACAAACATGATCAGGCCTACAATTCACAAAGGGTCCAGATAAGCTTTTATGCTCTATATAATATTCGAAATTTTTATCGTAAACCAAACAACTTTTGAAAAAAAAATTAATAATAAGAATATGATATTTATAAATGTTTCACAAGAGTGGCTCATATTATTCCCGTTATAAACTATTTTTTGTACTAATATTGACGTACAATAACTTAAACAATATTTTTACAAATATGTTTTGAAATTTTAATTTCATTGTTTGAGCCTTTAGAATGTATACTTTTCTAAATTCTCAAAATAATTATTAGAAGATTATGACTTTTTATTGGAGGGGTGACGATAAACAATGTATATTAGTACAATTTCACAACATGTATAGGCTCATTCTTTAATTTATGTTATATTTATTTTACGTTATTCTTCTTATATTGTATATACCCCCCACAACCTACAAATAAATTAATAAGTTTAGTTTTTTATCTTTGAATGCATTATTTAATGTCAAATGTATTATATCTCCAAAGACTACAGGATGTGGAAATTTACAACTGTTTTACAAATTAATTGTCAAGCATAAGTTTCTTATATTTTAATTTGTAATATTAATTTTTAGTTATACCATAATATAAGATATCTCAGCTTCTATGTAAAAAAAAGAAGCTATTTCAAGGGAATTACATTTTCATTTTGGAATTTTCACTACTTATCAAGACATATAAAGTGATGTAAGACACGACCACCTTTATCAATTAAGATATATAAGTTGCATACCCCCCTTGTCCAAAATTGTTATATCAAAATTGACTTTATATGACAATTACAATAAAATTGGTAAATTAAAAGTTTTGTGTTCAATTTACAACAATAGACGCGGTTGGAACTTTATGAACACACTTTATATGTATGTAATTCGAACAAACCTTTCAGTCACCATGCTCTATGCACATTTTATGGTTTCAAGCCAAGGCGTTCGCTGCAATATCGATGTTTCCAATATGGAATAAAGTTAAAAAGGAGTTACAAAATTTAAATATGTATACAGAAGTATTAGTCTAAAATATTTATTACATACCAGATCTTCTATTTATTTATTTTTCATTTAACCTTTAGTACGCAGTTTTGTGATGGTTTAAAAAAATCAATTTTAGGTTTTTTGCGGATTTGTCAGTTTTAACTTTTGCTCGACAGCCCATATTTGTAGACTATTTTTAATTTTTAATCTAGTATGTGGGGATATTTTGAACATATCTACATATACATATATCTACATTTCTAATTTTTTGATAAATCGAAATTGAGGGTGGAGGGTAGCTGCCATAAGGAAATTTGGAAAATTACGATTGTTATCAAATTTTGCTCAACTGCCTTTAATAACCCAAACAGAAAGTATTTTTGCTTTTTATTTAGTTTAGATGGACGATTTAGAAAATTTATGGAATTTCTTTGCTCAGTTTACATTACTTAAAAGTACGTGAAAATTAATATTTTCGATTTGACATGCACACTACTCAAACCCTGACTATTTCTTAACTGTAATATTTGTAAAGTTAGCAAATAATATTCCCTCCTTAATTAAATTAGTTTACAAGTTATATTGATTTTTACACAAGTGAAAACTAACACTTTAAACCGAAATAAACCAAATTGTTTCATAGAATTTTACTTATAAAAATTAATTACAAATTAGTAAAGTCACTAAAATTAAATATCAAGAAAGGCTCACCTGGGGTTTTTGACGTTGTTTGGAGCACGACTATCAATCGCGCTTGGGGTCGCCTCTCCTTTTATAATGTACCAGCGTGACCCGGATTGTAGGCAGGAGAAAATGGCCGCTCTTGAGGCTTTCACCCATCGCTGTCTTCACGTGCAAAACTGCGTTCCTTGAAGATCCTATAAAGTGGACAACTAAATATTTTGTTTAATTTTACAAACCTGACTCAAAGGTACAACAATTTTTGATTTAATAAAGTTTTTATTTTTCATTTAGGTAATAATGTTCAATGCGTGATGATTGATAATAAAATTAGAAATTATTTGTATTATTATTTATAGTGTTGACAAACAAGACTTGCGGTAATTCTCAGTATTATAATCCAATATTTAACTCTAAACATGCAATAATTCCAAAGGTATTATATTGCATTTAAAAACATAATTTATAACTCGCGATAAAATTATATTCTCTTGTAAAGTCTTAATTGTATCTCTGATAAATAAAACGATGCACAAACTTTCTTATTCTCCCATCTTGGGAAGCAAAGAATAATTTCGTCCCGATATATTGTAAGTACGTTAATAGCCATTCAAAAAGTGAAAATTATCAATCTATCTTGTTTAAAAAAATTATTAAAAGGGCCTAAATATACTTCGAATTGTCATAAACACGAGCGTAAATCAAATTTAATTAAAATAGAGTTTTTAATGACTTTGTTCAAGGGTAATTTTTTAGCCATTTATTTCTGACTTTTTTTTTTTTATTTGCAATTTTCCATGCAGATTTTGATATTTCACTTTAATAAAAATGTGAACAAAATCGGTAGAGCCAATTCTATTACATTTCGTCTTTTATAGAAACTCCACTTTTGTTGTTGTTTTCCCTGATAATTTACGCAGCATAGAAAACAGTGTGATTAGTCAAAAATTCTATGTTTTATGAAACCGTTATTTGTCTTTAGTGGTTATTTGTTTATGTCTAAACCTCCTCCTATATCTGTAGTTCAAATATGTAAAATTTCATATGCAAGTATATTTTGGCCGAATCTCGAAGAGTGTTTGTTAAATACCTTTAAATGTTTTGTATTTTTTAAATAAATTATATAGTTTATGTTAGGTGCAAAATTTGACGTTTTATGTTTGTTAAATGGAAAACAGAATGAAATATTGTTTTCATATTTTCTATATTGTAAATAAATAATTGTATGAGCAAATATGTTTATTTAATACTTTCCCTAAGAACCATAGTCATTTCCCAAAATGCCTAAGCATTATACACAATAGCTAGCCAAATTGAGTAAAGTTCTAACAAAATTACTTTATTTCATACTATGCCAAAAATGTTTAGACAATGTACAGAATGCCTAGATATTTTATAAAAATTTTGGATTTTATATAATCTTGGTAATACGTATATTGTAATCTTATTAATATGTCAATGAAGTATAAGTGAAGTTTCCAAATGTACCTAAAAGATAATAATAATAAATTTTCATTTCATTTCAAAGTAAGTAGCTTTCATTAGATTAAATGTTTTTGTAAATTGCCTTTATTTTTATAAATTTCGTCTTTGAAGACTTATATAAAACATATTGCTTGTTATCTCTTTAAAAATGACATTTATGTAGTTATCACTAAAAGAAAAAATAAACAGTGAAAATTGTTGCA
This sequence comes from Aphrophora alni, assembly GCA_963513935.1. Classification (NCBI taxonomy): domain Eukaryota; kingdom Metazoa; phylum Arthropoda; class Insecta; order Hemiptera; family Aphrophoridae; genus Aphrophora; species Aphrophora alni. Next base: position 90,064,502 of record OY740772.1, read on the forward strand.
CAAACTTTCTCACTTTTTATCCAAATAAAAACCAATGAATCCTAACCACCACCAAAAACATAATATCGGTAGTTGTCAGTCAAAATGGAAATGGAATATGAACACCGTTCTTGTTATGTAAACTTGCTTCGCAAATTATTTTAACAGCATTAGTTGTATGAACCTAAAATTGAGATTTCAACGTAGCACTAAAGGTTAATTTTGGTATTTTGTTAAATAATTCTGTACTACAATATATTTATGTTTGCTATTCTGCACACCGGTTCGAGTAATTATTGATCTTTACATTTCATTAAAATTTGAAATAAATCAGTATAGCCGATTGTAAGTATTTTATATTAACTCCATAATCAATTTATTGTTTTTACCTATAACTCATGAACCAACATTTTTGGAGAGATGGGATGAGAAAATTTTGAGAAAATGTATTTTTTGTTTAGGTTTTTTTTATGAGAGTTAATACCAAATTTGAGTTATTGAAAGATGAAAATTGTCACGAGATATAACGACACGCATTCGGGCGTTTGCACTTACGACAGAGATAGGATAGATTTATTGATAAAAATAATAGACATCCATATTTTTAAACCATCATTAAACTTTATCTAGACTATATATATATATATATATATATATATATATATATATATATATATATATATATGGGAGAAAGTCAAATTAATTGGAATACGGTATTGCATTCTAATTAAATAAATTACATTAGGATATAATACTGGACCTCATTGTAAAATAATATAAATCTCGAATTTTGAAAGCGTTGGTAGTTATTTGTTTATTTTAATTTTATTGTATTAGTCTTCACATATATTTAACTTTTTTCTTTTTTTGTAACAGCATTTAAATATACCAAGTGTCCTAAAAGTCTCACACCCCTATTATTTTTTTAATTAATGGAAATAGATAGATTTGCTTTGGGGAAAGTTTAGATAACCAAAGGAGGAGTTTTTTGAAGTATCAACATTATCAACCCTTACCCCCAAAATGGGGTAGTTTGGGGGTAAGTCAAGAATTTTAAATAGCAACCCCTATTGAGTTATACCTCATTTTAAAGGTCTCTTAAAAATAAGAATAATGACGTAAACTAGAGGTCTCTAATTTCATCCTATCCAACATAGCGACAAATCGAATTGTGAATTTTTCGTTAATAATTACACCGGAAATGTTACTAAATGTTGAAACTTCAAAAAATTTCCCGATTGCAGCGTCATCTATCACGAATAAAAAAGTTTCAGACAATATATACGTATTTTGTAACGTGTACTCTGCAATAAAAATGAGGGGGTCTAATTTTAGCACGAATGAATGTCCCCCTCAAAAACAATAACTTTTCACCCGGGATATTTTTCGTACGATGCTTATTTTTTGAGATATTTCTATGTCTTTTCTAATCTTTACCACCCGTTATAATAATTGAAGTTTATGAACAGTAAAATTAGATATTTCTTCAAAATCTGAGGAACTGTAGATTTTGATAACCCTCTCTTGAACACTTTTAAGAACTAATTTCTTACGTCAGTGACTGAACCTGTTTATAATGTCTTTTACTGATTTTAGCTAACAGGTGGTCTAGCAGAACGCTTTCTATTGTATAAGTCTCCTTGAACTATTTATCAAATCGATAAATGTTGATCTTGTGAGGATCCTCAAAGATCCTCAAGTCGCGAAATATGATGAGAAATAAAACTTCAAAAACGCAAAGTCAACTTTGTTAAACCATTCGTATAGTAGTTTTGTTTATACTACGTTACCAAGGCAACCGCTTGCCCCTTTTTGAAAAGAATACAGGAAATGTCAGTGAATTTATGATTAATCTGGCACCATTTTACGCGGATTTTGTTTAAAAACAATAACAACATAAATTCATATTATATATCTACGGACAAAGTGTTTATACATCAGTGTACAAAAGGCCATCATAAGAGGTTTCGAAAAATATCTTTATTGTTGTCGACATTATCAACTTATACACGTATTGTAGAACGTTACGAAATAATGCAAATTATTATTTTTTTTTTACTTTCTCGCTTCGATCAAATTCGATATCGAGTTTTTTGGTAATACTGTATATCCTTTTTAAGGTTTCAACAATCCAAAAATGTTAGTTGGGGAATTTTGTCTGTCTGACGTCAGCCCAAACGTATGATCGATTTTAACCAAATTACATTTGGCATATTACGCCAATATTTCTGGGGAGAGTTCTTCGGTTTTTTTTATCACTCAAAATTTTGGTGTACCTATCGTAAGAAAAAAAAAACACAAAATTGTCATTTTCTCAAAATAGGCAATAACATTTTTTTATCAATTTTGTCTCAAATGTACCTTATAAGGGCACAACAAGACGTATCGGTAAATCAATCACTCAATAAATGCTGGTTTATAATTAATTGGTAAAAGAAAGAAACAATTGCTTATAGATTTTTATAAAATACTTAATTTCTCAAAATCGCCTCTCCCAATTTCGTTCAAATTTTAGTGAAACGTGAACACTAATAACCCAAATCTGTGTACAAGATCACAAGTTATAAATTTTCAGAATTATTTGACAATAAACAAAAATTAATCTCTACCAAGGTCATTAATAGCTGGATATTATTCAAATAGGATTTTAGCTGAGTACCCGTTATGGCACGAGCGAAGCAAGTAAGCTCTACTTAAATAAATTTTCTTTGATGACGTCCAAACTACATTTTGACTCTTTTGTTGACAACAAACTCAATTTTTTGTGGCGATTAGGTCTAGTTTTTATTTGGTGTTGAGAATGAGAAAATTTGTGCAGTATTTTTGCACCAATTATTTTGCTCAGTTGTGATGCTTTTCCTTACTTGCATATAACAAAATATAATTGCTATGAGGAAAAACCATCAAAGCATTAATTTTATAATTGGTACGGTATATCCTTTTCTCGAAATTGAGTCATACCTACTGTGATATTTGGTAATACATTGTCGTACTGAATATTATCTTAAACTTTTAATCTTCCCTCCGCGTATTCTTAGAATAACCCAATCACGAAACGTTGTTGGTACCGTTTCCTCATCGATCCTTAAAACTATCTCATGACGATATGAGAATTTTTATGGACCGCAACACAAACAAATTTATTAATGTGTTCAGAATTAATGGTTATAGAATATAGCATTTCTGCCCAGAATTGCAAGCGTGTAGGCTACGTATATGTGTGAACAGCAGTTCTGTGATTTTGTGTAACTTAACCTTTTTAGGACCAATCGGGTTGTAAATATTGAAAAAAAACAACTACTTTTTAAATTTTATATATACTATTCGTATCTGTCAAATTTAGTCTTTATTTTTATTTTAACTTTACCTTCTATGTGGCTACATGTTTCGCTGCCACAGGCAGCATCATCAGGCCAGCTGTTATGTCCATCAAACACTTATAAATACACAACACTTGTAACACATATTCATTTGACAGATACGAATAGTAAATATATATATATAATAAAATATATGTAGTTCTAGAGCTGTTCAACAATGAACACTTTTTAAAATCCAAATTTTTATTGAGTATATAAAAATAGCCATTCTATCATCAAAGATCTTTAATTGTAGCAAAAACTCAAAAATAATTATTATTACGACGCATAGAAACGTACGGACAGTTTTTAGTTGTATGTTAGCGGAGAACCGACGAATCTTTGGGGTTGTTAGTGAACTACGGGGTAGAATAGGCAAAATTAAAACATGACTGAAGTGAAGTTAAATTACAGACTGATACCTAAGTTGATGAGTGGCTGAAGGCGCCAATCCCTTGATCAAGGACCGGTACAAACAATTAATTGTGGTTTCCAATCTTACCTAAAACGTAAGGTTTTTTTATGCAGTTTGGTTCACTCCAACCTGTGATATGGCGCTGGGAAGTCCTACTATAAAGAAACGGTGGATAGCCTGAGTGAAAGTTGACCGGATTGGTTTGAAACAAATTGCACGGAAAACATTAATTTTTCCAAGTTTTATTGTTGTAGATTTTGTTAAGTAAAATTGTTTTTAGATGCCTCACTATATCACTCGAAACACACGATTTTCAAAATAATACAAAATAAAAATTATTTTAATATAATTAGCTGCAGTTATGTACATTTAAAAGACTATAATTTTACTAACAAATTGATTTAAAATAATGGAATATAAAGGAATAAATAAGGAAACATAGGAAGTTATGATTATTTTACTGAAACCCATAAAACAGGTTCAATTTGAATCCCTAAAAGGGTTTCGTAAACAACATTTCTACACACCAAACATTTAAGTGTCAATATTAATTAGTTTTAACCTTCAGACTCTGGAAACAATATCAGGATTATCTGATGGCACTTCACCAGGACGCAGAGAAGCCGTAATTTCCTGCCATTTTGAATTGTAGGTGAGAGTTATCCGGATTACCTTATATCCTACCCATGATTGTAGTTTCTGATGTTGTTGAAATGTATTATTTAAATTTTTTTCTCGTTTCAAATTATTTATAAAAAATACTTTTAAGAACTTTATATTGAACTTTTTTATATTAAGTAACGTGACTCTACTCTTGTAAATTGATCAAGTTATACTGTCATACTATTTGTGTGTGCTTTAATAGGAATTGTAAGAGAGAGAGAGAGAGAGAGAGAGAGAGAGAGAGAGAGAGAGAGAGAGAGAGAGAGAGAGAGAGAGAGAGAGAGAGAGAGAGAGAGAGAGAGAGAGAGAGAGAGAGAGAGAGAGAGAGAGAGAGAGAGAGAGAGAGAGAGAGAGAGAGAGAGATGGTCTGGTAAAGAAAATGGGAGAGAGATAGGAGTTGTTGAGGGGTATAGAGAGAGAAATAAGAGAGAGGGAGGGGTGAGTGAGTGAATGTAAGTAGGGAAATAAATAAAGAGAGAAGTTGATAAATAGATTAGGAGATTGATGAGAGAAGAAATAATCAAGATAGTGTGAGGGGGAGAAAGAAAGTGAGAGAGTGTTTATGAAAAAAAGAGGAAGAGTATGAGGTAAGAGGGGAGGAACGAGATAGAGAGTGTAGATGGCGAAAGAGGGAGAGTGTGAAGTTATAGAAATGGGGAGGGATTGAGAGATAGAGATAGATAGATAGAGGGAGAGAAAGAGAGGTGAAAGATAAAAAGCATTATCCAAGGTAAGACAGTGAAGCTTTGACAAGGCGAACAATTGTATTGATAATATTGTTTTTATATGTAAATTAAGAGACTTCATAAAATATATAAATGAAAACATTAAACAATAAGTTGATTTTTGATCAGGTAAAAAATTTTCTTATGAAAGTTCTGCAAAACAGAAAAATTTGCTTGTTAATTTGAAGTTTTTTGTGTGAATGGTTTTGTTTACTGAATATTTAATACTTCCGAGAACATGCTTTATTCCTTTCTGTTGTTTAAAGGCGAAATACCTCTAGGTCATCATCGACGAAGAAAAAAGTATAAAATTAATACCCCTATTCCTTGAATATTCTATAACGTCAGGGTCGGAAGAGAACAAGAGTTGATCAAGATACACATGATACGAACGATGAAAGAGAGATATAACCCAAGAATATATATTTAAAAAATATAGGATCAAGCTAGATTTCCTCGGATTTGCCACACCTGTAACTCACTATGAGTGAGCCCCTGAGGGAACGTGTCATTCTTAGTCGAAGCACCCGCTTCTATCCCATGAAGTCGTGTATAAAGCCTCATAAAGGGTAAAGAATGAAATCGACAAAAATAACAGCATGTTTAAGTTTTAACAACCCTTAGAGACTATAACTTTTTACTTTCTGACATATTCTTATGCGGTGGGTCAAAAAAACAATGTCTAATATTTTACGGCTACATCTGTTTCAGGTTTTCCGAGTCCAAAAGGGTGCAAACAGCCAAACAAATGGACAAATTTTATTAGTTCAAAATTTGGAGTAGCCATAAAAATAATTTTAGAAACTAAAAATACGATTATTTCAAAATCGACACTAATGATTTTGATGAAATACTGTAGCCTCTACAAACTCAAACGAAACTCATTGCAATAATTTACAAAATTCTGGTTCATGAGTTATCGATATAAAATAAAAAATCGTCTATTGGGCGCTGTTATAAAATACGTAATATCTCAAAAGCGGATCTATCGATTATTCTATAAAATTTTACTGCAAACCGAAGACTCATAATTCAAAACTCGAGTGAAAAATCTTAAGACACAAATATTACCATTCAGAAATAATTAGAACAGAACAAAAATGTATCGTGACCATCATCATTAAAAGTTTGCGTTTAATCGTGTTTTTGAAACCAGCCAATTACGGTTACGTCCTTTTTTAAGAATATAAATATCATCTTCACTTTTTGATTGACAATTACCAAACTGACATCAGTTACGATTAGTTTTGGATTATTTTTTTTTCGTTTTGGGCGTGGGTTATTGAGAAAGTTTGTACAGTAGATTTGCACGACTATTTAATAAGGAATCTAATAGTAGATACGCAGTTGCAGCAAATTGAATACCTTTGTAGATATTAAATATTACATTGCTAAAAGAAAGTAGAAAGCGTTGTTTCTGCATTTAGTTCAATTAGGACAAGATGCAAATACATGCAACATTACCAACATCAACATATTTCTGCAGGAAATAAAATAGTTTTTATATTGGCCTAAACTATTGAGTTATTTATTTTCTGTATATACTTAAGGTTTAGTATTAAAAGAAGTTGTTGGGTTCTTAGTACTTACCTAGTTCCAAAATACAAGGAGGTCCTTTAAATGGAATACTCAAAGGTTGCTTTGTTGTGCTTTATAGGAAATGTTAAATTGTGTTGGTAGATCATGGGGTTGTACTCAATAGGGTAAGTTTGTTTAAAACAGTTTTTTACTTATATTTTCTGAACCTCGTAATTTCATAATTGTATATTCACTACTTTCTTGATGTCACCTAATGGGCCCTATAGATGTTTATATATATAAAAAAAAACTCCACTTTCTTCGTTCGAGCGTGAGGCTTAACGGGGCTCAAAACTATATATGTGAAGGAGCCTCCACTGACTACGTCTTGTCAGTGAAGCATCTTTTGTATCTATACAATTATCACATTTTCATGAAAGATCAGGACTCGAAATTACATTTTTAAAAATAATTTCGCTATTTGTAGAACAAAAACTTGAACACAAGATCTCACCAAAACTACGTTTATTCAATCAAACGCGTTTCAACGACAAAGTCGCCATCCTCAGTGATACATGAGCCACAACAACAAAACTATAACTATTGAGTTATTTTTGTATAGTAGTTATAGTTTTGTTATTGTGGCTCATGTATCACTGAGGATGGCGACTTTGTCGTTAAAACGTAGATTGAATAAACGTAGTTTTTGTGAGATCTTGTGTTCGAGTTGTTGTTCTACATAATATTATCTCACAAGTCAAGCTCAATATTTATTTATTCGCTATTTGCCATCGTATAAAGATGGGATTGGTAGGCTACTATTTACATGCAGAATTGATTTCTGCACATTTTTATCTAACTTAATGCGTTATAATATGAACAAAACAACAACTGTTTTAATATAATGTATTGATTTTAACGATAGGCATTATTTTTCCAAGTTAGTATTATTAATAAAACATACAGTTAGACTGACACGAAATGGAATAGTTGTAGGATTTTTTTAAACTGATTTTTATGCATGTCTGGATACATGATTGATATAGTATATTCGAACATTTACCAATATTTGTGTAGGCCTGTATTAAAATTAATCCACGACTTTTCAAGTGAAAAGTGAAAAGACCTACCGAGGAACTTCTTAAATTGATTAAAAATTTGCTATAACGATTGGTTTAGACGTTAATACAATGATTTATAACATAAAAAATATGAAAGCAAAATAATCTAGTAGATTATGTAGATTACGTAAATAATTTAGTACATTTGCCAAAATAATCTAGTAGATTATGTAGATTATGTAAATAATTTAGTACATTTGCCAAAATATTCTAGTAGATTATGTAAATAATTTAGTAGATTTGCCAAAAATAATCTAGTAGATTGTGTAAATACTTTAGTACATTTGCCAAAATAATCTAGTAGATTATGTACATCATGTAAATAATTTAGTACATTTTCCAAAATAATTTAGTACATTTGCCAAAATAATTTAGTAGATTATGTAAATAATTTAGTACGTTTGCCAAAATAATCTAGTAGGTTATGTAAATAATTTAGTATATTTGCCAAAATAATTTAGTGGATTATGTATATAATTTAGTACATTTGCCAAAATAATCTAGTAGATTATGTAAATAATTGAGTACATTTGCCAAAATAATCTAGTAGATTATGTAAATAATTTAGTACATTTGCCAAAATAATCTAGTAGATTATGTAAATAATTTAATAGATTCGCCAAAATAATCTAGTGGATTATGTAAATAATTTAGTACATTTGCCAAAATAATCTAGTAGATTATGTAAATAATTTAGTACATTTGCCAAAATAATCTAGTAGATTATGTAGATTGTGTAAATAATTTAGTATATTTGCCAAAATAATCTAGTAGATTATGTAAATGATTTAGTAGATTTGCCAAAATAATCTAGTAGATTATGTAAATAATTTAATAGATTTGCCAAAATAATCTAGTGGATTATGTAAATAATTTAGTACATTTGCCAAAATAATCTAGTAGATTATGTAAATAATTTAGTACATTTGCCAAAATAATCTAGTAGATTATGTAGATTGTGTAAATAATTTAGTATATTTGCCAAAATAATCTAGTAGATAATGTAAATGATTTAGTAGATTTGCCAAAATAATCTAGTAGATTATGTAAATGATTTAATAGATTTGCCAAAATAATCTAGTGGATTATGTAAATAATTTAGTACATTTGCCAAAATAATCTAGTAGATTATGTAAATAATTTAGTACATTTGCCAAAATAATCTAGTAGATTATGTAGATTGTGTAAATAATTTAGTATATTTGCCAAAATAATCTAGTAGATTATGTAAATGATTTAGTAGATTTGCCAAAATAATCTAGTAGATTATGTAAATGATTTAGTAGATTTGCCAAAATAATCTAGTAGATTATGTAAATGATTTAGTAGATTTGCCAAAATAATCTAGTAGATTATGTAAATGATTTAGTAGATTTGCCAAAATAATCTAGTAGATTATGTAAATGATTTAGTAGATTTGCCAAAATAATCTAGTAGCCTCAAATAGTGAATATCCTCCGGTTAATTCGCCGCAAGAATTGACTGAAATACCACGCTTTAATCTCTTGAGAAAGGTGTCAAAAAATGGGTTCATCCTGTTAAAACCAGTGAGGTGACCACCTCGTCGGCACTGAACCCCTTTTAGGTTTAGTTGACAATTATATTATCTTAAACCATCTTAGTGTCAGCTTTCTTGAGTCATTGTGTAATTCTTTTGACTTGAGGTTTTTTTTGATGATGTTTGTTCAGTAAACTGGCACCTGTATGTTCGTTTCGACGGGCTCCGGGTTTCGTATCTGCTGACCAACGGTTCTTCCAAAACCGTGGTAAAACCGACGTCAAGTTCTTTAGATACGCTCAGGTTTTGATTCAATAAGAGCTTTCGCTGCTCTTACGCCTATTTCTTATAGTGCCAAGACGTTGGGCTCGCTTAAAATTAACGTATCACGTGATATCTTCATCACAACGATATTTGGCAACGTGTGCAAGTTAATTCAACGACAGATAAGTTAATATTTAACAATTAAAGTACAAAACATCTGAGTCAATTATGTGTAAACATTGCAAAATCTGTAATTGCAAGTTTCAAAGGTGAACATTTGCTTGTAAAAGTACCAGAAAACTGCCTCTACCTACATATACGTAGGCTACTAAACTATCTTGGTCTTTGTCATATTGCTCATATTCTAATTTTTCACTCGATAACTAGAGTTGATCCAGCTCTTGAAACGTCGTCTATAAATTTCGATATACACAAATATTCGAATAAACTATACCAAATATAAACAATTCACAATTATTCAATAACTTTAAGACAACACAACGTCTTGTTATAATATTGTTATTCTTTCGGTAACACCCTGTACTCCACCACTCCATGTTTTCCCCGTCTAAGTTTTGACTTAATAGTCAATCTCTTTGCTAATTGATAAAGGGAAAAAAAACTTGACTTCTTGATTAGCCAGATGACATTTGGATTCGGCACCGTGTGCCAATCGTAAAGTATAGTCAACAAATAAAGTATCGCCTGCTGTTTTCTCTTGGCAAGTGTTGAAATGCCTCTTTGATTAATATTTCAAAAGCGTCTTCAACATTATATTATGACTACCGTCCTATACCTTCCGGCATCTACGAGTTAGAAAATGATTACACGTAAAACTCATATAATCTTCAAAATAATGAACCTACTTTCCACGAAGTCTATAGAGTGCGTGGAGACAGGACAAAAGAAAATAAAACATTGCATGTACACCAACGTCTTCCTCAACAGAAAATATTAATTTTAAATTGTGCAAAATTTTACACTAACTTTCTCACACAACCGATCACTAGACCAAATACTAACCACAAATAATATTCGTCACCATCCCCAGCCCCATAATACAATGTACAAGATGTTCGTCTAAATGTTAGGCTCAAATGTTGATTTCTCAAGATTGTGACTCTGAGTACATAGGTCAATCAGGTAGATCTATAAAAGTTAGAATTAAAGAACATGTAAATAGCTGGAAACATGGCTATAGAAACTTTAACTTTTCTAACCACCTTTTGGACTCGGGTCATAGTTTTGATCCGAAATCGAATGTTAAACTCTTACATATAGAAAATAAAAGCAATAGATTAAATAATTTAGAATGTTTAGAAATAAATAGATCTATTTCACTTAGGCCTATTCTCAACTTAAATGACCACATTGTATTAAATTCGTCACCTCTTCTAAAACCCATCCGTAACATAGTTCATTAACCTTTACCTACCTGCTAGGTCATCCCCCTACCTTCCCCGATTTCTCTATTGTATTTCAGTTTCCTGTTACTTATGTTTATATAGTTGTCTATACTTGTAAATTATCAGTTGCCCGTAGATGCCGCAAGGCGAAACAATTATAGCTCATTCATACTATTAAAATATTTGAAACTTTAAGCTTTTGCTTTATTTATCAATAAAGTTTCAACAAGAAATATCTGCTTTTACATTAAAGTTTAGAAATTGACTCTGTTACTGATCAGATAATTTCTAATGGTTGTTGAATCTTATAACCGTTTAGGACTGTCTCAGATAGCTTTAGGGCTACAATTTGAGCATCTTTGAAAATCACAAGTTCAAAACTACAGCAAGTACGTGTTAAAGCTAAACTCTAAATTATGATATTATTGTTCCGTAGTTGTAATTGTTGATTACTTTTCGAGGAAATTAGATATAAAACAAACAGATTCCATTAGTGATTCCAGAATATAAAAAAACAATGTAAAAACATGTCACGTGACCCGGTTCCTATTTGAAATATTAAATCTAATTTAAATATGGCGATCCAAGATGGCTGCTAAATTTTATAACTATCAAAAGTGGTAGTAAATGTTATCTTATAAACATGTAGAAAAACTAACTTTTTACGTTTCGCCGTTTAATTTTTTTTATATATATATTCCATACTTTATGAACGCTCCCTGAACATATGTGAAGGAACCTTTACTCGCTATGCTCGTGTTAGCAGCTTGACTCTGCCAGATTTCTTAACTATACAAATATCAGATTTTCCTTCTCACTCTAGACAGATAGTGTTGGTATACATTATATACATAATTTATATCTGAAAATTTGTATCTATTTTGTAGCCTATATAAGTTTTACACTTTTAATTCGTTTTATATGAGCATACTACAGCCCACTATATCAAATTGCTTGTTCCTGTCTTAATGTTTGTGACCGCTACGTGCTTACGTATATTTTTGTGGACGATTTTTGCATATTTGTCCACTGCTAAATAAATAATTAAAATAATAATAATGACAACGTGTACGGACGGACAGCTGTCGAAAATTACTTTTCGGATTTCTGAGACCATGAAACAAGAACATCATTTAAAACGGGTCAGTTAAATTTTTGTGATTCCTAAATTTACCCAATACTTAAGTCAAAATTGTGTTGCATTACTTAGTTTTCCCCGAGATAGCGTGAGTGTGTTCACATTATCAGTTTTGTATGTACATTATTGCTAAACAAGAAAAGTAAGAATAAGCGTGGACAAAAACAAAGCCTGTATTTTGTTTATTTTACAACGGAGTTCGTTTAAAGTATTTATGAATATTTCTAAAACTGTTAATTTTACCCAAAAATTTACCTTATTCATAAGGTCCAAATAAAAAGATTCAGATATAAAATATCATAATTCAATGTTTTGTTTTTAGGATAATATTGGGTGTTCAAACAATTACCGAGAAATTCAATTTGTAAGATTTTGTAGATAACTCTGATATCTTTTGACCTACAGAAACAGCATTTATTATTGATTTAATGTGTTCGAACTTTTACGAATAATTTTGTATATAAAAATCAATCCACGACGTTTCAAGATGATGGATCAACTACGTTATCAAGTGAAGAGACGTAACGAGGAACGTTTTAAACGGGTTGGACGTTTCTTACAGCGATTTAACCAAATCCCTGTGCATCCTTGCAATATTTCTAAGAACAATTGCTTCAAGTAGAGATTTTCTCGGTATTTATCGTTAAAATATTTTGTAAAGATAACAGTTTTTGAGATTTTATACTTTGAATAATTTAAATGGCCGTCATTATGAAAATAGAGAAATTAAATTCTTTAATTTTGGTACAGTTGTAAAATAAAAATATTAAAATGCTTGTACCAAATTTGATACCAATATCGTATTTATTTGCAAATAATTGTTTCAGAAAAACAAAATGGCGGCTACACGAGAAACTAAGCGTTTTCGGATTAATTTATTTACTTATTTTTACCAATAGAACACGTACTTTTTTAATCACCCTGTATAACATGTTATAGTTTTCAATTTATGGCAATTTTACGAAAATATGGTTGTAAAACGCCAACAACTGCCTGACATTTATGAAAATCTTAAGATTTTATGTAACCACTTTATAAACGAATAAAAATTCTTTTCTTTTTTCTGTCAAATACCTTAAAGGTCTGATCGTACATTAACTTTTATCTAAAATTAAATGATGATATTTTCATTCCCCCCTACCTCGCCCCTCGCCCTGGGATGCCCTTGTGAACCAATCAAGATGCGAGATTTGATTGTGAGGTGCGGCGAATACATCAAGGCACACAGACAGAGGTCGACAGAGGTCACCCACCATTGTACGGAACAATAGTACGGCTTGTATACCTGTTGAAATTAGAACACCAAGAGCAAAATAATAATAGTTCTTACTTCCTTCTTATAATTAATTGTATGTAGTTATTAGAATAAAATGTGCATTATCATTGTATAACTTAGTTCATTAGCTTAGTTTTCCTTATTATTGAAACACTTAGAGAAATTATCAAGTAACTAAACAGTACAAATATATTTCATTTACTTTCACACAATCAATTATAAAACCAAACAAGTCTATGAACGCTCGTATCATACTGTGTAATACAAGCAGATCCTCTAAATGTAATGACCAAAATTTGGTTTTTAAATCATGTTGAAAATGTTAAATTTAAGAGTTTAAAGTTTGAAATTAAATTTTTGACAATAACTTTCCTATTCATCATCGTAGAGGGGTAGTGTTGGTATATGCAGAATTTAATGCTGCAAATTTGTATCAAATTTAATGTGTTAAAATTTGAATGAAACAGGAGGTATAAACAACAATTTTATACATTGACAGCCATTTTGAAATTTGAAATTTGATTTTCTGTATTTCATGTTCCTATTTTCAATTTTGTGGCTTTATTTGTACTTACATACAGATGTCAACTACAACACTAGTGGTACAATATGAGTTTCTAACCAATCTCCTAAACAGTAATTTTATACTTGTAATTTAGTAAGCTCAAACCCATTTCTTAAAAGTGCCAAGACGCTGGACCCTCTTCAACGAAGCGCTATATCGATGTTAGTACGAAATATCGGAAAATGTAATTTAGTTCAATATGTAATTTGTGTTGAATCTGTACGTTTGAAATAAACTGAATACAATTTAAGTATAAAACAGTTGAGTTATTTATATGTGTAAATATAAATATCTATGATTAAGTGTTCAGGTAGCTACCACTGGAGAACAATATTCAAACGGGCGTACAAGTCTTCAAGGAAATGTTCCGCTACCTGGAGATTCTTCACAAGATATGAAACATATTTACATGATTTTATAGCTTGTAGATGTCACAATTTCATGTTAATTTCTGTAATTGACTCATTATAAATTAATTGTTTATTATTGTCTTAATTAACTAATCCTTCGAAATAACACATTATTCAGAATTATTCAATGAACAAATCTCCGAATATACTAAATCAATAATAAAATACCATTTTACCTTTCAGGAATAACTGGCAAAAAAGAAGAACCTAGACTGCCTTCTAAAACAGGCTTAGGTATGTTTACATATTTTATAAAAACATTTTCCAATAATTTGATAAAGAAAGGTTTTTTAACTTATTTTATGTTGAGGTGAGGAATTGCTAACACATTTTGTTTTTTCCTTCTGTTTTATAAGACTAAATAGATATTTATTTTTTAAGTGGCCTCCATTAATTTTACTTTTTTACTTAGATGTTTTATACCTTGGATTGTGAGTTTTTGCGGTCGTATCAGTTTTGAGTCCAAAAAGGGTTTTCGGAATGATGTTCCTTTGTTGAGTCCTGTCTTATGTGTCTCTAAGGCCCAATCGCATGGACCGATTTTAATCAAGTGGTCATATCGTGGCTTTAAATCAACATAATAAAAGGAGAAATTGTAATTATCTAGGCTTTTGAAAAGGTGTAAAACACCGCCAGTTTTTAACATTTCAGGTTTCACAAAAACATTTATATAAATTCAAAACTTGTTCAAACATTGATTTTGGGCGTCTTGATAAAGATACAATGATAAAGACCGAAATTGAAGGAAAAAACAAACCCTGATAATTTAGCTTTGATACATCGTTGCATTCATCAGAAATTGTAATTTATGGTGTAAAAAAACCCCAAGTTTTTAACATTTCAGGTTTTTCAAAAAAAAAAAAAAAAAAAAATTAAAAAAGGTCAGCATTATTTTTTTAAAACCATTGATATGTCCGTCTAACGGTGAGGAATTGAAGGGAGAATAATCCGTGAACAGTTCGCTTTCATATCTCTTTGTATTTAGGAGAAAGTTTAATTTAAGCGTAAAAAAGTCATATTTTAACATTTCAGGTTTTACGAAAAAAAAAAAATTGTTTAAACCAATGAAATGGGCTTCTAAGAGGCGGAATTGAAGTGAGAACAATCCGTGAAAAGTTGGTTTTCATATTTCTTTGTATTTAGGAGAAATTGCAATTTAAGGTTGAAAAACCGCCACTTTCTAACATTTTATATTTTGCAAAAAAAGGTAAAAATGGTCAATATTTTTTAAACCAATCGTCTAAAGGAGCGGAATAGAAAGGAGAACAATCTGTGAAAAGTTCACTTTCATATTTCTTTGTATTTAGGAGAAATTCTAAATTAAGGGTGAAAAAGTGGAAGTTTTTAACAATCCAGGTTTTGCGAAAAAATATAAAAAAGTCAGTATTTTTAAACCAATAATATGGGCGTCTAAGGAACGGGATTGAAGTGAAGAACTATCCGTGAACATTTGGCTTTCATATCTTTTTTTTTATTTAGGAGAAATTGTAATTTAAGGGTGTAAAAAACACCAGATTTAACCTTCAGATTTTGTGAAAAATTGTATACAATGGTCAACATGATATAGGCGTCTTGGCCCCGGAATTGAAAGAAAAACAATCGCTGAAAAATTGGCTTTGATTTTTTTTGAGTTTAGGAGAAATTGGAATTGAAAGATGTAAAGAAACGCTAGGTTTTAACATTTCCAGATTTACGATAATACTTATAAAAATGTCAATATATTGATTATGTTTTATTTTGTTATGAGCGGCTCTAACGATTTTGATCATACTTTGTTCAAATGTGGTTTCTAAGGATCCAACAAACGTATTGGGTGCCATCTTTCCAAAAATAGCGGTCCGCGAGTTATCGCTTAAAAACGAACAAATCTGTCATGGAGATGTTATACAATAAGTATTTTCTTAAAACCAGACCCTCTGATTTCCTTCAAATTTTAATGAAATATGAAGATTTATGACTCAATCACGTGTAAGGGTTCAGGAATAATGATCAAAAAACAAAAATTAACCTTGGCAGCCATTATTGTTCGCTCGATTTTAATCAAAAACTAATTACACTGAGGAAGCTTATACGTTTAGAGTCTATTTAACTTTTATTAGTTTTTTATTTCTTAAATATATGAGTCATAAAATTAGTGTAATATCTTCGCACTCTTTACTTAAATTTTGTAAAGGGATTGTGAATCTACCGTTTTCTCTCGCTAAGTTCGTGTCGTATCGAGTCTCGTTGGTGTTTGTTTATCTGTGAATCGGTCTCCGCTCGCTTCGCACAGAATATTATATAAAAATCATATTTATAAATCAGATTATAATATGTGAAGCCGTCTAGTTGAAGGCCGGAAAGATTGTTTGACCAGTCTGTGTCTGAGAACAGACTCTTGCATCATTGGACTGATGTTACATCACAACATCATCAGTGAAAGCATCCATGGTAGGCCTTCTTGTGACACTCAGTCTGTGGAGATTAAAGTAGGTTTTTATCTAAAATCAATGATTTACAAACTGTGAAAGTTTTGTTAAGAGTATTGTTTTTAGACACTAAATTGTTATTGTCTAACATAGGGAAAGTTTTATGATTGGTCAAAAATCAATGTTGAAATTTTTTTAAATAGAAATTTAGTTTTGAGATGTCCAAAAAAGGGTTGAATTGATATTTGTTCGTTCACTGTGTAGGTCTATGGCTTGATTTTGAGTAAGTTTGGTAATTGCAAACAATTTCGACCTCCGCTATTTGAATGATCTTCATTTGGTTATGGCTTCAGGAAACCAAAAAAGTGGTTTTACACATACCATCCATCCGTCATTCTTGTTTTTGTCCTCTGTAAGCACGATAGAGGCCATACAATTTAAGATAGAAAAATGAAATTTATTTGGTTTAGAACTATAGTTCCCTCAAATAGAAACCATTGAAATTCAAAAAATCTAATAGAAAATGTTAAACTGGCGGCCATTTTAAACACTGTTTTGTTCATATTTCATGTCATTCAACTTATAACACACTGCTTTAGATAAAAATATGCATATTTTAATTCTACATGCAATGGTACAAAACCTACCCCTGATGGTAAAATCTAACTTAACTTAACCCTAACTTTCTACAAAAACAAATAGTGTAACTGTTAATAAAATAATTTATTTAATATTTTTGTAACCCTGTAAATTTGGACAAAGTGATAGTTTCATACAAATGGGAACACCAAAAAAGTTCTTTATATTTCAGTACCAGTTTTGAGGAGACATTTAAAATGTAAATAAAAAAAACCTTTGGTATACATTATTCAGTTGAAAAGAACTTTATTAACTTTGTGACAAGAATTCATAACAGTTAACAGTTATATTTGTCCTTAACTGTGTGTCAAGAACTCAAAGACACACAAAAATGGTTGAGTTAAAACATGAGCTCTGTAAAAAATTTAAAAAATAAGACTTTGTCATGTACAAATTACATTACCGTAAAAAGAGGTTTTTGAAAATGTTATGAAAATTGGTCAAACCGTTTGGCACTTTGATGTCTTCCAATATTTTGTGGGTTTGATCTTAGATAAATGAAAAGTTGTCAAGTTTTTCTTGTTGTTGAAATTTTTTTATTATACAATTCATCATTTATGAAAATAACCTGGCTACAATTCATCTCTTATTTTTGGATTTATAGTTTGATGGACTAACAATGTGCTTCCATTAGGATTTAGATAGTTCAGCAGAATATAAATCAAGATTTAGAAACCAGTTCGTAATTATACATACATTAAACAAATTACATGTAAGTAAATTTTGTGTATTTAAGAAAAAGCCCCTTTAAATATCCCTCTAGATATTTTGTAACACAGCAGTATTTTCTTTTTATACAATTAATTAATTGTTATTGGTCAGAAAGTATCAATGGATCGATGAATTAAGTTGAAGTAGAAGATAATTTTATTCACAAGAGAATTTCGAAATAGTTTATAGTTATAGAAATTCATATATATCAAATACCTCTAATTTGGTAATCTTATTCAATATTTTACCACTAGTTTAGACTTAATGTTCCAATAATATACTGTGTATATAGGTTTTATAAACTTTGTGCTTAGCAGTGTGCACAATAACCATGATGTGAATTACAAGAGTATTGTAAACTTTAAAACTTGTTGCGTGTATTCTTTAAAACATTGGTGAATCAGTAAAATTAGTGAAATTTAAATAATAATAGTAAACCTGGTAAAGAAAGCACGAAGTCAACAGTATAATGGTTGGAATATTTAATTTAAGCTAACAGAAATACTTTACTAGAAAATTACGATTAGTTTTCTAAACTTTAGCCATCAATATTTACAAATAAAGTTATTCAAACATACTTTTAATTTCATAATCTACCAATGTTATGGGATAAAACATTCATTAATGATGTTGCTTATTACACAGATATAAGAGTTTACCATTGCAAAAGACTGGATTTCAAGACAATCATGAAATGAATATGCTAACACTTCAACCAGAAAAAAAAAGAATCTGCATATTATGTGTATAACTAGTCCAACAATATTAATTAGCCAAATTTTAGTATGATCAGTTACCGGATGCGAAGATGATTCTTCACTTTTAATGGTATATTTAGATGATGAAACACTTATCTTAACAACCATTGAACAGTTCTAGAACTAATTACTCTCTTTAAGTTTGAAGGAAGCCGTTGTGAATCAAATCAAGATTGTGTTTATATTTAGATGAACTGTAGACCTAACTAAACAGCACCATTTTTGATTACCTTCTACTTAATACTTGAGTCATGAGGAAGCATCTTGACTTATAAATAGTTCACTGAATTATTTAACTATAAAACTTACTTCGTTTGATGTCAATAGTAGAACTATTGTTCTTCTTTTATTGCTACACTACAGCTGTTTCAGGATAAATCACATCATCAGGTGCTTATCACAGTTTAAAAATTAATTAAAACACACAGCACATTATTCACAAGATACGAAATAAAAGTTTGTATCTTACATGTGGCCACATTTGTCAAGACTGTTTGTTCTACTGCTAATTTAATTTTTACTTGTGATAAGCACCTGATGATGGGATTTGTCATGAAACAGCTGTAGTGTAGCAATAAAAGAAGAACAACAGTTCTACTATTGAAGTCAAATGAAGTAAGTTTTATAGTTAAATATGGCAGTTGGAATTTGTATCAAATTTTACATCAAATTTAGAAAAAAGAGGTTTGTTTTGTGATGGTTTTAACAGAATTTGGTTACACTTTAGTGGTACGTAACTTTAGTGATAGCAATTTTTCTGTTTTTCATGGATTTTACTAATTTCACTAGTTTTGTTTTCAAAAGGAGAATATAGAGACAAAATTTGAGCCATTATAGAATGTTAAAGCGGTTTTAGTAATGAGGTATTAAAACAGTAAGGCTAGCAACTATCCCAGCTAATGTGGCTGTCAGCCAAGATGTTGAGAATGAATCACTTCTTGTACAATCAACATCCAAATTTCTAACTAAACTAAACATCAGTAGCATTAACAGTAGGCCTATATATATGAAAAAATTAATTTTTTCATATATATATGTATATATATATATATATATATATATATAATTTGATCAAAGTATGAATGTTAATTTGACCTAATTATGAAAAAAAATATTATAATGATGAAAATATTTACTAAATTCTTGAAAAAGTTTTTGATTATGGCCTGGTGTTTCCTCTGTTATTATTTGTTTTTGTGTGTGTGTGTGTGTGGTTTACAGACAAAAAAAGCATTATGGTCATCAACAAAAAAAAAAGAAAAGAATACATAATACATAATAAAGCCCCCAAGCCCTCAAATACTCTAATATTGTCAGAGTTTGGAAGAGAACAAAAGTTTTTCCCTCTTGACCAATTCTTGTTGTTTACCGACCCTGATAGGATAGATGAAAGGGAGGGATCTAACTGAAGACTAGATTAAAAGTACAGATTCAGCTAGGATACTTCAGAATCACTACACTCTATTCAATACTGGTAAACCCTTGAGGGTTGTTATTATTTAATATATCCACACTGGTATAGGTGTATCTTTCATAAGCTGCTTACGGAAAAAACAAACTTGAGACTATGACAATTCATAAACTTGGCAATCTAAAGGAGCAGGTTTTCCCTAGTATAAAAGAAATTTGGTTTTAGATATAATGTAATCTCTCCGCTATTGTATTTATTGTTACAAAACAAAATTTCTATTTTAACCTAAATTGGATTAATAGTGTCTTTGAGAATGATCATAAACAGACATTTTCTATCAACCTGTAAAAGCCCTACTTTCTTACTAAGAACTCAATTTTCATGATATCTTTAAAATTGATTATGTTAAAAAAAATTGTATTTTCTCTATAAGATCAGTAAAACGTAAACATAAAATAATTAAAAAATGCAAAAAAGATTAATTTTGTAAGAGAAAAATTACAGTAAAATCGATTTTATGTTTTAGTATGGAACTAGTGGAGCTACCGTTAGCTTTGTGTACAAAACCTATGCTTCTAAAAACATACTCTCTCAAAAACATGGTCTGCCTTGTTCACTACTCAGTGTGTTGCTATTTGGATTTAATACGAAGTTAACATTCAGCCTTAACTGGGAAATTATGCTTCACACAAAACCCTAAGATCTCAGCTCCTTTTTACGACTGAACCCCAAGGGAGGAAGAAGTATTCTTGCTCCAACTTAAGTGGTTTCAGATTAAACTGTTGATCTACCTGGTGGAAATAAAGTTATTCTTTGTATATTGTCATTTAAGGTTTGAAAATCTATCTTCTTGATTCATAATTTCATGGTAGCTCCTATTGGCAAGGATAACTATTGTCATATAATAAATTCCTCCACAGTTGACACCCTGGAAAAAGCAATGAAACTTATCTAGCTTGCAATATCACATCTGCAAATGCAACTCTAATTTCACTATTAAATCAAGTGGTAACTCTGTTGGTTGTTCATAGATCCTGTTTGATATATGCGCTCAACTTTATTTTAATCTATAATTATTTCCCAGAAAAAATATCTACTGGGTCTCTTTAAGCTGATTTTTTTTTTTTTTTTTTTTTTTAATGTAATAGAAGGTTCATTAATTAAGAACTTCTTACAGTATTTAACTGTATGTAATATTCACTGACATGTTGGATGCTCTAGAAACTGACTTATCATGAGAAGTGAGTGTTGGATAAAACATTTCAGTAACAAACAAACAAAAATGCAAGAAACTGACGAAAAGAACAACATTAAAACTCCATATGGACAATGTATTTTTATATTGAAGGTGTGGAGAAGATGTTTTTCTTAGATAAGAATATAGCTAAGCGCTTTTCTGGTAATGTATAGCACATATGTGCACACACACACACACACACACACACACACACACACACACACACACACACTCATCATTCATGCTTACATTCATGCTGATAGACATGCTCATAGTCACGCTCACAGTCACTCACAGTCACACTCACACATGCACACACTCACACACACACATACACACACACATACACACACACATACACACACACACACACACACACAAAACTCCTTCTTCATGAAAATATTAAAAATCAAAATGGAACCCACTAGAAATTGCTCAAACTAAAAAAAAATTGATATTGTTAATGGTAGGTCATTGTTTTGAGATGTCATGTGATACATTTGCATTTATATCACAGTATGTAGTATTGATCTTTAGTAAACATAATCATTGAATAGTAATTCAACTTGCCGTAATCTGTGTGTTCAAGCTAACAATAGGGAAGTTTTCCCCACTTCCCCATAATCAAACAACTTGATAATTCCCTCACGGAACGTATCCAGCCTGATCATACAATATAATATAGTCATATCCTCTAAATGTAATACCAATTAAAAAAAAATCTTTTGATAGTTCTAGGGGTTTTACCCAGTATGGCAAGTTTGTATATTTTGTAAACTTCAAAATTGCGTATATCACTACTCTCATGACTAACTAGCGGGGGTAACTAGTTAGTAACTAGCGGGCCTTTTATAAGTGCATTAATTAAACAATCTCAACTTGATTTACTCATGTAAGTGTTTTAACCCTGGCGTGGTTTGAAAGTGTACATATCTGAAGGGAGCTCCACTTGCTACAATCATTTCGGTGATTCCACCCTGCCAAATCTTGTAACTATACAAATACCACATTTTCTCAAGAGGTCAAGGTTTTTGAAAATATATTTGTGACAAAATAACATTGTTACTTATTATTGTAGAGATATGGGGTTGGTACCACAGCATGCAGAATTGAAATCTACATTTATTTATCTAATTTAATGTGTTATAAATTGAATAGGACATGCAATATTAACAAAATACTGTAAAGGCTGTCATTTTGACATTTCCTCAATACCAAATTTCGTGTTTTTATTTTAATTTTTGTTGCCTCTATCATGCTTATGTGATGCAACAATGATTTCAGCAATAACGATGACAATGACAGCGAACAGATGGTATATCAGAAATCACTTTTTTGGTTTACTGATGCCTTGAAACCGTTCTTGACTGACCAACTAGTCAGTCCCAGAACAAAGGTTGGATTTTTTAGGAAATGTTACCCTATACTGGGCATGTAGAAACAAACAACTAAATAAAAAAGAAGAAGAAGGAAACCCTTCAAGAAAAATGCATATATAGTGAAGGCAACAGAAAATATGGAGCTGCTGCAATTAGAATAACTTTGTAAATATTTACGTTGCCATGAGAAAGTAGAAAGTGTTGTTTTTGCATTTAGTTTAATTAGGACAACGTGCAAATACATGCAACATTACCAACATCAACATATATCTGCAGGACCCTATCTATAGCTGTGCTAATAGTTTTGACATTGACTCTTTATTTAGAAACTGCTAAATTTTTAATGAAGTAATCAACCTAAAAAATTAATAACTGTTCATTTTCTGATACTTAAGACAAAGTATTCATGTTATAAGTTAATATATTTTTTGACTAATGCCACTGTGAAAGTGTTTACTTTGTCTTATTTCCATCATATATTTAACTATATCAAAATTAAAAATAGAATAAATTATATCAGATCTAATTAAAATGAAGTCTAGTTTAGTAACATCAAAGTCCTAAACTTATTTCATTAGGATTCTGAAATTATGAAACACATGATTTGTACATGGGCCTAAACTGTTCATCTTTATATTTATTTCAAGACAATACGAATATTAATATGTATATGCACAAATTACATATAGAATATATGTATATACAAATGATCATCACCCCCCCCCACTACTGCAATTTGTCTAGATCTTTAGCATTGTGTGTAATGATTTCCAGAGGTTCGATCCTTGTTACGGTTTTCATCCAAAATTGTAAAAAAAGTGGCGGCAAAGATTAATCATGAAATTTAGAATTATGGGGAAGAAAACTCTATCTGGTGACCACATATCATTTGATGAATAGCCGTCTAACAATCGTAGAACAACAACAGGCTGTTGCAATAGGGATTTACTTTTTTCTGTACACACAAAGTGATAAAACCTGTTAAAACTAGAAATAAGAATTTTAGTTTATTTTTTTTACTAAAAGGGTGTTTGAGCAATTTAATGAAAATGTTTGTACTTAATGTCAAAAATACATTATTGTGTGATAAAAGATCTAATGTCATTTCAACATATTAAGCCAAAAGTTTTTTTTTTTCAAATTTGATTTAAAAAATGAACAAACATTGCCACAAATATTTCAAAATTTGAATGACATCAAAATTCTATCTAGGGACCATCATCTGTGCATATTTCATGGTTCTGAGTGTAGGTCTCCCATAATAATAGCCGCAATCAAAGTTATATTTCCAATATAGGAATTTGCGGAATCGAATCATTGTGTATGGTGGTGGTATCACCAATCACTTCAAATACAACGATTGTTTGGAAAGCAAGTAGAGTTCCCAAATGTGGCTGAGTCCATCGGTTATCTAGGCGTGGATGCATGTTAAGTTTCTTCATATATTATCTGACTACAGACACTATTACAAACGAAGCAATTGTTGGCTTTTATCTGTTTTTTTTAATGTAATAAATGTGAAAATAGGCGAGATTCATAGGTAGATGAATGATGGAATGGTAAGAAAATGAGTTTTACAGTTGAACGAAAGGTGCTTGATGAAGAACTGATTGGACATCTATCATTATTGATGATTTGGTGCAGCTTGTAAGCACAAAGTTTGATTGATGCTGTGTAACTTCATCACTGTCTAGTGAATTTTCCCAATTTTCAAGAACTGTTCTGAATAAAATTAAATCACATTATTTGTTATTGGAAGTTATGCTCACACTGGTTGTCAAAAATGCTTATAGCAGGGTACAAAAAACAAGGACTAGGCAGTGCTCTCAAGTTTCTCACGGAGGCAGAGTTGAAGATAATGATTTTTAAACCACTATTGGTGAAGTGTGATTTCTCACATCTAAACAACAATCAATGAAATGGAGGCACACCAGATTTTCTAAAAAGCAGGCAATGAAGCCATTCCTTGACGGTTAGCGATATGATGGCAGTGACGAATTAAAAAAAAACATGTGTAGGATTTAATGTCTTCACAGTCTCATTCTATGAAGATGATATTTATAAATGGATTTCAGATATGGAAAATATCTTAATTCCGGTAGAATATATGTGGAAAATTCGTTTAACTTGTGTCCTTTCTGTTAATAATAAAATTGTTTAAAACTAGATTATGATAATTTTTTTTTAAAATCCTAACATTACTTATTGTTTGAATATGACTAGTGGTTAAAGCTACAAAATAAAAAAAAAGTAATTACTTTTATAAATACCGTGGCTCATACATTAGTCTCAGATTTGAAGCAATCATATTTCTATACTATCGTCAAATGTAAACAACTCAAAAGAGTTTCTGTGTTTGCTTTGTATAATATGACTGGTGTACAAGTATTTCTTCTGTAATGCTAACCTACCACATACATAATGTATGACATATCTCTCTGATAATTAAGCACAAAAAAGTGTTACAAACTTGAGAAAGCATTGAGCATGCAAAAAGACTTTTAAATTATTCATTGCAATTCATCATCTACTGTTAAGTGATTGTGCAACTGGAAAATCCAAATGGATGTGAAATATACTAGTAAAATCACATTCAATAAATGATTTAAAAATAGCGTAATTTTAGAAAATTAATATAGTCTGTTGTAAATTATAGTTGTTATAAAGAAATACAAAATATAGATAGGCCATTAAAACATTGATGAGAAACTGTCAGCAAAGGACAAACTATGAGATTTTATTATTTATTTTTTTTTAAATACTAAAAGCAATTGCTCAGACTGCTTGAACATAAAGTGGAGCATTTCTCACAAAATTGCCATTGGTCAAATCAAACTATGGTAATAGAACAATTGATATTGACTAACTTTTCCATTCACCTCTTCCAATCCAACATTGAGGAAATATCTCATCAAGGAAATCATGAACAACATTGACACAGTAAGGCACTTTGCTAAAATATAAAATTTTTATCATTAATTTGGAGAAGAGTCAGGAGGAAGATTTGGAGGATCTACAAAATGTCAAGTTAATCAATTCCACCTTCAGTGCTTTCAGCAAAGAAGAATAAGGATGCCAATAATGAGGACCAGAGCAAGTGCTTACAAACATTGACCTTGGGTTGTCCCACTCATGTTCAACGGAATTGTGACATTGCCAAAATTTGAACATTTGGCGACATATGGAAGGTATGAAAAGTAGCCTCAGATCAGCTCAAATTTCTTCAAGAATGCCTAGAGTAAAGTTATACCTTTTAGGTTATCTCTTGGCCCCAACACATCCAATAATAATTATTGAAGTTTATATCCTTTAAATCTATGCCTATTTTTAAAACCCTGATAACTGTTGTTTTGTAACACATAGTTCTCCAGCACATTTTCAAACATTGTAAATAAGTTTTCTATATGTTTACCTGAATACTTTTTGTGAAATATGCTATCTGTTTATTTCAATTGTTTGTCACATCTAGGAATGTTATTTTCATGTAGAGATTCTTCATGCATCACGATAGAGTTACAGTATTGAATTTTACAAGCCACAAAACCCATTGAACTTTCTTTTTCATGGTTGTCTATATATATAGCCTACAGTGCAATATGTGAAAATTAAAGTGATATTTACCTTTAAATTTAAATGTATTCTTTCCCTATACTTGTACTAGTAGAGTTGGTGGAGAAAAAATATTGACAATAGTGCACATTAAATGACCTCTAAATTTGTTATTAGGTCTTGGTGTGGAAAATAAAATAAATATTAGTCATGTACACATTAGTACATTTGAGTTTTTTAATAGAGTCAAAGTTAAGGATCTGGAATTTTTGTAATTATGTACATATATGTAAAAAGATTTGTTTATATTTAGATAAATATGTAATAATTTGTATTATAGGGGTATTAAAAAGGACGGTGAAAAGTAAAAGCATTTTTTATTCATAGCTGCATGGTATAGACAAATATTTTTTACCTTGAAAGGTACATAAATTCATTAAAATATAAAATACTACATTTTATTACAAGTTCTCGATATGATTCGTCTAAGTTATAATTGATTATCTAAGTTATGATATGAATGGTTTTCTAACAAATATCCAAGTTTTATTAGAGCTCTGCCTAAGTGTATACCAGAATATTTTTAGAGATCGACTTCACTACTTCTTACTACTTCAGTTATGTGTAAGTACTTCAGTTACTAAAGTTCAAGTAAGTTTGAGACAAGGGGGACATACAAATTAAGTATTTGATAATCACTGTAATCTCACATAATGTAATCTCATGATGTCAAATCTGAAGAACATTGACACCAAATTAGCATTGGTGAATCATCTTTTGGAGTTCAACCAATCCAATGTCACGAAGAGACATTATTAAGGTATTATTGAGTTTCATGATGAAAATGTAGTGGAACACCATCCTGTTGAAAAAATGCATTTGGTATATTTCCTTCCACTTGAGTCATAAACCAGAATGTCTAGGTAAACATACTCAGTGATAGTTTTCTTGGAAAAAAGAAGGGACCATGCACTTTAAGTCTGGTCAACAGAAATCATCTATACTTTAGGAGTGTCCCTTACTGTCGATGTTGTGCCTGCTATCTTTTCCACTTAGGTGGAACATCACCTCATCACTGAACATGAGTTGCTCAGAGAATCCATCCTCTTTTAGACTTGTCGTTTCGGTGTCAATTCTTGCACCAGTTTTAAGTTGTATGACTTTAAACAAAAATGATTTCAAGATACACTACAGAATAGGCTGTGACACCTGTAATTTTAGACTTGATTGTATTGTCGACTACATGCTTCTTAAACTCTATTCATTGTCTCTTATGGATGCCCTGAACTTTTACCGGTGCATAAATAGCTATTTCTTTGGAATTGTTGCACCTAGTGAGCAATGCAGTTTCTGTGATGTGGATTTTTCCATATTTAGTGTGAAAGCTTCGCTGCACAGTTACAACAGATCTCATTCACATGACAACTTTTCTTGTTTTGATAACCCCATTTATTGAAATTTATAAAGCTATCACATGGAATTGGTTAAAACTAAACTAATTTGCAGAAACAAAATTGAAACCAAGCACTTTCAATATTGGAAGGAGTTGATTGCTTAACTTTGTTTATACTCTTACAATAACTGTTTTTTTTTTTGCGAGAGGCTTTTTGAATAACTCTGTATAAATGTCATGGCTATTGTGTGTGTGTGTGTATTGTGAATGTATACCTGATAATAAAAATATAAGGTACTGACCAGTACCCCACACATTTCACACCTCTAATTAGAAGGCCTTAAAATAAAAATGTAGACCTTATCAGTCCTGGTAACAATTTGTTTTTGGATAAAAGTAAGCAATGTATGAAGTAAAACTCACTCTTTAAAAATGTTTTCTAAATTTCCCTAGGAACTATGAATATTTTACTGTTTTTCTGAAATATTTTAACCTATCAACAAAAAGTTAAATTTTATCAACTTCTCTACCACCAATTGTTATGATTGGTATTGTTTTCCGATATCTATAAAGTTTTGAGTAAAATAAAACCATTTTAATTTTGAAAAGTGATAATTCTGTGTATTTATTTTGTGCGAAACAAATAAAAAAGGTGTTTTCAGAAAAACCTTAAAAATCAAAACAACATGATTGTTGTCAAATTGTTTTTAGGCATAACAATTTTAGAATTATATCAAAAACTTGCTGTTATAATATGTTTTCAATTGATAATAAATAAGACACTTCAGGTTAAGCTTTTAAATTGTAAGAGAAAACCAACTTGAAATCCAAATATAGCTTGTTAAAATATGTTAATTAAAAAAAACAAATTATAATTTAAAAAAAAATATATTATAAATTTTGGAGCATACTTGAGGAATATGTATTTGTTGTTATCAAAGTACTAATCAACAAACCACAAATAAAACACTAACACAATATGTTCATTTATATCCTACTGAGGATGGTAGTTATATTACCGAAATGTACATGTGTTTATTAAAGTTGTTAATGTTAATTGTGTTAGTGTTCTATTTGTGGTTTGGGGATTACTTCTTTCATATTGTTATTAACCACAAGGGTCATTGGATATTGTAATAAACGTTAGTTCAAAAGACTTATTTTTACCTTTTCTGTAAATTTTATGATTTCTGAAATTTGGATGTCGGTGTGTATGTTCATTTTAACGAAAATTTATCCGTGTTTACTTTTGTTTTTAAATTCTCCATTACCTTGCTATACTCACCATAATGCTTTTCAATAAGTTTGTCATCACAAGTCGTATATATTCTTCTGTACTAAATCTATAAATGTTCAAAATAACTACCTTTAATATATACCTACGGCATCGATTTAATACAGAGCGACAAACTAACTGTATTGTAACTAAAGGGATTTTATTAACTACATTTTCGATCGGCTGTCTCATCTCATGCAGTGTCCTAGGTTTTTACCATACACAGTGTCTTTTAAAATACCCCAAAAATAAGAGTCAAAGGTTGTCTGAAGATCGTGCCGGGTAGTCTGAAGCATTTTTTCCTCGTCCTATCCATTGTCCAGGAAAGGTGATGTCAAGAAATCCCCTCATGTCACAATGATAGTGGATGAAACCCATCTTCTAGATAATACACTTCTTCATCGAAATAGAGGTTATCTAAAGGAGGGATAATGGTGTTTTGTAGCATTTGTGATTAAGAGATTTTGGTGACAGTCGCTTCAAAGAAAATGGCCCAACAATACCTCTTAAAGCTAGACCACACCATTACTTTTAACACATTCACTGCAGGCCCGGTAAGGGTGGTAAACGCCTAAGCACTGAAATTATTAGTTTTCATAGATGTTGTAATACTAAAAACATGAGTAATATGTGTTTCACAAGTTGTAATGGCGGAAAAAAAAGCTTCATCTTTACCGTCTCGCATCGGCGACAGTAGCCCTACGGGAAAGAACATGTTTCTAATATTTATGAAAATATTATATAATGATAACAATTTGACATAAACACCCTGGTCTCCTTGTAGTTTTACTTTGAGTGACACTTGTCAAAGCAGGCTAGAGCACACATAGCCGGTTCCCCAAGGCATTAGCTGCACATATAGATACTAAGGGTCTTTTTTCCATCTTTAGAGCATACTTTACATCGTCTTCGGGCTTTGCGATTTACCAACATTGTTGAACCACTTTAACACACTCAGTCTTCCAATAACACTTCAAAATACAAAAACATTGTTAAAAAGATAACTGAACTTCAGCCATGTTTATTTCTGAAATAAATAACAGATATCACAACAATGAACTACATCAATGAAAAACATATATTTTCATTTATCAGGTGATTTGATCTTGCGATTTCTATCTGTTCCTACCAACAACCATTCAAATAGTGTATACATTTTTTCAGATGCTCTGTATCTAATTTATATTAATGGTAAGACCATGACATCATGTCAGATTATTCAACTTAGTAATGTGAGTAATAATTTTAGTTCTAATTAAACCAAAATCTATAATAAAATAGATAGAGCAAAAATAATGCACAAACTTTCTTACTCACTCATCCCCAAAACCAAATAAAAATGAACCAAAACTAATCGTCACTAAAAATTTTAGTTCTATATTGTAATCGAAAGGTGAAAACAAGCTATGGTTGGCATCTTTGAACAAGGACCTAAACTTGCTTTGCTAGTGACATAAACATCTCCTCAAGGTAAATTGTATTTGATTAAAATCTAGCTTTTAATGATAGTGGTCAAGGTTAATTTTTATATTTCATTAATTATTCCAGAAACATAACATTTGTTGATGTACAATTTTGTGCTCAGATTTGGATTATGTTAATCTTCACAATTTGAATAAAATCAATTAAGCCAATTTTGTGAATTTGCATTTTTTAACACCCCAATGGGCTATTTTTTGTTTACCAATAACTCGCAAACTGCCATTTTTGAACCAATATATTTTGTTTGGCTCCTTAGAGGCTACACTTGAGTAAAATTTATCAACGTCATTATAGCTGATTTTTTGAAAATTGTAGTTTTATGATTTTTTCTTATGGCAGCTGCTCCCAAATTTTGAGTTATAAGAAAAAGGGGAAAAAAACCTTCAAAAGATATGGCGAAAATGAGCACATATTGGTACGAATTGATTAAAAACGATCTATGAGTTTTAACCATAGTACACCGTACATATGACAGACAACATATGATAGACACTAGACACCAAAAATTATTTTAAGACCACTTTTTTACTTAGGGGACGTCAAAATGTTAAAAAAAAAAAACACCACCAACATTTATTTTTGACCAATTACATGACTAACTATATAAACATATGTGAAATGTCATAAATAATCTATGTTTGTAAAACACTTAGAAACAGCTCTATTGGTACACTTTTATACTGCTTTCCCATCTTTGACAACAGTTTTTTTAAATTTTTTTTATGCAAACTGTCTTTGCTAGTTTAATATTCGCAGAATTTCACCTTGATTTATTAGCTTTGAAAGGAACAAATATTGTCAAATTTGAATTTCCTTATTAAACAAAATAAGTTTCATGAAAAACCTCCACAATTACATAAACTCTGTAACATTGTTTGATTTTTATTTGATCTTTGGACTCCAATTATTAAACATCTGTTAAAGTCAGAGTCTAAATAACTTTTTTTTTAACTTTTCAAATTCCAACAGTTTTACATTGTAATGATATCACCTCAATCAAACCAGATAACATGATTAAAGTGATATCAGAAAAACAAATTAAATTAAATAAATTAGGAATAAGAAATAAATCTTCACGTGTAAAATTAAATTAGAGATAGAAAAAAAAGAGAAAAAAAAGGTTTACAAAGGATTGTTACGAAAGGAGTGGAGGCACAAGCGCTCCAGATATCCAGAAGGAATGGAAAAATTATTAGGGTTGAAAAAGGTAAGCGACGCTACGATTTCTCTTTTTACAAGGGTTCAACAGACTAGGAGAAACCGAAACTTTCCAAAAATAACGACAAATTCAAAAACAACCAATAGGAAGGACGAAATCCTATTTTTTTTGAATTTGTGAAAGTTAGTGTGGCGTTGCCGCGGAACTGAGGTAAGAAAGAAAAAAAAGGAGTCTTCTACTAGCAGCGAGGGAGTAAGGTGAGACTCTAGAGACTGGTTGTCTCCGAGTCAACAACATAGCTTTTTAATAGAATTTAGTAAAGTATAACTTCTAGCCTTCAGCGACAAGTATTGAGTATTAGCTTCAGCAAGAGATTAAATTAGTAGCCTTCAGCAAAGTAAAAATATTGATATTCGCCTTCAGCAGATAAGAGTTTGATTCGTCGTCTTCAACGCGAAGAAAAAGTTGTTCATCGTCACCCTGGTAGAAGGAGATTATCTCGTCATCGCCAGGATCCATCATCAAGGAGCAAGTGTGTGCATCGAAAGTGTTTTCTTTAGGGTTAAATAAAGGGGAAAGTGCAAGTTGGGGTTTTGTGAAAGTGTCTTTTCGTCGAAAGAGAGACCAAGACAAGGATTGATAAGTACCAAATGTTTTATATTGATATCTTTTTAATACTATTTAAATTTCATTTTGCTTGAGCTTCCAAAGGATTCCCACCGAGATTGTAGATTTAAGTTTTGTTAGTATAGGAAATTAAATTGAACCAAGAGTCAGTAAATTTAATCATTTCATTTGTTTTGTATATCAAGAGCTAGCCGAGGAGTAAATTGGAGAGATTGATAAATTTGAAATTTTTTTTTTAGAGAGTATAAAAGTAATTGAGAAAAATCAGTAGAAGAAATATATTTGGCCGTATTGAAATTTGTGTTTGTTTAAATATTAGATTGTTAGAAATAAGGAATGAAAGTTGTATGAATGTCTAATACATTTTAGAATAAGTTGCTAAAATTAAGTTGCTAAATGTGTAACTATATTTACGTACAACAATTTGTTCCTTGTTTGTTCTGCGCTAAAATAAATTGAGTTTTTTAAATTTTAAAGTATTGTGTATTGACCAAATAATTTCAGTACCAAAATAAATCAAAATTAAATCCTAAATAAGCAAATAAGTAAAAGAGTAAAAAGTAAAGTCAAGGTTTTTTTTATATAACATGAATGTTATAACATACAAGAAAAGTTTCAATTTTTTTTTTTTTTTTAGAGGAAATTCTTGTTAGTTTGTATAGGTATGTAGACTATTAGTGATTATTTATCTACCTGATTCATACTTAAACTCATCTGTCATTTAAAAGAAACAGATAAAAAAAGTCAAAATAACTTAAACTGTTTTTATTTATAATTCATGAACATATTGTCAATTCATCTCAAATACAATATGTACAGCTTAAATTCTAAAATTGCTAATTTGTATTTTTAAATAACAAATACACAAATACTATACTAAAAAAATGAATTATACTTTGCTCATAAAACTCATCACCTAAAGTATAAAAATACTTAAACTAGAAATTATTCGGGGAAAGAATTTGTGAACATTGTCTCCCGGAATAAGATCTTGTTATTTTCATAAATAAATAAAATTACATAAATATAATTATAGGTTTAAATACAGCTTGGCTTATCACAGATCTACGAGTTCAAGAGTAACAACTGCGGGGGGGGGGGGCATGACGATCAAGTCTTCATTGAAAGAAGAAAAACAATTTTTAAACTCTAACAATAAATAGATCTTGTAAACAACTACCAACATAAACATACTGTACACTAGAGTCCTTTCAAAGTATGTCATAAAAAAAATAAAATCATCACACAACATTATGCTATCAAAAGATAAATTACTTATGCACAAAGCATACACAGTTTTGCTTGGCCTAAGAAAGACATGATCCAATATGATCGTACAGTCAAAAAGCTGAACAGAATATCAACCAAATAGTCATTCTTTTGTACTGTTCATGTTCAGTAGTATAGCTGACACAGTATATAATATCCACGGCACTCAACATCAAATACTTTGAGTTTTATGATACAAAAAACAAAAAAATTCTATAGCAACTGTAATTATAGCAAATTCTATAATAACTGTAGATATTTTAAAAGTAAAATGGCGCAGATGAGTGACAAATATTTGTTTAAATGCTGATATGGTTATACAATGTCAATATACAGTAAATGTCTTAGTAGCTGTAGTTTCAATTTTAAAACTATTGGTCACTGTATTTATATAATTATATGCAATGCCAAATCCAAACTGTAAAAATAAGAATATTATGTTTGGTTTCATTCTATTGTGTAAAATCTACATATAAACATGTCCTTAATGCTAACACATGACAAATTCATGTGTTATATTGGATAAATTTGTACATGATAAATTCGTACTTATATTGGATTGATTTGAAAGTACGATTTAATTGGATCTTGTGTTTTCTTAGGTATTCAATTTTTTATTTCTTTTATCTGAAAAAGAAGAGAAGAGAGTTTTATTTTGGGCACAGCTGAAATTATTCCTTGTGGAGTCACCACAACACAACCACAATATACCCATCGTAATAAAATATCACATCCACAAACAACATTTTTTGTCAATATTTTTAAAAATACAGATAATATAGCGCAATATAAACAGTAATAAATAGCTTATTTCTATAACTTAGAATAAAGATAGAAAACATCTTGCATAACACTAATATTGTTTCTGAATAAAAATTTTATAAATAAAAAAAAACAAAAAAAAAACAACAGAACAGAACATAGGGGAAATCCATGATCACATCGAAAAGATGACTTTGGTTTACAATTTGCATCTTAGATGTAAAAATACTGTCAGGTAAGTCTAGATCCTCTCTTGTTTCAATGTTTAGGAAGTTTTAGAAAATCCTGAGCATGAGCTAAACATTCACTCACCTTTTCTTTAAGGGATCACCATGTGTTTCTTTAGAAAGTCTCTTACAATTGTAAGATCATTATCTTCTAAATTAACTGAAAAAGGTTCTTTAACAATTGATTCCATTTCTGGGATTCTAACTTTTCTAGATGCGCTAACATCTGAATTTTTTCCTTTGGTTTCTTTTAAAGATTCAGAGTTGCTTTCATTTTCTGTAGTTTGAATTTCGACTGTTGTTTTCGGACTAATTGTTGTCATAGTTTCTTTTGTGCTGATTTTATGCATCATTTCATCAATGGTTAAATTATTTCTTGGTTCAGAATTTTTTGTGGTTGCCACTTCAAAAATTTCTGTTTCAAAATTAATATTTTCTGTGTGTGTTTCTTGATGATTTTTATCTGACTGAGATTCATCAACAATATCATCTTTATCTTTAGGCTCCAAATTTACAAAATCAATTGTCGATTTGTCAGATAAAAGTGATAATCTAGTTGATATTGTACTAGTATCTATGTTTTTATTATTTTCTAATTCTGTTTTTTCATTTACTTTTTCATTTTCACTATTTTTAACACTCTCTTTTAACAATGGTTCTGCAGATTCTAACTTTACAATTGGATCTTTACTTTCTACAGTTTTACCAACATTCATTAAGTGTTCAACATCTTCTAGTGATTTAATTTTGCTTTCAATATTAGTTTTGTTCATTATTCCTATACTTATATTAGCAGCAGTTAAAATTGAAGCTATCTTAACATCTGATGTAAGATTTCCTTTCAGCCATTCAGTTGGCATGTAATTTGATGTTTCATTTATGGGGCGACTGATAGGTTTTATTTTTTCATTGATTAAATATTCTGCTAAGATTTTAAGATCCCCTGGTGTTAATGTAATATGAGTTGAAGTGTTTGGTTGTTTATTTCCTTCATCAGCTTGACTTTCCGGAACAGTTCTTACTAATGGGTGATCATTTAAATTATCTTCATTAGATTTTATGTTGTTTTCTTTCACATTTACTTCCGATGAGTACGACTCCGATGTAGAAGATGATTCTGAACTACCATGTCCTCCTAGTTGTAAGAACGGTAACTGATTGTTTAACTCTAATACTGGAGGCTGTTGATTGTCTTCCCCTTCTTCTTCATTACTTCCCTTTATTTCAAATTCTTCACTGTTTTTCTTTACTTTGTTGTTTTTCTGCTCAACTGAACCTTCTTCCAACTCACTTTCATTTATGTCTTCTTTTGTCAAAACTTCTTTTAAACTCTCATTTATTTCTTCTCCCTTTGTTGTAGTTTCTAATCGTGTTGTTGGAAAATTATCATCCATTGTTACACCTGCATTGTTCAGATCATCCTTTGTAATTTCAACATTTTTGGTTAAGTTTTGTAATGTTTCTATTTTTCCTGGTTCAGATAAATTATCGTCAACTTTTACCATCACATTGTCCTCAAATAATGTAGTGCTAATAACTTCTGATTGTTTCAGATCAGTGTTATTTTCACTAGGTTTAGTTTCGTAAATACTTACACCACTAGGTAGCGTTGTTGCATCAGTATTGTATTCTGTCGTGGTACTCACAACAGGTCCTTCAGTTTGTTGTTCAAAGACAGTCGGATGGTTTACCATTTCAATAATAGAAACATTTTCCTTTATTTCGTTATTTGCTTCTGTAATGCCTATTTTCTTACTCGCTTCTTCAACAATATGATCTTCCACTGTGAAAGGAGTGGTATAAACTATATTATGATCTGCAAATTTAGTTGTCTCTATGCTTTCAAAATCTCCACTTAATTCTTCGTGCAGTATACTATCTGTATCATTTTCATCGTCAATTGAATCCTCACCACTTCCTTCTTCGTATTTAACTCCAGATCGTTTCTCATTAGTTGATTTTCCATTTTGTAAAGGAATTTCAAAATTTTGATAAATGTTTGGGGAGTTGGTTTTCTCTTCAGTCACACTTTCAGCTGAAAATATTGAACCAGTAGTAGTTTCAGTTGTCTTATTTGACTCTGTAAAACTATCATTTGCATTTTCTTTTATTTTGCCATTAAAATTGACATCTGTTGTCAAAATTACTGTAGTGAGTTCATGTGCTTCAGTTTGTGATTCTTCTTGTTTTGCTTCATTGTTGTATTCTGTTGCTTTTACAAAAAAAGTTGTTGTCTCTGGAGTTTCAGTTGTGAAAAAGTCTTCGAGCGGTAGCTCAGTAGTTTCCAAATTTGGACTATCAGAATGGTTGGGAGAAACAATAGAAATGTTGGAATTTTTTAGACTATTATCACTCCTTTCTGCATTACCAAATTCATCATTTGGGTTAGTAGTCGTAGTAGTAGCTGAATAATCAGTATTAATTTCAATTTCTGTTTGATTTTTAATTTCATCAACTTCAAGTTCTTTTTCTTCTTCATTGTTGTTATTAAATCTTTGTGTTGTAGTTTCAATGCCATCGACAAATGTACTTGATTCATCAATATGTGTTATACCTCTTTCTGGTTTTTCTTGCTTTATAATGTTAGAGTCTAAATTTAATGTGGTTGTATCTAAAGTGCTGGTAGTTTCTTCAGGTCTAGCGTTATTATCTCCTACTCCTTCTTCTGTTGTTGTTTTTCTTTCAGACAACCAATCACTTATGATGATTTCAGTTTGCTCTTCAATAGCTTTATCTGTTGTAATCTCTTCCACACTCCTTTGAGTTGTAAGGGTTGGTTTAGTGTTGATATAAACTGATTTTGTCAGAAGCCATGGTTGCATTTCTCGCTTTGGTGAATTGGTGAAGGTTTTGTTTTTGATACCTGGTCTTTCATCATTTTCACTAGCACTTGGCATATCTGTAACATAAAGTAAATAACATTTACCAAATACCCAAGAACAATATCAATGTTCATATCAAAATATAAAAATATTTATAATATTTTAATATACAATGTGTGGCAAAAAAACCGATCTATTTTCTGCCACGGATCATTTTGCGACATGACGTCTAAGGGTGGTGGGGGTAGGCTTGTTGGAAAGCCTACACGACGCGATTGTCAGAAGTCATGAGCAGTGGTCGCCTGAGCTAAGTGGGTTTGTTATCGAGGCGTATTTTAAAAGTGGCGATTCAAATAATTATTTGTGGATTGGAATATTTACCACATTGTTTCTAAAAAAAGCCTTTCGGGTTAAAATTAAATTTTGTATTTTGATTTGCACAAATATACCAACAAAGAAAGAGATTATTAGTGAAAGGATCAAGAAGAAATTTTTTTCGCTCTTTGGACTGTAGCAATAATCACAAATTTGTAGCATACATGGGTTACTCAAATTTTCTATTTAAGAATAATTGTGCTTAGGGTTCAATTAGGTGTGTAAAAAAAAAAAAAAAAACAAGTTTTAGTGTAATTGCACACACCATAATTCCACAAAAAGCAAGAATGCAAATTGCTGATGCAATAGAATTAGTGTACATGCTATTAGCTGCACTAGAAAATGGAGGTGGGTAAATGAATTATTTTTGGGAATTAGCTTTTAACCAATATGTTATACATATTTCTGATATAATAAAAATATAGAACTAGAAGGGCAGGGAGTAGCAATTATTAGAATCATTTAATTTATTATCTTTTGTTGTCGATAAAAATATTATCAGTTTTGAAGAAACAAAATAAGTTAGTACAGCAGTGTGAATATAGAGTGCAGCACTTTCTTGATACGAGATAATTATTCACTTCTAAAATTAGATGCTCTATGGATTTACATTTTAAAACAACTGCACTAGAAAGCAGCACCTTACAGAGAATTAAAACCAAATATGTCAAATAGTACAATCTTTTATCACAAGAGAACAGCACTTTATTCCGGACATACTGTGAAATTTCTTGTTTTGAAATAATAAATCTACAATGATATTACCGACATATTTTTCTCAGTGAGGCGGAACAATTTACTAAAATTTTTGTCAATTTGTCCTGTTACACTGAGGGAAAGTCGGTAAAGAAAATTACAGATTTATTAATTATTTTTAAACAACAATGCACTTTCTTTTAGTTCATGTAATACTGTGCTAGGGTGCAGGTAAGTAGTTCAATTTATTATTTTCAACATAAATGATATGTGTATTGAAGATATTAATGACTTTCTTTTTTCTCAGTGAGATGATACAAAATTTTGAATATTTATTTTTTTGAAAACCATCTCCTGTCAGGTGCAGCTATCTGAAATCAATTTTATAAAGTAACATTATTTAAACTCTTTTAGTTGATTTTCATACAAAAGCTGTTAGAATCGGGTTCCTGTCCCTCTAAACTCTAAATATTTGTGGAGTGTGCCCTTATTATTAACTTTTTTGTTAAACAAATTTGAAAACTGAAAGATTGCTGTTATAATAAGCCTATGGGTACCAAAAATAATGCACAAAATTGCTCACACACCTATACAGATTAAACTAATAATCAGTATAAAAGAATTGCACAAACTTTCTGAGACACACATACATTGTGAAACTAATTGGCCTAATTGGTGGAAAAATGTTGAATGCACTTTTTCACACACATATCATGTAGTAAAACTAATAACAGTAAAATATGGTAGGAACTTTCTTACTCAGCCATACATAGAGTAAAATGGTAAAAAAATTGTACAAACTCTCTCAAACATTCATAAATTGTATAACTTATAATCAGCTACCATGTGGTCTTATGCACACCCATTTCATAAAAAGATAAAGGACTTAAATGAGTGTTCAAATTCCAAGCCAACATTAAAATCTAGGAAAATTATAAAACAAATAAAGCTTGATGACCAGTTAATACGATTTTCACATTGTATGAGTTTATGGCACATGCAAAGAGATATTAGGTTTTATAATATAAAATTTTGCAAACAGTTCTTAAGAGAAATGCGGCTTCTATACCAACATATAGTCCATAAGAAATAGATATGGATAAACTCAGTAAGAAAGTTTCATCTCCCCCCCCCCCCCATCTAGAAATGTTATAGAAAGATGGTGACTTTTTCCCAGTCTGGTATAAGTACAGTAGGCCTATAGGGTAAAATTAGTAATTTTTCAAAAAAATTTCAGCTTCTGATTTTCAACTGCCGTTTCATGGTCTTAGCAAACCAAAATAGTGATTTTCAACATTCAGTCCTTCATTGTTGTTTGTACATAAGCACAATAGTGGTCACAAAAATTAGGATAGCAACATGGAATTTGTAATAGGGTACTAGAATATTCTTATGTAGAACCCTACTGAAAATAAAATTTAAAAATGGAATTGAAAATGTCAAAATGGCGGACATTACATTTTAAACAGTTCTTTATTCATATCTTTTGTGTTATTAAATTTGTTACACACTAAATTAGATAAAAATGTACAGATTTCTATTCTGTATAATATAATAATATCAACTCCACCTCACTATGATGAGAAATAGTGAAGTTACTGTCAAAAGTGTAGTTTTTTTACAATGAGACCTCTCAAAATGATGTGATATTCGTATAGTTGCGAGATCTGGCAGGGCCAAGTAATCGAGACGAGCACATTGAATGGAAACTTTTTCAAATATGTACAGCTTTAAGTGGACACTTATTAACATATGTACATGTACAAGGCCTATTAGGGTTGATCCGTTATTAAGAAAGTAGTGGTATATAGAATTACAAAGTTCAGAAAACCTGTGTAACAATATAATAACCCCTTGACATACCAATACAATTTAGCATTTCCTACATGACCCAATAAACCAACTTTTGGAAATAACATTTACATGATCGGGCAGGGTAATTAGCACGATGACACCCATCAACTTGGTTTTAGTTAGTATGTAGTTTTGTAAATAAAACTAACACAAGAAAATTTTAATTTCATGTTTAAAGTAAATTTAAAATAAAGTTTGTGAAAGTGAAACTTGAATTGGATTGCAGTTTTGGCAAGTTGGTCTTGGCATAGACACAGGCACTGAGCGTAGTCTAGCCAACGATTACTGCTTTATACATACTCAAGTACAGATTTCACTTGTATTGTGTTGCCAATTTTTAAACTAAATGCTTTCATCTTCTTGTTGAAATGGAAAATGGAATTTATATTTAAAATAACACTTTAGTCTCATATCTCAGACTGTATAATATGGCATGGAAGGGTTTTTAATGTCACATGTAATATTGATTTAAATTTAACGTTATTACCATAGACAGAAGCGGTTTCAGGAATTCGCCCATTTTCAGGTAACACTTAAAAAAAAAACAAAAAAAAAACAACACTTAATAAAACACAAATCTTAACTCTGTGTGGACATCCTTAAAAAGTTCAAACATTGTTAGTGGGCATGCGCACATTTTACTAATCCATAGGCTAAAATCTTGGAATTTAAAATAAATTTGTGGCTTCTCCTACAATAAATTTTATATGAACTAAAATTGATGGTTGATTTGTTCTCTTTACTCTAAAATCTCTTTTATATTTAATTTATTAAATTGGAGAGGGTTTAATTAAAATTCAACAAACAATAACTTAAAATTATTTGACCAAACATCATGAGTTTTAAACGTAGCCTAATTGATAATATGTTGATTGTGGTGAAGACAGATTTTAAATTTTTATCTGAATCAAAAGTTCTGATTGATCAAAATTATCAAATAGACTAATCCTATAATAATAACAACTCATAAATCAGCTGTTTGTTTCTTGGAATTTTAAACCATTTTAATTTGATCCAGGTTAAAATATAAATTAAGAATCTTTCTCCACTTCTAGTTCATGATATTTGATTATGTCCTAGTATAATTATAAATACTATTATATTTAAATGTATGTTATCATTGGTTGTGTTATAGACATGCACAGATCTGAAAGTAATCAACAATAAATAGTGATGAAATTTTAACCCCGTAATTATCAAATTGTACAAATTCAGTCCTTCGGACACTACATCAATGATATCACTGTTGTAGAATGATTACGTAATAGGTAGATTGTTATTGTGTCTCATGTCCCTAGTGAAACAATTGTTTTAACTTGCTTCAACATAACTATAACTGTGCAACTCGAAGCAAACAAGTTTAGTGTATTTGTTGCTGACATTTTTTCACAATGCTACCTTCACAAGATCCTGTTAGTGTTTTATTAGAAATATGATTTTAAGATGAAATAACAGTGTTAAGAAAGATTTCTAAGTTGTCAAAACTTTGTTCCTCTGTAAAATAAATAAAAAGGCAGACTCAATGACAAATTTTGTAATTGAAAAGGAAATAAAAAATTGGTGCAAAAATCTATTTGCAGCATTACAATTTGACAGAAATTTGGTGAAAATATATTTGGGATTTTATGATGATCATTCTAGCTGGAATGCTGAAAAAATTTTTAACCTCAAGTTGCTTTGAAAAATTGTATTATAAGAAGAAACCATATTGAAATTATTTTGTAATGTCACGGCAATTAAATAACAGTCGAAAATAAAAAAAAGTAGCAACACAAGCTGTTGTATGTTACATATTGTTTGATTATAATATTACAAAAAAATACATTCAAATTTATGGTTTTTTAAATGTAGCATTATCCCATCATTTTTATACCATTCGCCAAACTCATATATCTGATACACATGTAATTATTGGAAAACGAATTCATACTTTTGTTATTACATGATGTCATAAATAAAATTTTCAGCATCATAAATAATGAATGGGCTTCTGTAAATAAAGTATTTAATGAAGTTCAGCTTACTGTAGGAAAGCTGTGCATTTTCATAAAATTGAATTTTTAAATTAATTAAAATATTAACTCTCTCTAACCAGGTCCTATTTCTGTTGTTCACACAGCACTATTACATAACTGTAGTTTTGAAAATATAGATCCCCCAGTTGGATGGTGCTTGTGGTAAAAAACTCTAGCTTAGTATGTCTTTTACAAAGTTAAACTTTTTTCCAGACACTGTTTGAGCTGAGTTCAAATAAGATAAAAATATGAAGATCAGAATGGTCTCTCAGATGACAGAAAATTTTGTATTAGATTTATTTTCTAATTATAAATAATATATAATATACTGATTACTTTAAACTTAAATATAATTTATTGACCAACCTCTTAAAGGACAGTGATCATACTTAGGGCAGCACTGTCCTGGAACAAGTTGTGGTTCACAGTCATCTCTTTGATAACATGTGATAGATGTACACATAACTTCCCCACCCTTACAGTAACAAACTTGACAAGGTTCATCAGGTGTATCCAGCCGCTCTCCATTGTTATAAATTTCACCGTTGTGTTCACATTCTGTAGACAAAACAATTTTCATATTAATCAAATGAAAAAAAAACAACAAAGAATGGAGTTATTAATGGTTTGTGTTCAAAAGTTCAATTTATATTATATATCATTATGACTTAACAATGTTCCTAGGAGGAATTTTTGTTTATTTATTACTAAACAACAAAATCACCATCCATTGAGTTCTCCCAGTGTCGAAGGGAAAGTTTGATACAGATTAGGACAAGATATCAATGAATACAGCATAATATTTACTACTGTTGTGATCACAACAATTGGTAAATCACAATAAAATAGAAGAAGAATGTCAGACATTTAACTCTTACTCTGTGAGTGTTAATGTTACTTTCAATTGTATGGTAGCTGTGGTATTATTTACTGCTATTTCTTGGTTGCTGAATATTATTTAGTGTCAAGTCGCGTACTAAATAGTAGAAATATTCCATTTACAAAACACTTTACTGAATCAAATAAAACATTCAAGGATCGAGGTCTACTGTTTACACAATTACTACTTTCTGAGTATTTCTACAACCGATTTTTTGAGCAATGATGACCAAAACTGTTTTTCCCCTTAGAGAAAAGACCGATTGTGTAATATATTTTGGAGAGACAGTGTGACCAATACGTTCAGTAATCCTTAGGAAAATTTAATCATAATCAGTAGAGATAATATTGAGAAAATCTTATGTTTTTTTTCCTTATGGCAGCTAGC
Organism: Aphrophora alni; assembly: GCA_963513935.1. Classification (NCBI taxonomy): domain Eukaryota; kingdom Metazoa; phylum Arthropoda; class Insecta; order Hemiptera; family Aphrophoridae; genus Aphrophora; species Aphrophora alni. The sequence goes on from OY740772.1 coordinate 90,108,155, forward strand.
TCAAATTTTGAGTTATCAAAAACACGAAAAAGTCCTGAGATATGCTCACATACTAAATTTGATTAAAATTGGCCCACTTGTTTGAGCTTTAAAGCAATGCACATACAACAAACAATAGACACATATCATTAAAAAAAATATATATATATATATATATTTTACATTTAACAGACACATTTTACATCAAAATGGATAAATATCCACAAAAACTTGACATTGATTTTTTTTTAATCCATGTTACCTTGTACTACGTTAATGTTAGAAAGTAGTAATGAGGAAGGTAGAACAAAATTCCGGTCGGTTTTTTCAACTGAATGTAAATGGCAGGTGATGGGGTTTTAGCTTATTTAGAAGGGTTATGTTGGTCCTGATGTTTTTATGCATAACTGTATGGTCTTCATAAGATTTATTTTGTAAGGAGTCTAAATATGTTCTAGAAGGAATCATTATTGTGGTCAAATATACAAGATATATATGTGGAAATAACAAGTTGATGGGTCCCACTTTCAAGGTACTTAATTAACAGATTCTCAAAATGTAATGCTCCAAAGGTGGTTACTGTGCCGTATAGGCAAAGTTAAATTATATTGGAAGATAATGGGTCTTACACAGTAGGGTAATTTTATCTAAAACAGTTATTACACAAGTTTTTTGAATCTCACTACCGAGGATGTACTAAAAAGTCTCCATTCACTTCCTTTCTTTCACCATCTTGACCCTGGTAGGGATAGAAGCTGTATATATGTAGAGAAGTCTTCATTTGCTACATTCGTGTAGGTAACTCAGAACTGCCGGATCTCACAACTATATGCATATCAGATTTTCTTGGGAGATCAGAGTTTGAAATTACATTTTTTACAATAACTTTGCTATTTGTTACCGTAGAGATGTGGGGTTGGTACCATTATAAGCAGAATTGAAACCTGAAAATTCTAATCCAATTGTGTGTGTTATAAGTTGATTAATACACAACAGATTAAACAAAAAACTGTTTCAAACGGCCAACAAGTTCGAATTTTTTCTGGATTTCAATAGGGTTCTATATCAGCACATTATGAACTCCTTTACCAAATATCAAGTTCCTATTTTATTTTGAGTGCCCACTATTGGGGTTACATACAGACAACAAAGACAACTTTGACAAATCATGTAGGAAGTCACTTATTCAGTTTCCTTAAATTTTAATTTAGTAAAAAAAATGGAGGTCGAAACATATGTTATACTTATAAAATTATACCTTATTATAGAGTAAGTAAAATAGCGAAAATGACTCTTATGGTTGAGATCGGTGAATCTTTTATAGCCTTGGGTTGTCATTTTCATGAGGGGGATTTCAATGCCTAGAATTTCTGTATTTGAAATTAGCTAATTATAAACTATATTAATTTTAAAGAAACTACTAAACCACCATTACTTTTATGCTACAATTTAAATATTGTCACAACTACTTTAATATTGTCACAGTACTACGTCATTACTTTAATTGCTGAATCGTACTTTATGAGCAAGTCTGCTGGGAGTAGACTTAGATTTACTTCATCAAACTAAAGCTGATAATTAATATAATGGCTTTGTATTTAATCCAATCTCCAGCTTCATTTTCCTGACAACACAGCCTCAAACAAGCAAAGCTATTACTATATGGAACTATTAACAGTATATGGAGTGTCCCACGAAGGGCTCACTATTTTTGAATTTATATGTCAGACATATGGAACACTCTACAAACTTCACATTTTACAGTTCTGTTACAGAGATATGTAAAACAGTACTTTCGAGTTTCATTTTTTTATGGTCAATCAAACAAAATGTTGGTACTGTATAAGAAAATAATGGTACTTTTTCACCAAAATGATTTTATTTGTTTAATCATTACAAATTGTTGATTCGGAGATAATGTGAAAATGTGTAAAACCTAATACAGAAAAGTAAAGAAAAATAATAGTAAAAAATTACCAATGATCCAAATTTGATCTTTATTTGAATTGATGCCCATCAATATGCACTGATAGCAACAAAACAAAAAAGAGTCGTAAGCGCTTTTGAAAAATTGCAGAGTTATCAACAGTAATTCCTCTTAATTCAGCCTCATTAATTCTTCATCTGTTGCTAATGGTGAGAATAAACTCTTTCAAAAAAACCCCATAGGAATAAATCGCAAACAGACAATAAGTCTGGGGATCTTGGAGGCCAGTCTATGATGTTGCTGGCTGCTGCCACTACTTTATCCAATGGTTGGGAATATCTCAATCTAAAACTACTTTGGCCACATTAGCATAATGGAGAAGACCTCCTTCCTGTTGTAAAAAAAGTTCCTCATCTCTGACTGAGTAAGATGAGGAACTAAGTGATCAGATAATATTGATGAGTATTTGTCTCCAGTCATTGTCTAATGGGATGTGTCATATGATAAAACATTATCCTTGGTGACAGCAGCCCAAACAATTATACCCTTTGATTTCAAGCACTCTTTATGTAAGATATGAAATTTTATGTGTTATAATAATTGCAGTTTTATCTGTTTACAGATCCTGTTTGATAAATTGTAGCTTCGTTTAAGAATACAATTCCTTCACACCATTTAGTATCTACGTCAAGTTTTTCTGTCTGGTTCATCTTCCAGCAGTCCATGAACTAAGTGAGTTTTATAGAAAATATTCTATAGTGAAAAAGAAAATATTCTAAGTGAATTAGGCCCCTTTGGAGATTTCAGTAAAGTACTGTAGCACATGCAAGCTTTATTTTCTGTGTTGTAAAATCTATGGTATTTCTTTGAAATTGATCCAGTTTCAAAAAAAATTTTTTTTTTGATGGAGGAACCACATTTTAGTAGGTTCTTTTAAAACATCTTATCGATTCATATTCATTTTCAAAAGCAATAACCCAAGAACAACATTTCATTTTTCGTTCAATTGAAAAATGCATTATTTTGAGGTAAATATCACACATGAACTGATTGAACGAAACTAACAAATTGTTTCATTGTTGTGTGTTAACAAAACATTTGATCGAGATTCAACAGATGGCAATGCACATTTCAAATGCATTGCATTGTGGAAGGAAGTGGTTCTATCCTGAAGATTATTGTTCTATTGTTATTCTACTATTTTGTTTCAATTGAGCATTAAAATGAAACTTAATGGTACTTTTTTTATGTATCTATGTAATATAACTGTAAAGTGTCAAATTTGTAATGTGTTCTATATGTCTGGCACATTATTAAAAAATAGCAACCTCTTTGTAGGACACCCAGTGCATATAATAATACAGTATATACATTTTGTGGGGATGTCCTATTCTAATAAATGCACTCTGTAATTTAGTATTTTTCATTGGAATCCTAATCATCTGAAATAATTTTTTAAGCATGGAAAGATATTTTTTACTTTCTGACATATACATAGTATAGAGAAAGTTTTGTGATGGGTAAAATCGTTGATATTGAGTTTTTTGAGGATGTATCCATTTTGAGGTCCTCGGAGTCCAAAACGTGGTTTTGGAATGATTTCTTTCTGTGATCTGTTATCTGTGCAATGCTATACAGTCTAAATGCCTAGACTGATTTAGATTATATTTGATAATGGACAAGTTTATTTTAATACCTACCTGACTAAAACTCTATTAAAGACCCTGCATGGGGACTCAGCAGAGAAGACTTCAGATAGACATTCCATCAGTCGTGATCTGTACAAGAAAGTTTTTATTTCTGGGCAGTAATAATGCCTATCGTATAGTGTACCAACTGTTAAATTATATTCAACTTTAAAATTTGTATAATTATTATTATACAGATCAACAGAATAAACCCACAGTGGGTGTTATTAACCAATCAACTTGGAAAGTAATTCCACAAGCAATCCTCGAGACAGTTCTACTAGTTGCTAGTCAAAACAACATATACTGCAAAAGTCATACTCTCTTTAGCCTTCATACTCTGATTTCATTTCCCTCCTCAGATTGAAGTGCAAATAGTCCATTGTAACTCAAGTATGGTCTGTTAACTATACTCATGTCACAAGCATTGTAACTCAAGTATGGTCTGTTAACTATACTCATGTCACAAGCATTGTAACTCAAGTATGGTCTGTTAACTATACTCATGTCACAAGCATTGTAACTCAAGTATGGTCTGTTAACTATACTCATGTCACAAGCATTGTAACTCAAGTATGGTCTGTTAACTATACTCATGTCACAAGCATTGTAACTCAAGTATGGTCTGTTAACTATACTCATGTCACAAGCATTGTAACTCAAGTATGGTCTGTTAACTATACTCATGTCACAAGCATTGTAACTCAAGTATGGTCTGTTAACTATACTCATGTCACAAGCATTGTAACTCAAGTATGGTCTGTTAACTATACTCATGTCACAAGCATTGTAACTCAAGTATGGTCTGTTAACTATACTCATGTCACAAGCATTGTAACTCAAGTATGGTCTGTTAACTATACTCATGTCACAAGCATTGTAACTCAAGTATGGTCTGTTAACTATACTCATGTCACAAGCATTGTAACAGTCTGTTACCAAATTATAATGGGTAACATACTTTTAGGCCTAGCGTAGGGTCTACATTTTGGAATGTGATACTGTTTTCTAAAATACTTATCCCAGTGTGCCCATGCCCCATAGATATCAGCTTTGAAGAGCTAAACTAATTAATACTACATTACCGTAATTTAGCCAATTAGTCTACTAAATATTCACTCATCCAACAATAAGACTAATAAAGAACAGAGCAGAAGTTGTGTGTTGCCCATTGTCAACTCATCTCGTTTTAATAAAGTAGTAACAAGTCCAGTTTGGGGATTTAGCTTCTAGTATAACCTCAAACGCCAGGCCCTCAATTAATTAAGCAGCCATTGTGTAATCTAGAATAAAATATAGAACCAAAATTTAACATGACACAGTTCTAACACACCATGCCTGCCTGCCTGTGGAGATGCCTCACTTATCTGTGTTTCTGTAGCATGGCTTGCTCAACTCGGCTACAGTTCTGGTCAGTTGTTTGCTGCCGTAAGACAAAATGGACCTTCCTCAAGATGGTCCAACTTCAACTTTCACTCTCGAGTCAAGTGACTGCGTTACAAGCAGACATATTAACCTAGGAAGAAATTCTATGCACTTACCACATTTGTAATCAGGACAACAATGATTGGCCCTCTGGATTGTCCGGCAGCCACTGTTCACTGGACACTTGATCATTTGACATACTATTGAGGGAGGTTCACATTTACATTCCTCACAAGGTCCTGGGTTAGGCATGATGGCACCTCGCTGATAGATGTCATTGTCAGAAAAACAAACTGTAACATTAAAGATGGATACATTTATCTGTTAATTGGACTGAAAGATTTTATCACAATTATAATGAGAGGGGGTGAGCATAATGTGTTCTCAAACCTGGTATGAAAAAATAAATGATGCAAAAACATTGCACAAATTTTCTTATTCAACCATCCCCAAAACCAAATAATATGAACTAAAACTAATTATTACTAAAAATTTCAGTTCGATAGTAGTCAATTACAAATGTAAAATTTAGATGTTTAAAAAAAAGTATAAGGGTTTAAAATTACTTCATTTGTAATGTAAACATAGCTTCAGTGTAAATCATATTTGATTAAAATCAAGTTCTTAATGACGGTGATAAAAAAAAAAAAAAGTTTTTTTTTGGCAATTTCCAGAACTGTAATATTCTTTCTTACAATTTTGCATCCCATTGGCATTTTTGTAACTTTTGTGCCAATAATTCAAGTAGCAGCATTTTGGTACAATGTTGGAGATATGGCAAACAAGAAGTCTTTGTTTGGGTTCTTAGAGACTATAGATTTGAGAAAAAAATTAATGAAAATCAATAAAGGTGAATTTGAAAAAATCGTAATTTTGTGTGTTTTAATGGTAGATACCGCTAAATTTCTAATAAAAAATAAATTTAAAAAAACCTAGAGATACGGATAAAATATAAATATGGATAAAGTAAACAAAATTTAATTAAAATTGGTCAATGCTTTTGGGCTGTAGAACACTGCTCATAAGACAGAGGACAAACGCTAGATGACAAATCATATTTCTAAAATCTTCTTTTTATATATAGGGGTAGGCCTACACAGATTTTTTTGATCCATTACATAACTTTATCTATACTACTTATATGATAAGGTAAAAAGTCGTAATGGGTCTCACAAAGTAATCGTCCATTTTGATTTTGTCAGCCGTAACGATAATTTAAGTATTTATGATGAATATTTGAAACACTGACGTCCAAGGTTGTGCAAACGTACACTGATCCTACACTTAGAGAGCCAGACATTTTAACTCATTATATATATTTTTCAAAAAATAAAAGAGAATGAAAGAGTATAAGAGAAGGAAGAGGTGGAAAATAGAAAGAGAAAAAAAAGAGAGAAAACAAGAAGTAAAAAGAAAATAAAGTGAAAGCGAAATCGAGAGATAAAAAAAAAGAAGAAAAAGGAAAGAGAGAGAGAGAGAGAGAGAGAGAGAGAGAGAGAGAGAGAGAGAGAGAGAGAGAGAGAGAGAGAGCGTTTCTAAAGACCTCTAATTAATGAAAATAAACATAAGTTGTACAAAATATGATAAAATACTATGAATGAAACAAATTAAACACGTAATAGATTTACAAAATAAAAACATTTCAAACCGCTTCTAATTGTCTGATAATTAACATTTGATTCGGTTCTTGCCTCTAAATATTATTTACTAAAATCAATCAAAATGTTCAGTGAGATTTAAATCCTGTGACATGAAATGTAATGAATTCATTAAGCTTTAATGCAATTACAGTTCTACCCTTAGCAGATAATTATTTCATAGTGAAATTAATCTATCATGCAATTTGCAATTTGGTCCATACGAAAATCATGATATTAAATTCAATCTGTAGACTACAATTTAATTTATTAACGGCAGATATTTGTTTCATGGAGGGTTCATGTTATTGGCAGAGAGAGAAAGAAGGAAAGAGAGAGAGAGAAATAAAAGGAAGAGAACGAGAGAGAGAGAGAGAGAGAGAGAGAGAGAGAGAGAGAGAGAGAGAGAGAGAGAGAGAGAGAGAGAGAGAGAGAGAGAGAGAAAAGAAACAGGGCGAGAAAGTGAAAGTTACGAAAGAAATAAGAAAGAAATAATGAGGCGAGAATAAAAGGAAAAAGTGAAATTTAGGAAGAGAGATATAAAAAGAAGGGCAGAAGAAGATTGAAATATAGGCAACAAAGAGAGCAAAGTGGAAAAGAGAGTGGGAGTAAATGAGAAGGAGATAAAGATACGTGAATGTGAGAGAGATATAAAATGAAATATAAAGTGAGGAGAGAAGATAAATAAGGGAGAAGGTGAAAACGAGGAGGATGTAAAAAAGGGAGAAGGATACAGAAAGAGAGGTAGGGAAAACGATGGAAAGAGAGGTAGGGAAAACGATGGAAAGAGAGAGGGAATCGAAAGAGAGATAGAGAGGAAAAGAGGGAGAAAACGAAAGAAAGAAACTTTCCTTTACAGACTATATTGTATTAATATTTTATTAGCCGTTAGAATAATGAAGACGGTGGAAGTAGATGCAAAGGCATCTACCACGCTTGAACATGCATAACTGCCTTACGTTTTAGTACGTAGTTATGGCGAAATAAACGCGCGCCTAAACTGAGCTTTGATATTAAAAAGCAATTAAAAGAAAATATATACTGCGGTGGATTTTTTTTAAAAGATACAAAAATAAAGTCAAATAAAACAAAACGCAAAACACAAAATAGAGGATTAAGACATTAAAAACAACTGTATTTTTAAACTTTACCCTCGTTTGCTGTAAGATTAGATGCGGCTGGATCATCGAAGTCCAATATTTGTCGTTTGGCTCGATGCAAAGGTACTGCAACACAAAACATAACTTTAGTACATAATAACAGATAAATATACAGGGTCTCTTAAAAGTAAGGTACAGTATAACATGATGACAGGATATTTCTGATAACAATTTTAGAAAGGAACAATTATTTTACATTTGTGGTTCCCAATCTTGAATGTATCAGGATTTCCCCACGGAGGCAAAAATTATAATATAGGTCTATCTAACAGTTGTAATGCGTAGTTAGTGCGGTTAGGTTGGGTAAGTAAAACCATTTGATAGGTACTGTCATGGTACTTACCCAGCCCTATATAGTCTAATAATGTATCCTCTGAAAGTTGGTTTCTTATTGGAAATATTTAGTTGTTAGATCTAGTAGGGTGAGTTTGTAACACAGGTATTTTGAACATGTTATTTGTGTATTACTGCTTTCTTGACACTGGATAGGCCTCCACTCTCTACGCTCGTATCGGTGTCTAGGGTCTGCTGGATCTCTTAACTATAAGAATATCACTTTTATTGTTAGATAAGCGTTCGAAATTACATTTTTTTTACATTCATTTTGTTATTTGTCATCGTAGATAGTTGAGGTTGGTGGCATTGCTTGCAGAAAGTTTTTATTTTATTTTAGAAGCAGTGATAATTTAATAACCTCAGGGATATTTTTCAGTTTTGCGTACAATTACAAAACGTTTTATGTTGTAGTCGTGTTTTAACTCATTTCTAATTAGTTGGTCATAGTTTTTAATTAATTTAAGAATTATTTATTTATTTCATTTTTCGTGAATGTGCATTTATTTTCTTTGTAAGTTTATTTGTAATATTGAGTATGTTTTTTTCTTAACTAATTATTTATGTTTTACTATAACCAATGACTACATAAATACTATAAGACACGACATAGGATAGGGAAATAGTCTACGCTTTACGGGTGCTGTTCGTCACAAGTTTGACACACAGCTATCAGAAAGCGCTAGCAGCAGGTGCTTGACTGTACGCATTCCACTTGGTTGAGACTGTACAACTGTTGACCTCTCTCTCACAAACCTTCTCACTTACTTCCGTCAGCATAGTCAGTGTTGTCAGTTCGTGCGCTGAGATAAGCGATTCTCGACCTTCCCCCGCATCTCTGGTCCCATATGTGGCATCAGTGCGTATGTTTCAAACAATGTTTCTCTTACCCGCCTGAAACATTGTTTGACAGTAGAGCCACCTAGCGCCAGTCACATCAACTTCAGATTCTCTAGCAGAGCGACCTAGCGGGTATTGGACAACTCAAGAATAAGCGTAGAATATTTAACATGGCCATGTCGTGTCTTATAGTATTTATGTAGTCATTGCTATTACTTGGGCAACTCCTTTTGTAGGCTACTACTTTAAAAGTTGTATAAATAAAATAATTTATAAAATCTAATTTAGTGGGCACACTAAATATCTAAGATCTAATTACATCTAATGTCAGCACATTATAGTCCCCATATATCAAATTTCATGCTGCTATCGTGCTCACGTACTGACGACAACGACTGATGGACGGCAGGTCGAAAATAATTTTTTTTTTCGTTTGTTGATGCCATTAAATGTGAAGATGAGTGAAAAAAAACGGTCGAATTTTCATCCAATTAACTACTCTTCGTATACTGGGAAAGTAAAAAATAAAAACTTTATTTCAAATTCTCAAACTATTTGTATAATTATTGTTTAAGTTAAAGCTGGAAATGTATATATAAAACTGATGTAATGTGTGATTTCTATTCAAATTTCTTGTGGTAGTTTGTAAGTTTATATTTGTATTTAATTTGGAAGCCATTATTGTAACTTCACGCTAAGACTGATGTAGTGTGTAAGATTCGGAGGAGTGCGGTTGGTTGCCGGGTTTTTCTTTCATTCCGAGTGTATTTTAAGTTGTTATGTTTAAGTGCTATCCTTTTTTATATACATCCCAAACAGGTTTTAACCTAGGGATGTTATTATTGTTTCCCTTATATGTAAGGTTGTGTATATACTTGTATGTGTAAAGATAAGGAGCAATAAATATCATTATCATATCATATCATAAAACTTATTAAATAATACATTTTGAATAATCATATCGTTGAAGAAATAAATTGTAATAAGTGAAACGAGATACATTGTTGTTCACTCCACATCTTGTAATCCAACTAGAGCTCTACATGCGGTACCATTTTGATTTTTGTATAGGTAACTATGTATTGTTCATGTCGTTGCTATTTTATAGCAAAATTTCAACAATTTGCGTTGCAAATACTTTTTGATGTAATAATTACTTCACCCTCCATAACTCCGTTATGTTTCACAATACGTTACTTCACTTTAAAATCAACAAAATTGAGAATTTTGTGTTATTATAAACTACGCACTCGCTCTATTGCGTCAAGGTTTAATAGAATGAGCGTATTGAAATCACTCGTGGGGCGCATGCGCACTTTAATAACTTTCACAGGTTCATATTACTACGCTTCTATGATTTAAGATTCATGAAAACTAGGTCTCTGAAGGATTGTATAAAGTCTAAATAACCTAAAAATGCCATAAAATTGTCATTCAAAAGTGAAATGCGTTGCAAAAGAGTATAAAAATGTTGCGGAAAAGAAGGTATTTGGAAGACAAATTACTTATATTTTGCGAGAAAATCGCAACGATAGGAACAATACATATTTACCTACTTATTATTTGTAAGAGCGACAGCTGAAAACCCCATTTCAAACAAATATAAAGTCGCAATAAGAATTAAAATTCATTGAGTTTAACAGCGGATTACCATCTCCTACTGATATGCAAAATCGAGTTAGTTCTGTGCTGCCGAATTTAGCCTTCAGTGTGTTGACACCAAGATAGATCAATAAGATTTTCTTCTTTCATAAAATTAAATTTAGATCAAATTTGGAAACGAATGGGTATTGCGACCTTGGCAGTTTTTTCTTTATAATTCATTAAACAAATCATTTTTGTTTTGTTTGTGACTGGGCCAGTTTGTTATCTTTCGCAAACAACTGCTGTAGTTTTTTTTTTTTTTTTTTTTAATTTTTTTTTAATACAAGGGCTTCATTCATTTTTTAAGAAAAATAAGTATTTTGTTTAAAAATTCAGCAGAAAAAAAAGAAACAGTTAACATTTAAGATGAATGATTCAGTATTATAAAATTGTACAAAGATCATTTTGTGGTTGGGATAATGAATGCTGCAAGTTATACCAGACAATTGGTGTAATTTAGCTTGAGCTATTTGTTCAGGTAAATATTGACGTAAGAAATAGCGTTTGGATAGTGAGTTGATTCTAAGATGCAAATATTTGACTAATTGAGCTTAATTAACCACACAACGATACTGTACTTCCCAGTTATTGTTATAATTAAGATTTTAAAATATCACTTATAGAAAAATGTGCTTTCTGACAGGTATCTGCACGCATAACTTGTACTAACTTGATAAAATTTTGAAAATAAAAAATTAGCTCACACATTATTTTGTTATCAATTTCACGAAATTGGCACAAAGTCAGTAGGATGGTCGGGGGAGTGGGAAAATAATTGGTCCATGTTGCAAGTAGAGGTCATACTGTAATGATGGAAGGGTACAAGTCGCCGAAAAAAGACTTACGACTCCTACAAGATCGACATTCTGGAAGGTCTTCACCAATAAGAATACCTGGAATGAGGGCGAGCTGTCATCTATAAAATCGGCGAATAACACTTACAAAATTAGAAAAATATTTGTGGATTACAAAAACGATTGTTTCTAAACTTTTGACACAGGGTCTTAGCATGAAACCAGGAAATTTTTGTGGTTTCAGAAATTGTATGTTGCTAAGCCTTCAACTTGTGTTACACGGTAATGACATAAACATTGAATAGCCGTCTTTTTGTTGAGCAAAATTAATATTTGAAGTCTATGATATATATTCTAGGAATTATTGAGGTTTTCAGCTGCTTCCCATATCTTTCAACATTGCAAAACAAGTGTTCCTTTTTATTTTTAAAAGATTGTTAAATAAAAATCATGCAACCTATTGTAGGCACTGATAATATTTTCCAACTTATCGCAAACAAAAAAATTATAATATCTTATTTTACTAGAGAATTCATTTAATTTAGAATAAAACTTGGTAACTCATTACACTCTTTGAATAATAAATATTATACATCCTCTTACACGATTTATCAACTAGTTTTTTCGGTGTTAATAAATTTGTCCACCCACTGCTCTAGTTATCTTTTGTAATAATGAAGAAGCATTTCACAGTTGTTCCCTTTCATGGTCACTCGTAGCAGCTCAGTGCATTCGAGATAGTTCTTGCCCTTGTATGTAATTGCCGAATCATCTGGACATAATTGAGCTACAACTGTAGCATTGCTTTATCTCTCTCTCCCTCTATCCCACTCAATTACAGATAAACGACACAATTGTAGAACGTTATAATGACACAGATATCACCGTTAAGATGAACCTGTAACGGGATGGAAGTATTGGGTGCAGTTTTTTTGTTAAGGAAACGCGTACATATACAGGTTCGGTTAGGTTAGGTTAGGAGAGGTTAGGTTAGTAATAATTAAACTGCCAGATTCTTTTATTTAAACTTTCGTTCCATGACTTAACGTCATGAAAAGGATTTATTCTTCACTCTGTTTAAATGTTCATTAGTACAGTAGAAATTGATTTTCGAAGAAACACAGTGTCAAAAAACTTCGGGAAGTTGTTTTAAAATAGTTCCTTTTTGAAGAAATCAATAAGTCCCTATTTCTTAGAAAAGTAGATTTTTTAGAGGAAGTGGTGAAAGAGATGAAATTTGTTTTTATGTTTATTTCTTAAAATATAAATTTTACGAGAAAAAAAACTTAATACAATATTTAAAAAATATGAAATTCCCACAATTCATAATTTGATTGTTACTAATTTTTGATTTTTACTCGTTTTGATATGATTATAATCCCCAAAATTAATTTATTCCTCCTTTAATGTACAATGTGTTACACATACAGGTATATTTCGAAATATCTAATCATCTATTCCAGCAGGGATGGCAGCACAATTTGTAATCATCTTGTATTTGAATAAAAAAATACTATCTTGAAATATTATGTACTGTGAATATAGGGGCTCGCTTATATGCGTGGCAATCTAGTATATTTCTACATCTTTACAACCATATAAATATAAATGCCCATATACATTGAACACATAAAACATATATTTGGAATAGAGAGACGTGATTAGTAAAACTAAAAGAAACTTATTCATTATACTTGAAAAACCTAAATTATCCACCTATATATTGTATATATAACCTGTATATATCTTGTATATATATAATACACGTATATTGTACCATATATCCTGCACCTCACATACATCATCAATCAAAAATTTGATTAAAGATTTTGTTTTAATATTTTCAGAAAACCAGACATTTATAAAGACTGAAGCTATTTAACTATTTCTGTCTTTTAAATTATATATATATTGAGATGCCAGGTTTTAAGTTTGTGTTGTAATTGTTTCACCTCAATACTCTGTTTTAGGTAGAGTGGAAGCAGATTACAACATTTTGACCTCAGAAATACGAGAAAAATTTGGAAAATAGTTATTTAAACTTTTGGTTTAAAAAGTCTAGCTCTCTTGTTACGATACGTTTATCAGTTCGTTTGTTCCCGCTTCGTATATAAAACGATTATAGCACTTTAAGAAATACGAAGGATTTAAAGGAAGAATATCTAATTTATTTACAGAGGAAAAGAAAATTCCCGTTTTCTCTTAAACGAAATTATTGTTATAAACTGATTTTGGGTAATTTCTAACGGCTTGGTTATTGATTTCTTCGCTCCTCCCCCAAACTTTTAAGCCATACATTAATCTGGAATGAATTAAAGACAATTTAATTTGGGAAGTAGTAATATTTAAAAAATAAAATTTCGTAATAAACCTTCTTGTAATTGGTTCCTCTGCTGTTTCCAAGACAGATTTACATCTAAATGACGACTAGATATTTCGTGTCTTTTACCTGATTTATTTGTGGGAAATTACATTCTGTAATATTAAAGCAGATATCATTGATATAATATTTTAAAACGACGATAAAAAATAGACAATGGCGTTTTAACTACAACTCCCCCCCCCCCCTCATAATTATTGCGAGCTTTACTTGTTAATAATTCAAGAACCATGTGTCGTATCAGATATACATTTATGAAACACAAAATAACAAGAAACACACAAATTTGTATTACGTAATAATGAAAAATTAACGTTCAATTGTCATTCCCAGTTAAGAATTTTAACAGTTTTGAATAACAATAAGCCATATAAACCGTTAACTATTGCGAGATCTAAGCAATAAACACAAATAAGGTAATCGCTATACAGTATGTAGAGTTAAGTCCTTAACTTTTGCGAGATATAAAATTTAAACCCAATTGTCACACATTAACAATAAGTCATATATATTGTTTAGTTTAGTGAAATGTAAGCAATCACTCACAACACAGTGTGAATCCCCACAAATAAAGTATCCAGTATATAAGTTAATAAAAAAATAATTTAAAACACCTAATATAAATTTTCAAACAAAACAACTGAATTCGAGCATTTATAACAGCTGTTTAAAATTAATTATTGTCATAAAACATGTTTTATATTCATAACAGGCATGTTATTTAAATGAAAAATTTTATGTTATCATAAAAATAATTCATAACAGTTGTTATAAATTCTCAAGCAAAACAAAATAAAACACATTTGAAAAATTATAACAGCTGTTTCAAAACATGTTATTTACTCATAACTTATTTAAATGGTAAATTTATTATAAAATAAGTGTTTCCAAGAAAATGAATAATTTTCGGCAAATCTACAGTTAACACTGTTTAATTTGACACGTTAATAATTAAAACCTTCCATAAAATAAAGAAAAATGCGACTGGCGATTTAGCGAATTATTTTTGGGAAAAAAATATTGTAACTCACGATCGATTTAAAAATTGTATTTGTACTTCTGGTTTTTTTTATTTCAATCATAACGCGGTCAGTTTTCATCAAGGAGCAACAATAAGGACTCCACATAAAGGCAATTCATTTCTAAAAAATACCTACTTTTCTCTAGATACTAACAATTAAAGCGCCGTAAAAATAGTGTAAGCGCGTGGGGGTAGTTTCAGCGTCAATTTTAAAACGTCATAACTCGGTTAGTTTTAATAGTTTCTAAACGAGTAAAAAACAAAATTTTAGCGAATTTTATGGTATTCAAATAATTTATTAAAAATGTTTCGTAAAATGAATATTTCAAGGGATAATCATAAAACCAGATTTTTCATCCCTTTCGTCCCCTCCTCTTAAATTTTGATTCTTCGTAAAATTCAGGACTTCTTAGATTTTTCTTGACATTTTAAATTATTCCCTTTTTAAGAGCAATGTAAAGCTATTTTTACTGTACTAAATACTGTCTTATATGAGTATATTATTTGTGTATTTGAAGTAAACAAATGATAATGTGTAATATTAGAGTTTTATTATCAGATTGTAACAATTTTAAGATTTGAAACGAGTTTTATCTAATTTCTACAGAAAAGATGCTTTATTTTCTTCCCAATGGTTACTACTACATCTTTGACCATAGCTTCAATGTTATAAGTCTATAAATATGTTATAGGATGAAGAGAAACAGTGGGTTCGAATTTCCCGACCAAACTAAAATCGAAAATGGACCCTTAGTTAGCCTACAGATTTTATGCGAGTCATAAATTGTTTGATAGAAATTATGTAAAAATTAGACAAACAATTTTGGCTGCCATTTTGTTCACAAAGCAATGAGAGAGAAAAATACCAGATGACACTACTTACTAAACTAAAATTTGAATTTGAAGTAGATTAAACGACCTCCAGACTATACGAAATAAAGTGGTTCTGAAGAAGTTTTGTAATAAATATATATACATGAATTGTTCAGACGTTTACAATTTGCGATAGACAGCAACATTTAATATGTTTTGTTTGGCAGAGATAATATATAACATATCGTCTTATTTTATTATTAAAATGTTTCGTTCCATTTTCTTCTTCCCTTCTTAGTTATGAAGAAAAAACCTTTTCCCCTCCCATCTTTTAAGATTGTCCATTGATATTTGAAACCATAATGACAGAATATATATACGTAAAAAAAGAATGGTTAAAAGAAGATTAAAAAAGAATGGTGCAAAACTAAGGTTAATTTATTTCATAAATTCCATATTGCGTTATGATTAAAATAAGTTTATTACTAAATTACTTACGTCTTAGCAATCTTGTGATTAGTATTTATTTATTAATATTTCATAAAAGCTGTT
Source organism: Aphrophora alni (assembly GCA_963513935.1). Classification (NCBI taxonomy): domain Eukaryota; kingdom Metazoa; phylum Arthropoda; class Insecta; order Hemiptera; family Aphrophoridae; genus Aphrophora; species Aphrophora alni. Next base: position 90,124,348 of record OY740772.1, read on the forward strand.
TCGGTGTAACATATACCATCATCAGATGAAACAACACGTTTACACAACACACTGATACACATTTCACAAAAATAAATAAACATAAAATGTTTGGTACTGCAGTACAAGTCGAAAATAATATAAAATAAAGTTTAGATAGTTTAGATAATATAGCTACATCTTTCTAACGTGGTGGTCAACTGTTCACTCAAATGTGAAATGTGTATCAGTGTGTTGTGTAAACGTCTTGTTTCATCTGATGATGGTATATGTTATACCGAAACAGCTGTAATGAAATATTAATAAATAAATACTAATCACAAGATTGCTAAGACGTAAGTAATTTAGTAATAAAATTAATTTATTTGCAGACGAGGAGTCACAAAATCATGAAAACTGCGTAAAACAATTTGTTATATTAACAAGTTTTAATGAGCATTATAAAAATTTTAATATGCACTACAAATGCTCGATATGAGCGCCGTTAGTAACTCTGCAAATATCCAAGGGATATTCCAACTCCGTCCACATACTCTGCAACATTTCCTGTGTTATGGATTGCACTGGTTCTGTTATACGCTGTCTTAAGTCTTGCAGGTTTTGAGGCATAGGAGAGTATTAAACTATGTCTTTGACGAATCCACACAAGAAAAAATCGCAAGGAGTTAAATCCAGTGATCGTGGCGGCCAGGGCAACAGATGTCTGTCTTCATTTCCAGAGCGACCAATCCATTGAATAGTAACAACATGAGTTTGAGCGAACTCCAAAACACAACATGCTTTTTCTTGCTTTGTGGTAACCATTTGATAAACGGTTTAGCGTTAGTCAACCAAGCAACCAAGACAAAACATGACCTTATCAAAACAAACTTATAAACATACCCTTTCTATTGTTGCAACAATCAGCTGTTTTAATTCATGCAAAAGTATTGACTTTTAGTTTTGGACCATTATTTTTGAATCACCCCGTATATATTTATGCGCTTCAAATTACATTTTACGTGTTATAAATAATAAAAATTAACAAAACTAGAGTTTAAAAAGAAAGTTAATCGTTAGTTAAAAATATCAAACTTCTTAAATTTTGTTTTCCAGAATAATATTACATAGTCGTTTAAAATTCAAAGGAAAAGAGCAAAATATAGTCGTTTAAAATACGGTGTTTCTGCGAACGTAGTTAATGTTGAAAGTTATGTAAAATGACTGTCTATTAAAGGTTATAGAGCTATAAATAGTGTATATTATAGAGGTGGGTTAGAGTTTATATTGTTTCTATTTTACTTTCTCCATCCTAAATAGTATCACATCAAAACATTCGTACTGAAATTAATTTCATAGTTAAATGTATTGTTTTAATGTACTTGTGTTTGAAATGAACCGATTACACAGTGAAATATCAAACTTTTAGTCTGACGTTGTAACAATTTTAGACTTTTAGAAGGGGTTTCTTTACCATTTCCAAACGTATTACACTAGTTTATTTTCTTTCCAAGGGACGCCACTCCTAACTCCTACTCCAACATTAACGCTTCAATGGTTTAAGCCTAACATGAGTTTTTTACGAACATCCTATTGTAATGATATGTATATAAATGTAGCAGTCAGGTTTTTGTAAATGAACGTAAATTACATAAAATATTGTACAAAGTACTCGTGCAAGCATGAGATGATTATATCAGTATATTCTACAAAACGAATATAAACTAATTATTCTGTGCACGGTTTACATTTTAAAATACAATTTCCATATGTATAAAATCAGTAATGATAGAAATACGTGGGGGGGGGGGAGTCTATATTTTGTAAACTGTGAAGTGGTGTATTTTCGTGATACAGGTTGGTTCTCGAAGTAACGGAGAAACTTTCAGGACTTATTGTACTGATAAATAAAACGAAAATTGTATGTAAACTTATGACCAAAAACACTTACTTTCACGTGTATTCTCCATTTTTAAAACACACTATAAATTTGGAAATAAATATGATATAATAATATAGTACCAAAAACTACAAATATAATTTCTTGGTAATTGTTTAAACCAACGAAGATTAGCCTAAAAACAAAAACAAAAATGGAATTCTGATAATTTTATCACTGAATCTCTCTTTAGACTTTATCAATATATTATGGTATTAAGGTGAAAACTCAGAAATTTGAAAATGTCAAACAAAACCTCAAAATTGGTTTGATACTAGGGAACTTACTAAAGAAATTAATTAATTAATTTTTGATAATAAGTTATCCAACGAGTTAGTGAAGCAAATTTATTAAATCGTCTTTTAAGAGGTTTTGTATTTATAAGAGGAAGATATTTTGCCTCTTGTAAATGTTTTAAAAAGTTGACAGTTTTTGAGATATTTGAAATTCATTATTTGTAACGCCGTCACTTTGAAAATATACGTAATAAAGTATTTGTTTGTGATACTATAAAACGTGTAACATAACAAAACAGATTTACCAAATCTGGGCTCAATATATTGCCTATTTTCAAAGTTATAATTATTTTGTAAAAACAACGGGAAAAGGAACATTTTGGAACCTTTGTTTAAATAAACGTTTTCTTTATTTTTACCAATAGAACACTTTCTGAAAATTTCTTCGAGGATCACTTTGTATATTATTCCTGTTACTAGGCAATTTTAGTAATTCCGATGAGGTTATTATTGTCCTATCACTAAACCTATTTGACTCTATTTAGGCTCTTACCAACCACAGAAACTGAATCACACGGTATCGATGTACGAGCTTGTAACAGAGAACAGAAATGAAACGAAACCTTGCTAGAGCAAACAGAAAAAGAACTTATAAATCACAAGATAATAACGACAACCAAACATTTTTAGAGTATAGAAAGCGTTTCTTAAAACAAAAGCTAATTAACCCAATTTTAAAAATCGCTAAAATGCTTGTTATTAAAAAAAATAAATAAAATTGAATTGAAGTGATATTTTGATTAAAATATTTTTGAACTCCAAATTAAACATGGAACTTATAAAGTTCTTATTTATTTTATCGATTTCCATTATTATATATTCGGACCATATTCTTGAATTTTTTGGGAATCAAGAGATGTTATTTAAAAAAAAAATTGTGCGTAGTTTACATTATTGTATATATAGTGTCAAATATGTTTTTATAACTCTATTTATTGCTGTAGGAAAACGTTCAAAATGTTTTATACTGCGCGAACCGTTATAGGTCTTGTAACAAAGGGCGTACCTGCCCGCGAGTTGAATGTTGAAAAATTTAACTTTGTGTCTTCAACTATTTAAAACTTTGTAAAAACCTTTTCGTATTGTAGTACCTCAAAATGTGATAAATTTCCCACACTCTCCAAGCGATGAAAGACAAAAATGTATTTCAGTTTTAAACGTCAATTAGTTCTTCTACTATCAAAAATAATTAAAATTTCATTATAAAAAAGAAAATAGAAAAAGTTGAAATTGAAAGTAGTACGTATTACAACTCACGAAAAAGTTTTGATCAAAATGTTAAGACGCACATTCCAAATTCCAAAACAATTGGACTACAACATAAAGTATCTATGTGATAATATAACTCTATTTAAATATTAAATAACGCCCTAACTAATTCAATTATTTTTGATATCACCAACTCCGTCCCTCTATCTTAATATTACCAAAATACTTCTACACTCTTAGGTTGAAATGTTGTTAATTAAAATTTGTAAGGATGGTGATAGACGGTCTTATTGCCTATATATGTTGTATGTTCAAAATAACATGTTACTTGATTAAAAACAGTTAAAAAATTTATGAAATTATTATATATCAAAGAGTTTAAAAACGCAAAATTCCCTTCGACGAAAGATTAATTTATTTCAATTGTATTGGTCATTTTGTATGCCTCTGACTAATAGGTTATTGTTAACAATAACTTTTAAGTTTTGTTTTCTCGTAAAGTCTTTTACATAAATACCAGTTTAATATTTAAAACGTGAAGGAAAATTAACAAAATATAATCGTTCAAATTAAGGTGTTTCTGCGGTGAAGTTACTAGTTATTGTTAGAAGTTAAGGAGAATAACTTTGTCTAAAAAGTTAATAAAGTTATAAATAGTTTGTATTTAAGGAGTTAGGATTGTTTTATAATCTACCTTCCTGTCCAAAAACTAAGTATGACATTAAAACATTTTGTCGTAATGTATGAATCTATGTTTGAAATGAGCAGATTACAAAGTAAAATATCAAAGTTTTAGTAGGAGGTAGTAACAATTTCAGAGTTTCAGAATGGGTTTTCTCTCCCGTCACCACAAGGGATTATACACCATGTTTTATTTTCTTTGGAAGGAATGCTTCCCCTATCTCCTCCTTCCATAACAACGATTCAATGTTTTCAGCCTAGTGTTATTTCTGTACTCAAAAATCCAACTCTAATATAACATTACACACATAGTAGCTTAACTTTTTGTAAATGATAATATTAGAATTTCCTTGTAAAATATCAACAATATAATTTGTAAAACAGAAAAAATGACGCTAATTGTGAAAGTATTCCTGAATTTACGAGACGATTGTGTTGACTCCTACAATTTTTTGGGGTTAGATCTCAGTTTTTCATCTTCTCATCTCTCTCTCTTGAACAACCGTTATGCATTCGAAGGCTAGAGTGTCTTTTTTTATAATATTTTATTTATTTATTTTATAAGGGGACGTTTATCGAGATGTTTTACGCCTTTAAAAGATGGAGGAAAAACCAAATATACACTATTTACTTATCAAGAAGGAATGAACGATGAGGGGGGGGGGGGGTAGTTTATACAGTGCTGGACTGAAGTGTTCATTGTTTTAAATTATTCCTACACCTATAAATTTAGATTTTTTTTTTTTAAACGAGTATGCCACTAAACTCTAATTCTATTCAGTTTTGGTTCTTACCAACTGCAGGAAAAAAATACTAAAGCGAGTTATTGGATCGAATTGGAAATCACTGAAGATTGTTAAGTCAGTGATACTATTGAATTCCCTGTCTTGAAAAATTTGTTGAAAATTCCGTAAAAATACATTGATCCGTTAGGAAGATATTTTGCTTAAATAAAGTTATAACTACTAGATAAACCAAAAACATTATTTTTTGAATTTAAACTAGACTAACGCAAAGATCAGACTAGATGAAATACAGTGTATCCAAAGCAAATAAATTATAAATGCATTAGCAGGAATCAAATATAATAATTCCTCATAAATTGATGTTGACTTTACGTCCAATAGAGGATGACAGACTATCGATACTAGACGCTGAAACTCATCCTTGTTCCCGCCTTGTTATGATTTATCCATGACTTAAGATAGCTGAAGATTTATTACTTATTGGGTTTTATTATGATATAGCTGTTTCGTGTAACTCAAGGCAATATCATATGCACAGGCAAACATATTCTGAGTTTTGTGATTGGTTGAAAGATTTGTAATAGGTGCCGAGGAGAATTGGTAAACCCTGATGATGTTATTTGTTAGATTTTTAATATTCTCCTATAAATTGTTAAACATTCATGATGCCCTTAGGGGCTTAGTTGAGTACCGGCTTCGCAATCACGTGGGGCCCTAGCTGGATCTACACTTTTTCTTGTAGTCTTGAGTTAGATAACTCTCTTTCATTTTTCCTAGCATGCATCTCCTGTTCTCTTCAACCCTGACGGTATTTGAATATTCAAAGGCTATGTGTCTCTTTTTTATGAGGCGAGAGGAAAATGTCTAATATTGTCTTATTTTGAAGCTATTTGTTCTTATTTTTTAATTTGTGCATTACGACGAATTTACCACAAACGAATAAATAAAAAAAGCAACATTTTACTCTAAACTGTGCAAAATGATTTTACGTATCTAACTGTCTTAGTGGCATTTGAAAAGTTGTTTAGAGGATGTGACGTTTATATCTTTGCACATAGACTCACGGATATTTGAGGGTTCCTTGAAAGAAACCCTTAAAACTAAAGAATAAGGGAAAGACTAAAATGACGTGACGAAGCACGGTGCTGAGGGTGACTGAGGTGAGAGCGTTTTTTAAAGCCTCAAGGAAATGCAAGACACAAGTCAAGTAATTTATCTTTGTTAGTGCACCTGAATCTATGTTCAGAAATGTAAATTTAGTATTTTTTGTGATAGTTTAATTTTATGAATGAACTGAAAGTGTATTATAGAAATTGCTATAAAATAGTCGATGCGATGTGAGTGAATCTAAACAGTACGATATTCTATATTCAAGACCGGAACAGGAAGGTCCCAACGGACTAAAAAGAAACAGAGCTCTAGGCAAGCGTAAGGAAATATCTCCTGCGTTTTGTAATGTAAAAATATCCAGTTCTTTATTTGCAGCAGATGTAGTTTTTACATCAACCAGTATTGTTTTGCTGTGTGCTGCTTAGACTGTGTATATGTGAAAAAGATTTGTCCACCCATTAACAACTGATGTAACAATTTATCGCCAACGATATTTAATGTTTTGTTTGACAGCTGTAGTACATACTATTTCGCCATAATTTTAGCCTGATTTGATTATCCACATCAATGAATTCATTTGAATTGTTTCATTTTCAACCAATTCCCTTTATAAATAAAAATACATCTAGATTTCTACCCATCTCCAGTTATGATTTCACTGACAAAGTATACGATGTATATGGTAAGTTTGGTGATAGTAAAAAATTACGACGTTCGTTTTTTGACTGATATTGACGTTTCATGACTGCAAAAGGATTTTAGACATATCGTCCATCCGTCGTCGTTGTCGTCTGTATGTAAGCACGACACTAGCCACAAAAATAAAGATAGGAAGATGAAATTTGTCGGGGACTATACTGTGAATGGAAATAAGAAAAATTGTCTTAATAATAAAACTGTTGGCTAATTTAAACAGTTTTTTTTATTATTTTATTTTTTTATATATGTGTCGTTTAACTTATAACACAATAAATTAGATAAAAAATAGTAGATTACCACTCTACATGTACCAACCCTACCTCTCCGATGATGAATATTGAAGTTACTGGCAAGTTGCGAGATCCGGCAGGACCGAGTCATAGACACGAGCGTAGCGAGTGGAGTCCCCTCAGACATGTATAGCTTCTAGACCCACCAGAGCTGAGAGTCGGACACTCTCAGTAGAAAGAGTGGAAACATTTGAATATATATAAGACATCAATGACGCCCGTTAGGGTTTAACCCTTACAAAGACCAGTGATATTCCCAATTACAAGGTCAGAAACCCTGTGTAACAACGTTTTAAACAAATTTACCCTAGTGAATAAGACTCCTTGATCTACCAATAATAACCTTTGGGTATTACATTTAGAGGATCCACTTGTATTACATTATAAGATGGGCTGGGTTAGTACCATGATTGACCCATCAACTTCTTTTCCTTTCAGATTTGTATCGATGATGACAATAAACACGGAACTTATATTTAGATGTTTAAAATTACATTATACTTGTGAAAATCAAATCCAAAATAACAGAGATCAATGTTTAACGAAATATGGAATTATCATATAAGTTTACCAAAGTGGTTTAAAACTCTACACTTTTCTTCGAAAAACTAAATTATAAAAGTGCTTTCAAATAAATTTTATTCGCCATTTTGTAAACTTCTGACAGACCGGTTATTATTGAGAATTAATTTCAAACTTTCATTCCCAGAATTATATTTTACACAGTCGTTTAAAATTCAAATCATAAATAGAAGGGAAATGAGTAAAATTTAATCGTTTAAACTACGGTGAATTTGCAGCTGCAGTTATAGCTAATGATGGAAGTTACGTAGAATAACTTTGTCTATTAAAGGTTATAGAGTTATACATAATTTATATTTAAGCAGGTGGCAGAAAGTTTGTACGTTATTTCATAATCAAAATCTTCATCCAAAAACTAAAGGATGACGTCAAGACAATATTTAAATATATAAATTATATATATGCATATTTATTAATTTGAAGTGAACAGATTACAAAATGAAATATCAAACTTTTAGTCCGAGATCGTAACAATTTTAAAGATTCAGAATGGGTTTTCTATTCCGTTCTCAGAAAGGATTTATAGACCATGTTTTATTTTCTTCCCAAGGGATGCTTCCCCTCCCACAACAACGTTTCAATGTTTTAAGCCTAGTATGACTTCTGTCCCATATAAGTGGTTTATAGAAATGGAGCCCAGCTTTTGTTGAATTACTATAAGTTCAATTTTCCTAATACATTTTTAACATTGTAATTGCGAAACCAAATGTTTTTGAAACTGTTCGTACATTTATTAGATGATTGTGATAACAGACTCTACAAACAAATATAAATTAATTAGTCCGGACACGTTTTATATTTTTTTGAAAGAAATTTCCATACGTAATAAAGTCGTCGAGGACGGAAATGAAGGATTGGGGGGAGGGGTTGGAATTTTGTAATCTCCTGGACTGGAATAATCCTTGTTTTTTATTGTGTCTGCAATTAAGCACTTAATGATTTCGTTCAGGATTTTACTTTCTCACATATATATGTAGTATAGAGAAAGTTATGTGATGAGTTAAAAACCAATGTCGATGTTTTTGGGGGCATATAAAATTTGAGTTTACCTGAGTCTAAAAAAGTGGGCGTCTAGCTTATTAATAAGGTTTATTCGGACTTTTGCCATCAATTGTGGTATGGAAAATTTAATACACGACGTTTCGAGAGTATAAATCAATTCCCGTTTTCAAGAGTGAAACTAGAACATAAAAGAGCTAAACCACCAACATAGTAAACAATAGTAAACTAAGACCATTTTGAAAACTAAAATTAAATCTATTACCTCAGAAAAGTTTTCAAACCTAGAAACTAGGCCTGAGCAGTCAAAGGGAAATGTTACGATTCCCTGAAATTCAATAAACTTTTTAAAATTTTATCATGACGAAATAAAATTTGATATGTGGTCATATTTTACACATATATCGGGACTTTTATTCAATCTTTTGTTTACTCGAAATTTGGACATATTTGGGTCCAGAAATTAAATGACAATTTTTCTCAAAACTGCCTTTAACGATTTTCATCGAATTTTTCTCATTTATAGCACCGTTAAGGACCCAAACAAAATTTATTGGTCACCATCTATAAAAAAAAATGACGATATCAATTTTGATGATTTTAAAAACAAAATATTAGGCTATTGGGTGTTTTAACATGATTTAAATAAATATACGATTTACACTGGGGACGTGTTTATATCACAAGTAAAGCAAGTTTACACCCTTAAAATAATAATAATAATAATTCCAAGACACCGCACATTTTCACTTTTTAATGGACAACTATCGAAGTGACGTTTTTGGTAGTGATTCATTTTGAATAGTTTTTATTTAGTTTTGTAAATAGTGAAATGAGAAAGTTTGTGTAATGTTTTTGCATAATTTATATTTCTTTCCAATTTAATAACACGTTATATTCATCCCCTCTCATTATGATTGTGATAAAATCTTTCAGTCTAACTAACTGATAAATGTATCATCTATTAATGTTTCAGTTGGTTTTTCTGAATCTATCAGCGAGGTGCCAACCTAACATAACCTGAAGAATGCAAACGTGAACCAACCCTTGGTAGATCAAACGTCCAGTGGCTGCCGGACAATCCAGTGAAGCAACCATTTTTGTTCTAATTACAAATGTGGTAAGTTACTTTCAACTAAGTTATTTCGTATCCTTGGGATAAGGGTAGTTAATAGACCATACTTGGGTCATAAAGGACTGTCAAGACGTAAGGGAAATCAGATTACGAAGATAAATAAAAGCATGGCTTTCTCAGAGTAAGTTATTCTGACTTGGAACTAATTGAATTGTTGTTAGGATGGCTTTTAGGGTTGCCTTTCTACACTTCCTAAGATGCTTGGTAATTGATTTATAACAGTCTGCGTATTTATTTTAATAACTTGATTTTAAGAAAATATGATTTACCCTGAGGACGGGTGTATAGCACAAACGAAGAAAGTTATGGTCCACAGAGTGTTTGGTAAATGTTTACACTTTGATTGACAACTTCTAATTTTGGTTGGTTTACATTTGGTTTTGGGGTAGGATGATTGAGAAAGTTTGTGTAATAGTATTTACATTGTTTATTACACTAGTCTCTCACTAAACTAACGGTCTTGTTGCACTCGGTTGTTTCCAGTGTTACCAACTGGAGGTACGGAAAAATTCTAGACAGAGCAAATTATCCTTTATTGTGATTTATCCATGCCATAAGATAACTGGAGATTTATCACTCATTGGGTATCATAGTAAAGGGGAATGTTTCTTGTTGAGGCAGGCAGATAGTAAACAACATATTCTGTTTGGTGATTTATTACAAGATCAGTCACAGATGCTGAGATATTGGATCGAGCGGAGTGAGTAATATGTTACACTTTTACCTCAATTATTTTTTGGATATTTCTTCATTTATCCCCGATTTCTGTTAATCATATACAGAACGTTCTCAAAAAACTGAACAACTTTTAAGGACTGAAAATATTTTCATAAGAGGCATATAGAAAATTTCTTCAATTAGAAGTGACATATATATCCTTTAGTTTTATTATATATATATATATATATATATATATATATATATATATATATATATATATATATATATATATATATATATTTAGTAAACCTCGTCATGGTTGCCATAGCCAAAAGGTAGTCAATTCGGTGATTTAACTTTGATATCTTATTAACAAATTATGTGATTGTTCAGAAAATCGATGTCGAAACTTTGTGTTGATATACATTTTGAGTTGAGGTCCTTTGAGTAAAAATAGTGGTTTTTGAAGTGATCTGTCTATATATGTAGTACTTTAAAATTGAAACTCGTGGGCCTATTTTAATTAATTTTGAAATATGGAAATAATTTTGTCATGTCTAGGGTCTTTATTTTTTGGTAACTAAACATTTGTGGGTATCACAACGACTACGATTAACATTTGAGCGAGTGAAGCCTCCATGGCCCCATAAAACGTATGTATCACCATTTCTCAAAAAATACCAGTGTTCGAGTTATCAATTAAAAGCTGTTATAAAATACATATTATCTCAAAGTCAGTTCTACCGATTTCATTCGCATTTTAGTAAAATAGGATTATATATAACGGTTGAGGAAAATTGTGAAAAAACCAAAATGAAGTTCTTTAAAAAACTCGGGACGAAGGAAGAAAGTTTAGGTTCTTTTAGTTTTGTAATAGGGAGTCGAGATTTCCATTTTTATTTTTTTGACTAAAACCGAAATGACATTTTTGGTAACGATTCATTTTTGTTGGTACATATTTGGTTTTGGGGATGAATGAGCGAAAAGTTTGTGCAATGTTTCTGCACCGTTTGTCATTTCAGCAATTCATAAATTAAACTCATTGAAAATTTAATCTAGAAATACAACAAAATAATATTTGAAAATCTCACCTCCTTATCAGGAGCATGTTAATCAAATAAATAATTTTTTGATATTACTAAAAACTGTGTAACTTTAACTGTTTAAAACCTCTTTCCTTTTAAAGATATTAATTCTAAATTTAAAACTTGAAAAAACTTTCAAACGTTTGCTCGTTTTATATGTAAAAAAACTGCTGCAATTTATACGGACATTTAATACTGTAGATGCCAGTATAATTCCACACTATCCCACACAATATTTTAAATAAATCCTTCTTCTTCAAGGAATAAATCTTCAGTTATATATATAGACACGTTACGTTTATGAATAAATTATGGGTTCAGGTGAACAATGTATGGGCGCTGAAGTTACAGCATCCAATAAACCAAATCCCTATAGGTTTCAAAGTCAACACAATTTGCTCGCTTCTCTCACTAATCTGCATATAATTAGAATATTACGCCGTGAACATTCAGTACGAAATACACTTAAAAATAATATTATTAATTAACATCTAGAAGACGATTACTTTAAACTTTATCTAACTGCCGATTAATTTTAGTGGGATTACACTTTTTAGCCCATAGGAAATGATTTACATCACAGATTTCCAATTTTCATGTAACTTCCAACTCGTATTTGTCAACTATGTGATCATAAATTTTTTACAGAAGTTTTAACAATGTTACCAACAGCTTTAATCAAAATTTACCTTTAACAAAGAGCAATACAAACACATGCAACTTACTTTTTTGATTGTCTCTCGTAGATCAAGAGTTTTTATCCAGTAGGGAAAGTTTGTTTAAAAAGTTTTTCTGAACTTCGTAATTGTGTATATTACTACCAAACGACCTTGAAGATATTAAAAAGTCTCTACTCGCTTTGCTCGTGTTTTGTCTTGGCTTTATCGGGCCTCCAAGATGTAAATATAAGAAGGAACCTTCATTCGCTACGCTCGAATAGGTGACTTGGCCTCCCGGATCTCGTATCAATATTATATATTACTGAATGTCAAGGTTGGAAACTACATTTCGTCAATAACTTCCTTATTTGTCATCGTACAGAAGTGGGGCTCATACCGTTACTTGCAGAATTGATTTCTGCAAATTTTTATGTAATTTAGTTTTTATTCTGAATTTCAAAACTGTATGAGAACACTATAATCCTGTATATAGCATACTTCATGTTTCTATCTTAATTTTAGTGGTCACATTGTGTCTATGTACAGGCGACGACGAAGTCATGTTGGCATGTCGAAAAGTCATGAAAGATGAAGATCACTCAAAAATCGAAGTACGACATAATTTTGCGATTACCAAACGTTCTGGGGGGGGGGGAGAATGTTTTCGTCACCCCTTCAAATAACAGTATATTTTACGAACTCAGGACTGACGACAATAAAAACGATCATGCATGAAAAATAAAACTAAAAAAATGTGACCAATTCTTTGGGGGTACTATTTTATATCATAAATAAAAATGTTATTTAAGTGAAATATACATAAGGTACGTGTGAGTATGTATTCATGATTTGTATTTTAGATTTCAGTTTTAAAAAATTACTTTATTATGTTACTCATTATAGTATCCCATACCCTTGGTAATTACGATTTCTGAAATTAATTTCTTGTCTGCAATCTCAGACCCAAAAGCTTTAGATTCCAAGGCGATTTGATCCAGATTAAGATCTCGATCAAGCAAACCGTAACCGTAAACGAAAGCTTTTCATCTCCACATTAAGACTCTTCTTTGTTTAGTTTTGATAATAAAGAATTAAGGTCGATATCGTAATCGGTTTTTAAAATACAAATGCTTCCAGAAAATATCTTAGAGACAACATAAATGTAAAAAAGATAATCTTTTAATTTTGTTCTTAAGTATTAAATCTTCTGAAATAATTAAAAAATATTATTTATTGTTCGAAAAGTTAGGTAGATATTCAATAATAAATCGCAGGAAAACTTGAGAAAAATTACCTTACTGAATGTTTTTACCCTTTATATTTAATCACCAGTAGCTACGTTGTCTTCGCGTTTGTGTGTTGATTACTATCTAGAATGAAGACTCTTTGAAAGATCGTGCCTCATTTCAATTTCATGATTGTGGATTTAAAAATATATACTTGTTTTTGTGTAAAGAAAAAAACTCTCGCTCAATCTAATGGTTGAAAGTTGGTCTCTTGGGTTTTGGAGGAAATGTTAAATCGAAGGTTTTTACTTTGTAAGTTTGTTTCAAACAGTTGTTACAAAGGTTTTCTGAAACTCGTGATTGTGTAATTATTTCTACTAGCGGGCCTTGTAGATGTGTATCCATTTTTGTTCGCTCATGAAAGTGTCTCGGCCCTGCCACGCCTCGAAGCTACACGTAGGCTATGTGAAGAAGCCTCCACTAGCCTCGTATCGGTTACTCGGCTCTGAAGAATCTTGTGTCACATTTTCTCATAAAGTTAGGGTTTAAAATTACACTTTTTTGACAATAACTTCGCTGTTTGTCATCGCAGAGACTATCGTAACAGAATTAATATCTGCAAAATTTTAGTAAGTTCTAAATTAAATAACAAAAGAAATACGACGAAAAGGCCGTCATTTTGAAAATTTCCAATTAGATTGGTCTGAAATTCTATATTTATGGCTACAATATACTCCCCTGCACCAAATTTCATGTTTCTATCTTATTTTTTATGGCCACTATCGTGTACAGACGACAACTTTGACGAATGACATGTCAAAAAACACTTTCACGGTTTCCTGAACTTTAAGATCAGTCAAAAAACAGTGGTTGATTTTTTTGTGATTATCAAACTCTCCTATAATTCTAGCTTCATCAACACTAATAGTGTCAGGGTCGGAAAATAAGAATAGTTGTTCAAGAGAGACTTGATAGGAAAGATGAAAGAGAGGGATCTAACTCAAGACAATGTGAAAAAAAAATAATCCAGCGAGAGTCCGTTGGGATGACCACGCCAGTACTGTGACACTGAAAGATTGTATTTTTTGAAATTAGTATTCTAGTATCACTACATATTACGCTCTTCAATATAAGCTTACAGGGTCACCCTTTTATCTTTGACACCATTGTTATCTCACAATGTGTCAAACAAATTTAAATAGGGAACTTTCATGGGTACTTTGTCATGGGTATTAAAAATAATCCTTTTTTCAAACTTAAAAAAAATGGTGGCCATTAACCGATATGGCTCACAACTTATAAGTTCTTATGGAACACCATATATTTTATAGTGTTTTATGATTTTACACAATTTTTAGTACTTTTTTGACTTTAAAATTTATTGATTGACCTACTCGTTTAAAGTTTAAAATTTAGAAAAAATGACGTGTTATGCATTTTCGGTAAACGATTTTTCTTACTTCCCATTTTTCAATCAAGTTAAAAATTTAATTACTCATTGTAAAGGAAGTGTATACACCAACACAGGATTAAACGTAACATAAATAATTTGTGGTATTGATACAATTTAGCTATAACATTCGATTTGGGTAGTGGTACTTACTACCTGTCAGTACCCATATAAAATAGACTTCGATCATATCAACATTTTCATTGTTGGGAAACTCCATTGTGTAGCCTAATCTAAATAATGATGAGACGATAAGAATATAAATATCTTTCAGAGTAAACCAAGTTTAAATTAGGAAAACAATAACAATAATTACAATACTTAAAAACAATAAATTGTTACGATAGCTAAATCTTAACATAATTCTAAAATAATACTCTTTTGCTTCAACATACATACAAATAGCTATAAATATAAGTTTCTTTTAATGTTCGGACACAATCTATTGTGATTTCAACAATGGAAGTCTAATAAAGGATGATCAGATTTTCATACCATACGATTCGCCTGTATCTAATTCCTGATTTAACTTCTTTTTTTTCTGTTCCACAAATTATTTATTTTGCGTTTCGTCCTACTTTGGTGTTTACACTTACTTTTTAATTTGATTCAACAATGGGAAGCATGAAAAATCACCTACCGAAAATCCATCACACATCTTTCTAATTTTTAAGCAAATATATAACTCTTAAACGAGTGGAGTTTATGAAAATAATACAAAGAATGTAAAAGTTTTATAATTTTGTGTAAAGTTAGAAAACACAACAAAATATACAAATATGCTTAAGAAATTTTAAAAGTGGCCGCTATTAAATGCCCAAATTTAATAGCGGGCATTTTTTAAATTTTGCAAAAGGGATTTATTTGCCATGAGAAAGTAATGAGGATTCCAAATTTAATATTTTTCAACAGAACAATTAAATAATATTTTTTATCAATAGTATTTATTGAAAACAATCTATATTACATACACAAGCATTCCATTGTTCTAATAAGCAAAGTTCATAAAATTAGAAGCAATCAGTCAAATTCCAAATTGATTAAACGATACTCCCCTGGACTTTACTAGATAAATGGCATAACTATAATTATCCATCAAACTTTTATTTTGTATATTTTCAAAATGACGAGCGTGATATTTAACTTTCAATATCTCGAAAACTTTTAACTTTTCACTATACTATTATCAAACTGGGAATACGGCTGAAAAAAAGGTCGCCTCACACTAATGCACGCGCCATCACATACAGGTGCGCAGAATATAATATGAACTTGTCGGTATCTTCCGTGGGCCATGAGCATGAGATACCTACTGTGTTTCACATCATCAAACTTTCATTTATTTAGTTTGATATTAAAATAAAATCTATAATATATTTTTATTCTACACTTCGTTACAAGAAAAGTGAGACCAAACAATGTATAATTTACTTTAATACAGTCCAAAATCAACAATGTTTGCTACAAAATGAATGACACAGTATGATGACTAAAGTGTGAATAAACAACACTATCGTATATCTTCTTTTTTGAGAAATATGTAGGTACTTTTCGATATTAATGAAACAAAGGAACACAATAATAACAATAGTATAAAACCTAATTGGTACTTGATTATTTACATTGTGATAAGCTGTGTCTGAATCAATATTTATAAAAACGCAAATATTGGTATTTACACAATTTATGTTTTGTAAATTTAACATTTGCTCATCTAAGCAAAACCTCTTTCACAGAGAATAATATTAAAACAGCAATTTAAAAAAATGTAAAAACATATATTCATTATACAGTCACTCATTTTGTAGCAAACATTGTTTATTTTGGGCTATAATTCAGTAAACTATACGTTGTTTGGTTTCATTTTTCTTGTAATTATGAGTAGAATAAAAATATATTATAGATTTTATTTTCAAATATCAAATAAAATAAATTAAAGTTTATATAAAGTGAAGCTCAGTAGATGACTCATAAGGGTGGCTTGGAGGTAGGTGGCAAGCATCAGACACCCTAATCCTCTGTGCTTGTTTGAGTGAAACGAGACTTCACACAGCTACATTCCCAGTTTACAATTCTAGTATAAATTTACAATATACAGGATATTTTCCTCTTATGGTATTTTTTTCTTTTCTCTGTAGGTCAAAGGATAAAAACGAAGTTATCAACACAAAACTAAAAATTTAATGTTTTGATAACGTTAAATTTATTTTTTTCTATATAAATGATTTTTTCTCGGGTTGACATTAAAAAATGTCCGAATCTGCACTTAAATTCTCTTTATAATAAATGATTCTCTTATAAATAAGTTCTAAATACAAATATTCGTAATAAAATGATCATTATTCGAAAATGTTTAATTGTTTAGGCTAATCGTGGGTATTTTGGTTAATTACCTAGAATTTTCTCCGTGAAACACACTTTACTACGTTCATTAAAAGTAACCTATACTGATATCTGGGAGGCATAACAAGTAGAAACAAACAACACTCACACTAATAGATATTAACTTTTACAAATCATCAAGCAAAGCCCCTTATTAGCGAACTCTAAAGCACTACAATATCAACAGCTTTAATAACATTTTAACTAAACCTCGGTACTTCGTTAAAACAACATTTCTACAAATTTATTTATTTTACTGTAGACAATTAGAGGCAAATTGCATTCCCAGAAAAGCAATCTGATTAGCGTAGAACGAAGCGAGGGAAGAACGCGTTGAATATTACATGGAAAACCCATTTACTTGCTCCGCTCAGCCAAACCGATGGAAATAAGTGTTTACAGCAGTGAATGCATGTAATCCAAACAAAGCTATTGAAGTTATGTTGATTATAGAAATAATTATAGAAAAACTAATTTAGACTTTGCATTCAAGAATTAAACTGTAATTAAAAATCGGAATACTATTGTCTTCCTTTTTTTATCATCCCTCCCTTTCTTGTGCTCTTTGGAAGTATAGCATAGAATGTAAAAATACTTTCAACTGTTGCTTTCTTGATTGAATGGGTTGTTTAAAAAAAAAAGGTTGAATACTTGTTGGTTGAAAAAAAAATTGATTGATCTTCACGTTCGCGGTCTGAGGAAATCGAAAAAGCGCTTTTGACTTGACATCCATCCGTCGTCGTTGTCTTTACGTAAGTACGATAGCGGCCACAAAAATTAGGATTAGAACTGGGATTTTTAGGTATAGAGGGACAATAGAGTGTTCATTGCTCTATTAAAATTCAGAAAAATACAATTTAACATTTCAAAATGGTGGTCATTTTTACGATGTCAAATAACGAAGTTATTAAGATAATTGTAATTTTCAATTCTGAAATTCGAAAATGTTTTGTTTTTACCCTAATCTTGAGTATTTTAAACAATTACCAAAACATTTCTTGTCGATAACGCGATTATCTTTTGACTTGAGAGACAAAATAACAAGTACGAAGTTATTATTGTAAAAAGAAGAAAATATTTGGTCCGTTTTAATTTTGTTGTAAAGCATTTCGGCTGTCGTTAAATATTTCAATCGGCTGTCATTTCAAAAATATACAAAATAAAGTTTTTGTTTTTGCTACACTGTTTTCTACCATTACATAAAAAAATGTGTATACTAAATTTCAACTCAATATATAAAATTTATTTTCCAAGTTGTAAAAAAAAAAAACCAAATACAGAAGGAAGGAAAACTAAGAAATGATCAGTAAGTTTAAAATTCTTATTTTTATATAAGGTAGATAAAATAAATAGTATGAGTATACAAATTGAGTTTATTGCTTAATTTTGTTTTTATCAAACATTTTATATAGCAGAAAGTAGAATTATAAATGTCAATTAAGAAAAATGTTTGAAACAATGAAACATTTTAGCAACAGCTAATTTGAAAAAAAAGAAATACTCGTATTAAATTTTTTATTTTGAAAATTATGAATTACGTGTGTACTTTAAAAACAAAAATAATTCAAAAGATGAATAAATTTGTTTTAATAATTGCAAGTCACAGGATAACCTAGGTACTGGTTCAAAATTAATAGTTGGTAATAGAATAGAACACACGAGCTTTGTTCAACCAAATTATTAAACAATTCGACTCGTTTACAATATTTCACAATTTGAAGTAATGGAAATTTCATGTGTGTACCATTTAGTTACAAAGAATTTATCATTTTTACTGATAACTCTATTATCATATATATTACATTGAAAACAAATATATAATCTCGTTTAGGAGTAAACAGACAATGAAATTATTATATTTTATAGTTTTAAACAATTATTTTCGAGATATTTAGTAAACAAAATTTCAAGTAGACACCTATTTGAAACAAGTTTATTAACACTAGAATTTATGAGACATTGCATTTTGTTTACCGTTGTTTAAAGGCAAAAAACTTGTAAGTTATCATCGCCAAAAAAGCACATAAATTAAAGACCCCTAGCCCTCGAATACTCTCACAGTTTCAGAATCGGAAGAGAACAAGAGTTGGTCAAGATAGACTTGACAGGAAAGATAAAAGAGAGGGGTGCACTATATACGTTTTAAAAATAATTTAAAACAGCTGTTGTAAATTCTCAAACAAAACAACAAAATAAAACGTATTTGAGAATTTAAACTGTAATTTTTGAGATGTAAGTAATTAAGTACACTACTAGGTGAAGCTACACAAATAAAGCATTATATAAGTTCAACAAAAATAATTTAAATCATCTGTTATAAGTTTTCATCGAAAACTTCGAAATAAAACGTATTAGAGACTTCTAAACAGCTGTTTCAAATGTTTTGGTTGTAAAACAATTTATTTACAATTACAGACATAAATTTATGTTAACCTAAACATAATTTAAATTAGCTGTTATAAATTCTCAAACAAAACAACGAAATAAAACGTATTAAAGAATATATAACATATATTCAAAATACTTTTGTTGTGAAATATGTTGTTTACCAGTAACACTCATTTTATTTAAATAACTAGCTGATGGACCCAGTTTCACTTGAGGATAGTTGAGATAATTTTATAAAGAATTTTTTTTGCACAGCCCTAATGGTGGTGCTATGAAAATAAATTATGTCCAAATAGAACAACACACCAATTTTGATCAAAATCGACCCATAAATAACAAAGATATGATACTTGTTTTAGGGGTAAAACCACCCTTGGAGTGGAACATTTTCAAAACCCTTCTTAGTACGCGTCTACAGACCTACCCAAAACCATGTTAAAAAAGCAACAAATATAAACCATTTATATTATATATTAAACCATTTATATACACATATAGGCCATCTGTGTAAATTTTATTATTTAGATAAAATTTATGGCATTATAAATAATATTGTTTACGAATTATATCCTCTAGGCTTCTTGGATCCAGAGATTTCGTGATCAGTCGGTGGGTTTTGACTTTTATATATTGCATAGATACATTTATTACAAAATAAGTGTTTCTAAGGGAAATGATAATTTTCGGCAAACTGCACGTAACATTGTTGAATTTGACACCTCTATCATTAAAATCTTCATTATAGTAAAGAAATATACGATTGTCGTAGAAATTCCATTAAATATAAGTTACCAAATTACAATTTGAAATACAATCATTGTTCGGGAGTAAATGAGGCTTGTAATGAAAATTAATAACACCTGATATACACAAACAATATATAAACAATTTTATTGTTATTGTTTAGTTTGAAGAAGATAAAATCTAGAACGTTTTTCGTTGTTTATAAAACTCAAATTAAATACAAAACTGTAACGAAACCGAACGCAATAACTCTGGCGGGAAACATCCCTGGAGAAACATTTCTTCAGCGTTTATCCAATAAATTTTCTGTAAATCAATCCAATGCAATCACATCCTCTACTCAGACAATTTCCGCTTTGTCGGAAGATATTCGTGAATATGATTGCATCTCGAAATCGAAAAAGAGTATCGATCATGCAGACTTGAATAAAAATATGTGGTTGTTTTATTTGTAAAAACAGCACAGCTTGTTGTGATAAAGTGCAGGGAAAGCATTTCCCTACAGGCGACAAGATGAATAAGAAAAACACTGTGGGCAAACGTTGACATTCATACAATGCATACAAACACAAACCTTTTAATCTCCTCAAGAGCCCTAGTCCCCGAATACTACAGCAGAGTCGGAATCAAAAGAACAAGATTCTGTCAAGAGAGGCCTAATAGGAAAGAGGTATCTAACACTAGATGACATGAAGATGTTGTGGTCTTGCCACACATGTACACACTATAAGTCAGCCTCTGAAGGCACACAAAAACATATGCTAAATAACTTATTTTTGTATAAATGGGGTGACAATTAAAAGTGCCTCCCACAACTATTAATCTCTTCCACTCGACTTAGGGCTAATTTAGGGTTTTATGATGTTTAATATGTTTTGGCACTGTCTTAGTTTCACTATCTTGGATTTGAACAAAATTTTACCTACCCAGTATACGAGGATAAGTTTAGTGAGAACAAATAAATTCGTGCTCCTTTTTTTTTGTCTGATACTCACTTTTCATGACCTCGCGGAACCGAGAAAGTGATTTTTCATACACCTTCCGTCTGACATCGTTGCAATCTGTACCAATTTTTGGAATATCACTTATAACGTTTTGTGGTATTTTGTTTGCATGATTATCTATCTACGGAACATTAGCTTTCCAACGGTGTTTTATTTATTGCGATAGGACAATTTTAAGTGGGCGTAATATTGAATTGCAAAATACGTGTTTTGTAGTTGGTGAACTAAGTTATGCGTAGGGCACCGGGTCGATCTCGGGTCGGGCATCCGTTCGTGGGGCACGATACCGTCCACAAAAATTAAGAAATTTGGAATAGAAGGACCCATAGAACGCAATTGAAATTCACAAACATGCTAATAAAAATGTCAACTTTAAGATTTTTAATTGATTGGACTACTGAAGACGGAGAGACAGTGTAACAAATGAACCCCAACGCTTAAAACTGGATTTAAAACTGTGCAGCCTAGGTAGTCAAATATCCGAATTTAAGCAGGCTAACGTGCCTTAACCATTTGAGCCACACTGTTTCCCTAGGTAATGTTTTATTTGAAGTTACTTTTTTTTAAATGAGGAATCTGTTATTTTCTAGTTTTGATTCTGTTACTCCTAAATTTTGTTTTACGATAAATGTATTACGTTATAACGATCTAGATTATCATTTACAACAAGTTAATGTTTGTCATCGTGGTACTTACCCAGCCACATAACAAGAGATCTTCTATATATAACGTCCAAAAGTTGGCTTCTTTGGTCTCGTACTAAATGTTATTTTGCATTAATAGATCATAGGGATAAGTTTGTTTTAAACATTGTTACACAGGTTTTCTGGACCACATTTTTTGTGTGTATGACAGCTTTCTTCACGTTATCTGCGCCCGAACTGTCCTCGTGGATGTGTATATATTAAACAACCTTGTGTCAGTGTCCCAGTGCTTGCGGGCCTCTAAGATGTTCATATGGGAGGGAGCCTCAACTCACTATACTTGTATCAGTGAATCTTCCCTGCTGGATCTCGTAACTGTACGAATATCATATTTTCATGGGAGGTCAAAATTCAAAATGAAATATTTGACAATTTCTCGATTTGTTATTGGTGAGTGTGTTAAAAACAGTTTTGAACCTTGTAATCGTGTACATCACTTCTTTCTTGACGTTGCAGACCTCCATACTTTCAAAAGAACTCCACCCCTTCGTTCGTTGACAATGTAAGGACCCGGCGGGTCTCTAATCTATGCATATGTGAAAGAGACACCACTCGCTTTCTGTGTCGATACTCAGCCTTTTCAAATGTTGTAACAATGAGAATATCGCTTTTTATTGTGAAATCAAGTTTCAAATTACATTTTCCACAATAACTACGTTGACATCATAGAGAGGCGGGGTTGGTACCATTATATGCAGAATAGAATCAACTAGTTTTTGTGTAATTTTGTGTGTTGAATAACAAAAGAGATGTGAACAAAAACTGATTAAGATGACGAATTTTGAAATTTTTAATCAATTTTTCTAAAATCCCCTATTACAAAAGGCATGTTGTTTAGGTTAGGTTAGGTTAGGTTAGGTTAGGTTAGGGTAGGTTAGGTTAGGTTAGGTTAGGTTAGGTTAACTTCACGAGGACACTAAAGTACCCTATTACAAACTGCAGGTTGGTTAGGTTAGGCTAGGGTAGGTTAGGTTAGCTACACGAGGACACTAAAGTCCCCTATTACAAACTGCATGTTGGTTAGGTTAGGTTAGGTTAACTACACGAGGACACTAAAGTCCCCTATTACAAACTGCATGTTGGTTAGGTTACGTTAGGGTAGGTTAGGTTAGGTTAGGTTAACTACACGAGGACACTAAAGTCCCCTATTACAAACTGCATGTTGGTTAGGTTAGGTTAGGGTAGGTTAGGTTAGGTTAGGTTAACTACACGAGGACACTAAAGTCCCCTATTACAAACTGCATGTTGGTTAGGTTAGGTTAAGTTAGGGTAGGTTAGGTTAGGTTAGGTTAACTACACGAGGACACTAAAGTCCGGGTATTACAAACTGCATGTTGGTATATTAATTTTTGACGGACGTCATATAGAAAATCATTTTCTCGCTTGCCTGAGGCCATGAATTGTGAAATTTGTTTACGATTAACAAACTTGCATTAAGTTCCTCTACCGGGTATATTAAAATGGCTCTATTAATTTCTGAGAAATCATCATTAACAGTTATATACACATAAGGCGATGTAGACGTGACAAGCTATCACAGAATCTACAAAAAGAATTTTCCCACAATCACAATATTTACTAAAGGAAAATAAATCTAAAATCTGACTTTGGCATAACTCAGACCCTGACCGTTGTGAACATCAATAAAACACGTTCCCCTAAGATCGACAAAGTGAAGTTCAATTTCCTTGGCGGAGACTAAATCGAGTTACAATGATCAAAGGCAGATCATGCAAAGCTTCCTCTCAATATGTGTTTTTTTTGTTTTTTTTCCAAATTACATTTCATCTTATACATATTTTACGTATTTCAACCAAAATGTTTTTCTCTCTAGGACATGTCAATGAAATGGTTATGGTGTTTCTTTAACCAGGACAATTTACATGCTAATTTTTATTGATAAAGTTAAATTTCAATTAATAGCGCGTGTAAAAGTTTTACGATGTAAGTTGTAGATTAAAAAGTTAACATTTAATTTTATAGAGATAGAAGAAAAACTCAAATACAAGATCTCACATAAACTACGTTTACTTAATGAAACACGTTTCAAGGACAAAGTCACCATCCTCAGTGATACATGAGCTACAATAACAAAACTAAAACTAACCTAACTTCCAACTGTGAAATGCTAATTGTTGTTATTTATTATTTTATTTGTTTTATAATTTTATTCTATCGCGCTATAAATAATTATAATTGTATATACAGCATTACGTAAACAATAATAAAATATCTTTAGATATTATGAAAATTTCAAAAAAATAATTACTATTTTAGTGAAATTAAGGCGCTGAATTCAATGAATTATCGTGTGGATTGTTAAGTAGTTAGCCCCCAAATTCACAATTTCCCGAAATAAATTAACATTTGTTATATCTGAAGTTTGAAACAATCTACACAAGTTTGTCTAACTATTTTTAATTATAAATACCGTCACTGCTCATTTTAGTGAGTACGGGCTTATCAATCCCGAGGGGACCTCATCTAATCTTCGGTTAGATCTCTTTCTTTTATCTCTCCTATCGGGTCTTTCTTGATCAACTATTGTTCTTTTCCGACCCTGAAATTATTAAAGTATTAGAAAGCTAGGGGTCTATATTTTATGTTGTTTAGTTTTTTATATTAGGTGATGATGACCGAGAGGTTTTTCGCCTTTAAACAACAGGGGGGGGGGTCGCATACGAATCAGAGACTGAGATCAGTAACTATAGGGGATAGAGTTTGCTCTAAACACAAATACACTAAAATATTAATTAAGAAGTCTAAAATTGTGTTAAATTGGAAACGAGTTTCTGTGTGCATGACCACGTTTTTTTAACAGTAGTACTTCAGACGGTTGAGGAGCCAAATTAATCGACAAGTAACCCTCACCCCTCAGATGAAGTGCTTGGGGGGAAGGAAAAGGGAAAACAAATGAACTTGGAGTTTACCACTTCAAACAGTCAAGAAACTAAGTTTCTCGTTTGTCTAACAGACTTGAGGTTAAACTGTTGATCAAATGAACAAACTTTAAACGTTATTTTATCTACAACTTGTTAAGATGTCCATTTTGTAACAGATTGTATCTTTGAACTATTATAAATACAATCACTAACTAACTGTATTATAAAAAAAAATTGTTACATTTCCTTGTGGACAATCAAATAAAAATGTACCTCAAAACTAATTGGAATAAATTGGAAGCTGTCATAAAACAAAACTCAAAATTGGCTAAAGGATTTGATTATTTTTTACTAATATAATAGCGTTTGTTTGATAATTGCAGGGAAAAAAAATCAACTTCAGTTAAAAAAAAGAAAAGATTTTCACTTTCATTACCTCAGGTTACCGAAAAAGAGTCATTCGTTTTATCTTTGTCGTCTCTGTACGTAAGGTCTTTTACAAGCAGTCCACTGGCTATAATAGAGGTCGCTCTAGGGCTTCTGCTCTTGGACATTTTCATTAAAGCGAATTTCGTAAATCGGCCTACAGACTACCTGTTGCAGGACGAGGCGTGATGGCCTTATCAGAACCGGTCATAGAACCATTACTATGGTGACCTTAGACAGCTCTGTACTCAATATGACTTCAGAGGTTTGGGCACAGAATATGTCTTCACGTGACTCTTATCGGTAAGTTTCCACTCTCGTGAAGAGTGGAAAAGGAGAGAAAATATAACACAAGATCGATGCAGTCTTGTCTGATAGACAGACGGCTCTGTCATTGAGGGAAAAATCCGGATGTGGTGTGTACAGTGCGTCTCTTAAAACTGCTCTAAGAACAAGTCTGGGGAAGTATACTACAACTTTCCAGGCCGAGATCCTGTAATTCTGGGATGTGCCAATTTAGGTATAACTAGGCGTTACCCCCAACAGACGCATAGTTATACTATTTGGTTAGTCAGCCTGCTCGGGTCTTGACTCGGAGAAGATTTCCTCCAAGCCGGTGTGGGAGTGCTAACAGGCTCTATACACACTAGCTTCCATTAACTCTGTAACTCTAAGCTGGGTACCGAGCCCAACAGGTAATGAATGTGCGGAGGAATTGGCCAAGAAGGATGCAAAAATGTTCTTTCCGGGTCCAGAGCCAGCCTGTGGCATATCTAAATCTTTGGGCTACAATACTATAAGTAAATGGTCCAAGGAGCGCTGTCAGGATTACTCTGGACAAAAGCTTAACAGAGGTAGGTGTCATCAACTAACTAACTCGTTACCAAGGCTGAATAGAGGCCAGTTAAAACTAGTTTTGGCGTTACCTACTCGAACGACCACTTCAGGAAACATTTGCTAACACTAAGGATCATAAATAGTGATCCAGTTTGTAGGCATGCAAACCGTCTGATGTGACTGCTATGATAACATCTTGGAATGCAAGAGACTTGAGGCTAAAAGAAAGCCATATTTAGGCCTCTACAGTCGAGTGATGATTTTGACGCTAGCATAAGACGGAAGCTCTCGAGCCTCCTTAAAGATACAGATATCGGCTTGGCTTGCTTGTAGGACCTTGGAGTGTACAATAAGCTTAGATTGACGTAAAAGGATCTTGAGTCCCATGAAGAACAAGAACATGAAATGTGTTATAGAGAACTATATAGAGTAGCCTACACGTATAGAAATAGGAAGATATCGAATTGAATATGTCAAATCGCTGTTAAAAAATTGATCGGTTTATTGTTGTTAATATCTCTTGTATATTTAAATTTATTCTACACTACATGAGATACAAATTTGTAGACTTCAATCCTGCACGTAATGGTACCAACTACGCCTCTCTATGACAAATACAAAGTTATAAAAATGTAATTTGAAATTCTGATTTTCCAAGAAATACGATATTCCTGTAGATAAAAGTTCAAAACCAAAGTGATATTAGCGTACATATATGTAGAGCTTCAAGGGTCACAAGGGCGAGACTCGACACGAGCGAAGTGAGCGGAGATTTTTTGAGATTGTTTTCAAAAATAAATACACATAAACGATAAAAGTATACAGGCACGTCAAGAAAGTAGTGACAAAACTACGAGAATATCTGTGTAACAATTGTTTAAAATTCACACTGCTTAAGACTCCTTGATCTACCAATTTAACATTTCCAACAAAGCCAACTTTTGGAGATTACATTTAGAGTTTGGTCATTAGTTCATGGCTGCTACGGGATATGTCGTTACATTCACACAAGCTCAGGAGACAAGCTCACTCTCTGCCGACTGTACAACTCATTTAATGCAGATCTCTCGACACTTCAAACACTTTACGAAAAGTGCAATTACGAAAAACAATGCATATTGAATTATACGATTCATTTAAGCAAAATGATATCTAGCATGAAATAAAATAAAACACACTACTAAAAATTTCATTTACACGAAGTGACTAATAAAGTAAAATGAGGAAAACCGTCAACAAACTCGATTTAATAACCACTAAAATACACGTTCCTGTATAAACACGAATAGTAATATATTTTATAAATGTTTCAATGTGATAAATGTTTAACTTTGTGTAGGTTATTACACGATATTTTAATCAACATAGTCAATTATTTATTGACTTTAAATACAGTGTACAGGGTTATTAAACAATACAGTATAGATTTCAATGATTGATTATAAACACAATATGTTTAGAACTGGATAGAAGACGTTTAAAATGGATATTATACCGTGCGTGTGTGTAATAGAGATAGAACGGAACAAACGGCGTTTAAAAGTGACCGTTATTTTTTATTCACAGAGTGTGCCAAAACATTTGTTACTAGTACAGTGTGTACACTTTTTATAAAACATATTTTTTCGACTTTTTTTTAGAATCTAATCATACTAAACGTTTTACGTATTATTAAACCGTGTTTAGAGACACTTATAAAAATAAAATCTCTCTTTGATAGCTCAAAAATAACCTAGTTTGAAGTTCAAAAGGAAAATGTCCTCATTCTGTGTTATAGAGCTATTTAACTAAAACTGTTTCATTGTTTGGTATCAATTCCACTTAAACTACCAGAAAATAAATACCAAAAACCTTCAAAACTATAGGGGTTTACATAATGGATAAACTATGCAGAACTCACTTTTTATTTTAGAGTAAATACTCAAAGTGCTGTCAATGTTTAAAGCATATATGGTATATAGGATCTGCTTCATTGCGTTACGATATTGTTGGGTAAGTACTATGATCGCACCCACAAACCCTTTTCTAAGACAGAGGTTCCGTGAGCCCCCAAAAAACTAATTAGTTTCAAAATATCAAATGATTTCTATTTGGGTGTTACAGTTAAAAATAGAAAATAATGTAAAAGCTGGAATATCTCAAATTCAACGCTAGCAAATTAAATCAAATTTTGATGAAGTGTGAAGATTTATAAAACAAGAAAATGAGTTAATCTACAATTAAATGAAAATTTTGGACAATCGATAATTTTAAAAATATCGAAATAAATTCGGACCGTTTTCGGATTTGTTGAGTCTTTTTAATATTAGTCTACATACCAGCCGTAATTATGTTTTATTTGAACTTTGGTACTTTCATTTAGGTGTTGAATGTTCATATTTTCCATGATTTGATCAAAATCATTTGTCTTGGTACTTGTAGAAAGATGTCCTATTTTTTTTTGTTAATTTCCAATTTTTACGATTTTTGTTTGTTTTGTTTTTTTGACAATTTCTCCTGAAATGCCATTGCATTTTCCTTGTGATTTATCAAAATGGATTGAGTGATTAATCTTCACATTGAACGAAATCCGTGAAGTCGAATTTGAGAAAATTGGTTGTTTGTAAAAGCCTGATTAAACATTTTTATTTTGTTTTTTATCTATAACTCGTGAACCAGTACTTTTGGTAGACTAATAAGGTTTATTAGAATCACCCAAGTTTTGGTTCTCATTATGTACCAATAATTCTGAGTTATCGAAAAAAAGTCTCCAGATTTGAACCAAAGATTTGTTGTTGTTGTTTTAAGACGAAACACCTCTTGATCGTCATGTTCTTATAAAAAATGGAAGAATGGTGCATAAATTAATGACCCCTAGCCCTGGAATACTCTAATGCGGTCAAGGTTGGAAGAGAATAAGAGTAGATTAAGAGAGACATACTGGGAAAGACTAACCCAAGACTTCATGAAAATGTGTAGATCTAGATAGGATACCTCGGGATTGTAATGCAGACTCATTAAAGTGAGACTTTAAAGAAATATCTAAATAGATTCCTCCCTAGTACTCAACGTCGATTTCGCCCATCACACAACTTTGTCTACATTACATGTATGTGCGAAAGTAAATCTGCATTCATTGTAATAAATATTTTCCTCTGTAACTTGTAAACTGATTCGGAAAGAGTCATGGATTATTTCGCTGACAGGCATGATTCTGCTTGAGATCGACAAAACTTACAGTTCATTGTGGTTCGATGATTTACAATTTTTTTCCCCTACGACAGACATTTTGTGAACTCTTGTATCGATTACTCATATAATGTCATTAACCTGAAAATAACTTTGATTCAGATATTTATAAATGCATATATAGATGTATTCATGATTTCGTTCTATTAAGAATATATTTTTTATTTACCTACCCAATATAATAATTACAGGAGAAGGGTAAAACTCACGGTTTTAAACTTATCTTTAAGTTTCAAGAAACCGAAAAAGTGATTGTCGACAAGTCAACTATCCGTTGTCGTTGTTGTAAGCTAGGAACATGAAATTTTTTTATGGAGGATTTAAATGTGTTTATAGTGAAATTCAGAAAAATGGAAATTAAAATGTTAAAATGGTGGCATTTTAAAACAATTTTCGTTCATAACTACTGTGTTATTAAACTTGTAACGTACCTACTGAATTAGATACAAATTTGCGTATTTTAAATCTGCATGTAATGCTATCAACCACACATCTCTACGATGACAAATGGCAAAGTTATTGTAAGAAATATAATTTCGCACCTTCAGCTTTCAAAAAAATTTGATATACATGTAGTATATAAATACGAAATATAATTTCAAACCAAAGAAAATGTTATATAACGAGATCCAGCAGGACCTTTGGATCTGTTTATTGGAACTTTTATCTTACTTTTACCTAAGGAACAGTTCTACAAAACGGTTCCAGAGAGTTCCGGGACACCCTGTATATTAAAATAGAGTCTAAACTTGCTTTGGTTGTCCTATAAACTCGTGCTAAGTGTAGTTCTTATTTGAGTGAAATTGTGTTTTTATTGACAGCGTTAAAGGAAATTTACTTTTCGGAAGCGTAATTTTTAGAATATTAAAGATTTGGTATTTGTTTAGGACATCAATGTTCTCATTTCAACAAAATCAGTAGAGTATAGATTTTTTTTATAAATTAGGTTGGACGTGTGTCGATAATTATTGAATCGGTATTTTTTTAGAGAAGGCAAGAAATATCTTTGTTGGGTTCTTTGAGGTTAAATGTGTAGAAAATTATAATTTGTTTTTACAAATAGGAGTCATTACAAATACATATTCCAAATTGATTCAGCTGTTTGGCTAGTATGTACAGAAGAAAAATAAAGAGACAGAAGACTGCATCCAAAAACTGCATTTCTGAAATCGATAAGGGGACAGATATTTACGTGAAAAACATTGATTTTAGTATTGTCACACCACAAAACTTTATACTATGAAATATGCAATTTCAAACTTAAATTCACATTAGAACAAATAAACACTATTGTAGGAATTAAGTGAAAATATGAATTTCAAAATAAGAAAATAATCTTTGTCATCCTGAAACTACTCTGGTCATCAACTTAACAAAGGACTAGTGAAGGTCGTTTTAAAAACATTTTCCTTATTACAAGTAACCCAGGAAGTAGAATCCTAAAAATGAATAAAATAAAGCTATTGACCGCCAAAACTCGTTTCACGCGTTCGCTATCTTGTCAAGTCTAAACAAGCTGTTAAATACACGTGTGTTAAATATAACAAGGTTCCAAATTGTTATATTGTAATAAAAAGCAACAGGGACATTATAATGCAGGAAAAAAACACTCTTGGAGTTTTGCTTTAGAGAAGGGGTAGTTTACGTGACAAGCAGAATGTAGGAGAGCTAAGGAAAAATTAATTAAGATGTTGTAAAGTTTAATGTGTTGCCTTGGACTGTTTAATATATAATATAGTTAATTACATTAGAGGTTGTCCTCAGTTCGTATTATAGTTATATCTACAGCGCTATTTATTATTTATGTACGACGAGTCATACTTTGATTTTATGTGTTAGTGTTGTGTTGTGTTATTTGTTTATGTGTTAGTGCGGGCCTGACGAAGCCGACAGTGTTCGGCGAAACAGCGCTGTAGCCATAACTATAATACGGACTGAGGACAACCTCTAAGGTAATTAACTATATTAAGATGTTACCTCCAATTGGCAGGAATTGTTCACAATTCTTTTAAAGCGATATCAATATTTTACTTAAGGAAAATGTTTCCGCTTTAGTTTTAAACAAAATTTATCTGTACAGTCATTCTGTACTCAGTATCTCGATTCCTTTAAAGGTGACATTTCGAACCTGCATACATTACGATATTTCGTACTATAATTTGAACAGTTTTTAAGAACAGACCCAGCTAGTCTACAGCTAAACAGTGCATATAAACATAGGTCCAAAACCACTTCTGATACGCCTACAATAAGTGGCTATATTTAAATTCACAGGGCATAAATTATGACGCAAATTTGGTGGTCCTATACATTGGTGAAAATTATTGTAAAAAACCAAAAATTGTAGTCACAATTTGAAAAATGTAATTCTGAATTAATTGATGTGAATAAATAATAAGATGCAAATATGTATTTAAAAAAAACATATTTGATTTTTAAGGTCTATAAAAAATTGGAGATGTAAAATAGAAAAATTCAAAATTGTCTGCTCGTGGGTGTTGTACAATTATTACGAAATTAATTTTTTAGGTTTTTTCATTAACTCATTGAACTAGAAAAAATATATAAAAAAGGCATTTTGTTTTTCTTTAAAAAAGCAAAATCGTCGTTTTCAAGATATCTCACGTTCACCATTTTGAAAAACAGAAAGTAAAGTTTTGGTTGTCAGGTATACTTGTAAAAGGTTGCATAAATACCAGCAAAAACCGGAGGAAATTGGTTTTTATTATTTCTCTAACATAAGAATAAGCGAGTAATCGACTAAAACTGATTACAGTGGTAATTAATTGCCTACAACAAACATTATTGAGTTCTGCAAATTTTTATTTAGAAATTTTCTTGTAGGTTAAAGGACAATGAGTTATCGACACTCTAAATAATATGTAATAACTAATCTAAACTTCTGTGTTTTGTAGTAAAACGCAAAGCATGTATTTTGAATGAGGGCCGCTACTTTGAAGAGCTCCTCTAGTTTTCCATACAGTTCTTATTTGCCAATTTTTTTATTTTGTAAAATACACTTCCAATGAAAACAAAATGATTCATTATTTTTTTCTGCTCAAATTTTATTCTAAGCTAATCTTGGGTGTTGTAGACAATTAGCTAGAACTAATGTTTTCCGTTTATTTTCGATAACTCAATTATCCATTAGCTAAAGAAAGAATGAAAATCCGTTTTGTTTGCCGGTTAAAAAGGAAAATATTTTGTTTGTTAATTGTTTGTAAACATAACAGTTTCTGAAAAATTAGACGTTAAAAAGTTTTTATAGCCGCCATTTTGAAATGAGTAATAGAAATCGGTTGATTATGTTTCTCAGATTGTGTCTTTATAACACTAAGTAGCATACAAAATTTCACCTAAATATCAGCTACTGTTAAATAGATATTTTCTTTTTTGTTAAAAAAAACAAAAAACAAAATGGCGGCTAGATAAAAACTAAACATTTTATAAAATATGTTATTTAAAGTTTTTTCGGCTTTGATGTGAGTGGCTCTTGAATTGTTGAAACTTTTTTTAACACCCTGTATTTACGAAGTCGTGCGGAAAGTAACACCTTTTCAGAAATCCTTAACACTTAGATGATCATCGCACGCCTGCTCAGCCGAAGAAGTGACATGCTACATGGTCTGAGCTAGAACTCATTACATACTTTACACTTGTAGTGTTTCCGTGCGTGTTTGAAATGAATAAGACAATAGAGAATGCAGCGGCGTTTGAATTACAGCTGTAATTAGATTCCGCAACCGTACGATATTCACAGTCAATTCAAGGAAGTTCACAGATACGTGATGGATGAGTGAGGTGATGGTGTCACAATTTGAAGGAGGGAGAACAAAAATGATGATGAACGAACTCTCATCTACCATCCAGACTGATAAAATGTAATAAGGTAGTCTCTACTTGAAAGGTCTTCTGCGACAGAAAAGTTCCTTGTTGGATTTATGCTTCGTGGAATCACAGTAAATGTTGATGTGTATAGAGAAACATTAAAAAATGACGGTGGGACATTAAAAAAATCACAAGAGTGGTTTGTTGCCGCTGTAAACACAAAATAGCAGCTCGTAAAATTTTCAACCATCCAGCCTAGGTGACTTCTAAGGACATCTGTTTACTAAACTGAAAGATTTTTTGAAAATAGTAAGTTGTTAGAGTGATGAAGACGTGAGAATAAAACAGTATTTACTATCTCAATGAAATGACAGAGGGATATCACAATGAAATACAAAAAGTGGTATGATAAGTGCTTAAATGTATACAGTGAATAAGTAGAAAAGTAGCGTATAGTTAGGTTAAATGAAAAGTTTTTAAAAATAATATTTATTGGTTATTTTTTTAAGTATAAAATAGATACTATTTCCGCTACATATAAGCAGTAATATGTTATAAAACAGTGCAGTGCTCTCATTATTTTGCTACGGAAAGTTTAAATTTCTCATTATACAAAATAGAATTTCAAATTTCAAATAATATGCAATTGATGGTTATATTCTTTAAAAATAAATACGAACTTTTTAAAGAAATCAATGTTTTAATTTTTGGATAAAAACCTACTTCCGAATGGGGTGACATTCTGTGACCAAATCTTCTCTGACCTAAAATACACCATAGAAATCATTGGGTTAGAGTATTCTCTAACCGAAAATTAATGTTTCAGTTAGAGAAGAATTCTGTCTTAGAAGATATTGTCGGAGATGAGATTTTTTTAATGATTTTCGGTTGGAGAAGGTTCTAAAAGTGTTCTCTGACCGGAAAAAGAGGGTTTTGGTCAAGTTAGAATTCAGTCACAGAAGAAAACGATTTAAAACTTTCGGTCAGAGAAATAACCTGAACAATACTTTTGGGTATAGAAGACGAATTATTGTAAAGTGTTTGTTGGTAGTGCTTGAATTTAAAAAAGCATATTATTAATAGAAAACATTTGTTCAACGATGTTTTTATTCATTTATTTCAACTTTTTTCCCCCAAAAGTTGTCTGAACAGAGAACAATTAATGTCAATTAAAAATCAGTTTTGAGTTGAATATCAATTAAATAGCATGCGCCTTCATTCCCAAATGCTGAAGCTGTTATTTCAGTCAGAGAAGAAAGCGGTGACGAATCTTCGGTCACAGAAGATTTGGTTGAAGAAGATCATTTTTTTAAACAGCTGTTTCGGTCAGAGAAAAATTTTGTCACAGAAGATTCGGTTTATGAAGCTAATTTTTTTTTAAACAGCTGTTTTGGTCAGAGAAGAATTCTGTCAGAGAAGATTCGGTTGATGAAGCTATTTTTTTTAAACAGCTGTTTCGGTCAGAGAAGAATTCTATCATAGAAGATTCGGTTGATGAAGCTATTTTTTTTAAACAGCTGTTTCGGTCAGAGAAGAATTCTATCATAGAAGATTCGGTTGATGAAGCTATTTTTTTTAAACAGCTGTTTTGGTCAGAGAAGAATTCTGTCACAGAAGATTCGGTTGATGAAGCTATTTTTTTTTAAACAGCTGTTTTGGTCAGAGAAGAATTCTGTCACAGGAGATTCGGTTGATGAAGCTATTTTTTTTTAACAGCTGTTTCGGTAAGAGAAGAATTCGGTCACAGAAGATTCGGTTGATGAAGATAATTTTTTTTTTAAACAGCTGTTTTGGTCAGGGAAGAATTCGGTCACAAAATATTTCGGTCACAGAAGATTCGGTCAGAGAATACCATCCCCTTCCGAATTTTAGTGTTGTTGTTGTAAGATTGTCAATTTTGAGGTTATGTTTCTTTGTAATCAAATGTAAATCAACATATGTGTAACAACGTTTTTAAAAAAAAATTACAAAATCTACAATTTGATAAAAATTAATCAAAATTGGAATAACATCCTACTAATTCGAATATAGATTTTTTTATTTATCTACGAACATGGATATACAAATTTAGTATGTAGCCAATACTAAATTTTCTAAAAATCATACATATTGTAAAATTATCATACAGTACTTATGGATATATAAACCCGTATCTGCACTACTAATATAAATAGCTCTGACAAAACAGTAGGTAATATTTGCTTTAATTGGTTTAAAATTATTAAAATCAATACCTAACGCGTTGCATAAATATACGTTACAAATATAGTAATTTGTAACATTGGAATATTATTGGGATAGGATGTCAAGAGGGTAGAATTTCTGTTTTATTGCTGATATCAATATTGACATAATATGAAATACTAGTTACTCGGAATGTTATTTAGATCCTTAATACCAAATTGGTTTCATCAGAGGTGCATTAGTAAATTAACAAAGGTCGATTTCGGAAAGGGAAGGGATGTTGTATTGTTCATATTTTTTGTGAATTATGGATATCGTTGCAATATTATTTCTGGTGTTGCAAAATAACAGATTACTATGCCATTGTGTTAGGTATTGGAGTGCAGAAAATAGTGCCGTCAAGCAAAAAGTATCTGTCGATGTTTATTGATTATAAAATGTAAGAAAACGCAGATTGGTATGATGTAGTTAATTAGAATGATAGCACGATATTTTACTATAATTATCAAATTTATAAACAAATCCATACACCCATGGAAACTTTACGTTCGAGCATGCGTAAATTGAATCCATGGATGACGCAAGCGTTAAAAAGTTTTATTAGATGCAAGGATAAGTTGAGTAATTTAGTAAATAAACGGTATTTAAATATAGAATTGCGAAATTATTTCAGGTTTTATAGGAATAAAAAGTTTGTTTAAAAGTCCTAAATAATTAAAATGAGCACATTGTTCTGCCTTTCCCAGCTTCGTTAATCTCACTTTTGTGGACGAGTTTCGGATATACTCCATTCTCAAAACATTAAATAGTACTGATCATCCTAATGTTGGATTCGTTATATTAAACAACTTGCTCCTCCCACTTTTCACCCATTTTTTTTCTTATTGCTTTATCTAAAACTCACTTTTCACCCCTCCTTTCTTCCTATTGGTTTATTTAAAACTTGTTTAACTTATTTCTGATTATGAATAAAGTTAGACCTGAATAACAGTTCTGTTAATGATTGTGGTAAACTTTAAACGATTTAACCAAAAGGGGGAAATCCTAATTAAATCAACTGGTGGGTGCTATATCAAGTTTTGGAGTACTTGGGACCTACTTATTTCACGGGACAGCAATAGGGGATCTCATTTCTTCAATCTTCAAGAGGTTCACAATTATGTACTTCCAGGTATACACTTTGAAAATTATAAAACGTTTCACCACATTACACCATACCTATGATTGATTACTTAAGCAAAGCATTTCAAAACAGTTATTTATTGAAAGAAGAACACACATGTGGTGTGATAAGGTTACTTTTAAATTGTGAAGCTATGTTAATCAGTAAATAACCAAATCAGTAAACTGAAGAACCATCGCTATTTAAAGTTAGATCAAGAACTAAACCATGGCTGACAGTGTGGGATGCTTTCAAGTTCAAATGTTAAAAAACACGCGTCCATGGTTCATTTTAACTTTTTACTGAATACTACCAAACTGACGTTTTTGGAACGATTAGATTGTGAATTTGTGTGTGAAAAAAGATTGTGCATTTTTTATTTATTTTTTTATTTTTTTTTTTGCGCCGTTTGTTAATAAAGTTTCTGTCACTGTTTCATCAATGCAGTTGAGAAACTTTTTAACATTAACTCGAATATGTTATTTATTGTAACTACTTTATGTATAACACAACTATAATAAATAAAGTGTGAAGTACA
The DNA here is from genome assembly GCA_963513935.1 of Aphrophora alni. Classification (NCBI taxonomy): domain Eukaryota; kingdom Metazoa; phylum Arthropoda; class Insecta; order Hemiptera; family Aphrophoridae; genus Aphrophora; species Aphrophora alni. Next base: position 90,161,379 of record OY740772.1, read on the forward strand.
TATGTTAATTACTTTTTTTTAACGCCCATTTCTATATTAGTTGTATATAACGTTTATTTACATTTGAATATAAAATGTTTTCCATGAAATTTTGTGCAGTAACTCCATATAATTACGAAACTAAAGTAAAGAAAGCCAGTGCTTTTTGTTCCAACAGGAATTCTCTCATTAGCAACACATACATAATGAAGAGTCATTAAAATTACTTATTCACCGTATAGTAATGATGAAGCTAGTTTTATTGTACAATTCTAACTAGCGAGCGTCCAAACATATATAAATACTCTACTGACATTAGTTCTTTCATTACAATTAGCTGTTTTTAAACTCGGTTTGAAGATGATAACGCAAACATAATAGGGCTTAGTGTATTTAGCGTTTTTTTTTGATAATTTAACAATCAAAATAAAAAAATGAGCTGCATAATGCAAAATTAGAAAAAAAGAGAATAAACAAATTGACGGGCGCCAACATGGTACTTACCCGGCTTAATCATACAAAATAATATCAAAAAGTTCGTTTCTGGACCTCGTCAGAAATCTCAAAGTGTATTGGTAGATGCAGTAGGGTAAGTTTGTTTAAAACAATTGTTACACAGATTTCTGTTGTTCGTAATATGAACAAACATGAAATCTTGTTTCAAACAACTTTCTTGAAGTAGAGTCGGGTAGGACTTGAAGATGTGTATATTATAAACATGATAAAATTTGATCATTCTCATTCGTGATAATTTTGAGACAATAGTAGTTTTGTAGTTTTTTCTTCTTATGACAGCTACCCCTCAGGAAATACAGAGATGAGGTTAAACTAGGCCCGGTATTTGATTAAAATAGGTTCACGATTGTACATAAGATACACAAAAATACAACATAGTAGGTACATAATTTCAAAAAAAAACTCATTTGAAACCCTAAAACGGATTGATATCTCTTCAAAAATTCGACACCCATTTTTTACCCCATCACATAAATATACTATTCTGTAATGAGCGGAAATAATTGAAGGAGGGGGGGGCTCAAAATAAAGAAAAATGTTACTGTAAACATATGTCCGGAAGCGTTTCTTTTACCAGTTACCAGCCAATTTTTAAATTAAATACTTTCTTTAAAACGGCTTTGTCGATTAAGTTGAAATTTCGCACAGTAATCATCAATGTAAAGAGCTTAGTGGGATAAAATATTCAATTTGTTCCAATTAACCGTTTCAAAATGGCGGTCATTTAATTTTTTTTTAATAACACCTACTTTAAATGAATTATTTTCATTAAAAATATTTACGACCACCATTTTGAAACTTTTGATTGGAACAAATTTATTATTTTTTCCAAAGTAGGTCTTTACATTTTTGAGTACTTTGCAAAATTTGAACTCATTTTATTAAGTCATTCTAGAAATATAAATTATATACGTAATGGGAATTTTCTTTATTTTGACCCATAGAACCATCCCCTGAATTATCCTCGCGCATTACAGAAATACTGTATAAACTACGTATATATTAGAACATAAAAAAACAATCTATATTTCCTTTTATTACATTTTGGATTTTGTAATAATAATATTATATTGTGTCACTTAGTATAATTCCTTCTATAAGTCCACGTTTCTGTATTTCACTGACACCATTAGGTTTGTTTCACATTCACCAGATATTTTGCACACCCTGTATAACACAATAATCTCTATTTCTGTTTATACAGTAATAACATTTTATGGTTACTTTCTTTGTGAAGACATGATCGAACAGTTAACCACAATTACAGGTATTTCGCCTCAAAGCAGATGCTAAGATCGTTGTGGCATTGGCCTTTTAAACCGACCGCAAAACCACAAAATACACATTAGAAATCATTATTGTATGACATTTATTTCTAAACATGCCTATAACTTTCAACCGTAGTTGACGGTAGTAATAAAATGAATGTGCAATAAATCTTTGTGTTATTGGATGTTTATTGGGTAATAAATTAGAAATCTTGGTAATCATTTAAATTAATGAACGGAAATGATTGTAAAGTTACATAGTAAGTAGGATTTTAAACTCCTTCGTGCTAATTAGGGCTTAATGAGTTATGACTGCGTGTGATTACATTGGAGGAATCAAATCTGAACGTCAAAAGGGAAGGATATCCCAGGACACGAATTAAAGCTGCCTATTTTCCTAAATGGAAGGATTTGTCGACGTCCAAAATGAAGACTCATTAGGAATGAGCTGATGATCACTGGAAGAGGTCAACAAGAGGTGAAACGTGAAGTTGGTGGTAAACAAGGAAGACGCTGGGTTAATCTGTAAGCCTATGTTAGCCATCATTTTATGTAATTTTGAGGCCGCGGATCTCTCTAAACTTAAATATCACACTTTAGCTCCATTAACCTCGCACACCGGGGAACTAGCTTTAATAATTATTTTATAAATAATAATTGCTCTTAATACTGACACAAACTGGAAATCTAGTTCTACCAGCATAGTTAGGCGTTTCCACTCTAAGACTGTAGAAATAGGGAGTTACGAGATCTGGGGTTTAATGGTGGTTTAACGGCGAACCGGAATTACCCAAACACCAGAGCAATTCATCCTGACAAAAGAAACTAAATAAAGAGAAAATGTGTCACGAACTTATTCTACGTCCATCATCGTTTCGGTCAGAGAGTCGACTGACTGACATAGTGATGTGTGATTTCGAATTAAAATACTCGGTGAATCCGAGTATCAAAATCCTCGGAGCATTCCGAGTATTAAAATCCTCGGTTTCGTATTAAAATATTCGGACGAAATCCTCGTAACTAGGAACAAGGAGGAGGTAATGTGCGAGTATGAATTCGAAATAAAATCCACGAACAACGATATTCGTTAGTATTGTGTCAATTCGAAATAAAATGCTCGGTGTTTCTACTTTGGTTTTATTGGTTTCTAAGCTGATTTTTTACTACACATTAATTAAACATTACGATTTTGAGTTAAAATGATTTAGATTGGGTAACAAGTTCAATTAAAAATAATAACATTCATTTATTTCCACATTTAACAAAAAGTAAATTCAATTATTATTTAATTGTTATTATTTATATTTAAATAAATATTAATAGGTTACCATCTTTATAAAAAAATATAGTAAATTAACTTATTTTAAATAACAACTAAATTATTAATGTTGGTAATAATTGTACTAACGTTAAATTACTGAGTTTGTGTCGAGGCAGGATAACATATAATTACGTATTACAAGTGTCACTCACATATTGTTTACAAAAATAAATACTTGGTGGATCAGTCTAACCGATAGAACGCAAAAGTGTAGGTTTATCTAAAACGATCTGATTGGTAAAGCTGTGTTCGGATCCGATGCGCAAAATCATTCTGCGCAGATACTCGATTTCGAAATAATAATACGAGTATTGAAATCGTTTGAAACCGAGTAATGCGAGTATCCATTTCACCCGAGTATCAACATTGCTAGACTGACGTATAGATTAACGCGTCTCACTTTACTTGGTCAGCTTGTCGGGACCATAGTGAACCCCGCTGGTTACAGTGCCTCCGACGCTAGAGGCGACAGCCTGGTCACCCTCAGTTGACCATCAGCAGGGAAAATCAAAGATATGGGATTATACAGCTGCTTTAATTTTACAAATAACTTAAAGGTGGGAATTATTCACTGTACTGTTTACAATTTAACATTCCTACAAAACCCAAAAACCAACTTTAGAACATTAGATTTAGAGGATCTCGTTGTATAACATTGCATGATGGGTTGGGTGATTACTGCGATGACGCCAATTAAACTTTGTTTACAGTTGAAAAGTAATATTTTAAAGTGACATTTTTCTGTTCTTCAAAATGGAAGTTTCCCAAAACAAATATTTTGATATACCAATTAGAACACTTGCTGACAAAAAGCATAATATTAAGTAAGAAAGTCTCTAACATTATCTCGCTTCGTGAACAATGAAATTAACTTTCTGAGATGGATAATAATATACAGATTAAGATTGTAATTTCTACTCATCCGCATATCCTCAGCTGAAAGTAATTTTTCTATGATCACGGAAGTAAAATTATTATTAAAAGTGTCTCTCATAACGTCAAGCAAGTTGACGACACCCGGATTTCAATTATTGCCCAGTCTCAGTAATGTAATACAAGGAGATACTCTAAATGCAATGTTCTAAAGTTGGTTTCTTGTAGGAAGTGTAAAATTATATTGTTAGATCGAGTGGCCCATAGATCAAGTAGCGTACGCCTTAATGGGCCATGTTAAAACGTTTCTACTCGCTTCCCTAGCGGGCCTTGAAGACGTATGTATATATTTAAAAGGATCTCCGATAGCTAAGATCATGTTGGTAATTCGCCCTGCTAGATTTAGTAACTATAAGGATATCACATTTTTTAGCAGGTCTGGATTTGAAATTATATTTTGAATAATAACTTTGTTATTTGTCGTCGTAGAGAGGTGGGCTTGGTACCATTACATACAGAATTGATCTCAGTTTTTTATTTAATTTATTGTGACATAAGTTGTATAACACACGAGATAACAACACATTTTTTTAAAATGACAGACGTTTTTATATTTTCCATTCGATTTTCTGAATTTCAGTAAATTTGTTTATAAACACACTACAGCCCCCCTATACCAAATATTCATGCTCCTAATATCATTTTGTAGCATTTATTGTGCTTACGCATCGACGACGAACGGACGGCATGTTGAAAAACATTTTTTCGATTTTTGAGGCCATGAAACGTGAAGATCCGTCAAAATAAGGAGCTCTAAATTTGGCTGTGATTACCAACTTACCCTATACTTCGTATACTGGTAAATGTGACTAGAGTTTATCGGTATTTGAAAACTTACAAAATTTTTCTGAGACCAATAAAGTAGAAAAAAATCTAAACTTTAAGCGATGATTATGAAATCTGTATTTTAATAACTGTTTATTAATTTGTTTCCTAATTTAAGGAAAATTTGAATTATCTAAAAAAAAAGTAGTTTTCTTTTCTTGTACTAATATAGATGATTGAATCGAAACTTTTTCAATGTGAACAGAATTTTTTGTAAATTACGGCTATTTTTGTAAATTCAATGTAAGATATATTAAAAAAAAGTTTTTTTCAAAATTTTAAAAATTGTGTAAAAAGTTTACATGATAATTAGAAATGTATTTGGATGAATTTTATACCGTTCTTTCAAATGGGAATAAGAATTTTGTTAAGGTAACTAGAATGATTTTAATGAAATCATTGATCAATGAATGAAATAATTTTGATCGGCTTTAAAAGCATGAAGACGATTCTATTCTTGGTAGGAAATTCAACATCGATTTTCTTAAGCTCTCGTTTCTATGAGTTAGAACAGACATTTTAATTGGTTATGTATTATATATCTATATATAAAATATCTTAAATATTTCATACTTGTGAAATTGAAAGTTTGTGCCTTGGAAAATTATTTCGCCATTACAAAGTTTGAAAATAGGGAAAACCTATTTGAAAATTCTTTCCCCATTGGAAAGTATTGGGAAAAGATATCGTAAAATTCTTTGGCCATTATAAAGTTATTGGAAAAGTTATGTAAAAGTTCCTTCGTCATTGCAATGTTTATGGTAAAGCAATGGAAAATGTCTTTAGCCATTGGAAAGTTTATGGAAAACGTATTGAAAAATTCTTTCGGTATTGGAAGTTTATGGGAAAGGTATGGAACAATTCTTTCACGATTTCAAAAGGTATTTGAAATTGGAAGCTCCGGACGAATAAATTACCTATGAAAACAAGAAAATGAACAGAAAATATGTACGTAACACTCAGTAGAATAATATTTTCCCCTATTATTCTGTCTGTTAAGTTGGCAACAATGATCTACTGCTGAACCGTGTGATCAGCTGTTACGAAATCAAAAAATCATCGTCTACAAATTGAAAACATATTTCTTAAAGTTTATCATGAACATATATTGTACTTCAAAACAAAGTATTGAGTAATCGGTTAGAACTATGGACAGTGTAGTGTTTACAGTTCATAGTTTAATTTAGTTAGCTTGCTTCAAGTTTTTTCCAAAACAAGTTCATGCTACTTAACCAGTCCTATCATAAATAAAAATTAAAGCAGAACCTCTAAAAGTAATGTCCAAAATAAGTTCTTTTGATCCTTGTAGGAAAAGTTAAATTGTATTGGTAGATCAAAGGGCTTACCCAGTGTACGTAGTATAGGGAGGTTGCTTAAAATAGTTGTTTATAGGTTTTCTGAACATCGTAATTATGTATCAATACTTTCTTGACATCTGGTAGCCTCAAACGAGCCTCTTAGATTTGTATATATTAAAAAATCTCCACTCGCTGCGCTCGTGTTAGTGTCTCGACCCTAATGGGCCTCGTACTTATAGATATGTGAAGGAGCATCTACTCGCTACTCTCTTATCGGTGAATCGGTTCCCTTGGATCTCGTAAATATACGAATATAACACATTCGTAGGAAGTCAGATTTCAGAATTACATATTCGCATAACGTTATTTGTCATCGTAGAGAGGTAGGGTTGGTACCATTATCTTCAGGTGAAGTCCGTACTTTATTGTGTTATAACTTTCTTTAAAAATTGTTTATTATTTTCGCGATCGTGACATTTTCAATTAAATTTTTTTGAATTTCAATACAATACCAAATTTCATAGAATTTTGTCAGTAAAAACGTTTTGGAAAATATGGATTTTTTGCGTGGAAAAGTCAAATCCGTTTTCTTTTGAATATTTTCTTAGTCTCTAGGCAACTTCCCTATAGAAATATGGGACAAATGTTATCTGACAAATTAAGATCAGATCAAGGAACTTATTAAGAGGTATTCGAATTTTGGTTCTTGCAATTTTCACTAATTTATTTCTTCGTTGATTTAGTTGTGCACTACGAAGCCCCATTAGTAGAATATTATTGCAGAAACCACTTTATTCACCTAGTTAACATAAATCTGATTTACCCGTAAAAATCATCATAGATTGTAGACTCAAGAAATTACTTTCTCTACACTATAAATCTGAGAACGTAAAAATAGACACTCTACAAAACAAATCGAGAACATCTCAAGAAGCTAGTAATTTCTCATATTGTTTCAATATAAACGTTTAAGTCTTTCAATGCTCTCTCTAGATGATAGTTGGGAGCCTAAAAACCTAGTTCATTGTTGGGCAAGAAATTGCGTACTACGTGAGCCCCACTATATACAGACGGTTTTCATAATGCGATGCGTTTTTTTATAAAAGAATTGCCTACAAAACCGGCCATTGCCCTCGGGAGGTAATAGGTGTAGAAAATGGAAGTGCAAAAAAGTGCGGAGGGACTGAGGCGAGGTTGAATGACCACAAGGCATGCACTGCCGGTCTGTTTACACCTGTTGACTTTGTTGCGGCTATCTTGATATTCTTGCACGCAGATATCGATATTTGCGTGTTAAATAAGTCAAGTTCAGGAATGTACAAGACTATAATTTTTAGCAACAATGAAAATAAATAGCATACACATTTTGTTTCAACTCTAAAAGCAAATAATAATAATTAAAAAAAAAAATAAATAAATAAAAAAAAAAAAAAAAAAAAAAAAAAAAAATGTCAGTTTGGTTTTGTCATTTTAATGACAACTAACAAAAAAAGTCAATTTGATTGTTTTCAATCAAAAAGTGAAAATTGACTGTGAAAAACTACTTATATATAAATAAGGGCCTAAGATTCTTTCGCTTGTACCATAAACATGACAGCGTAAATCGTATTTGATTAAAAAAGATTTTTTCGTTATCGACAGTTAAGATTCATCTTGTCTTTTTGCTAATTATCGCTGAACCGGAAAATTTTTGCACTTGCGATTTTGTTACGGTTTTGAGTAATTAATTTTTAAATTTGTATAAAATATTAACAAAATCACTACAGCCGAATTTTAGAAGCCCTTTAGCCAATTTCTATTTTTTTACCAATAATTCACGAACAGATATTTTTTTTTTTAGAGAAACCTATAAGTTTTATTAGGGTTCTTAGAGGTCTATACGAGAGGAACATTTTTGATCAAAATCTTTATTGCCGATTTTGAGAAAATCATAATTTTGTGTATGCCAGCCACACACCAATAAGGTGTGTGTAAGGAACCTTGACGGCGATAATAGAGGAAAACATTGTAATTCTGTCAGACAATCAAGTTGACATCGAAGCGTTGAACTCTCCAATCAGTTCAACTATGTTTTGGGAATGCATACAAAAATGTATTGATCTGGGCAGAAGTAATAAAGTAGCTCTTCTCTGGGTAACAGGACATACGGGAATAGAATGGAATTAAAATGCAGATTATCTTGCAAAGAAGGAGCATGCAGCCCATTCGTAGGACCAGAACCATTCTATAAAACAGGGGTAGAAGCCAGTAGTACGAAACTCTTGATCCAAATAAAAAGATTGAGTAAATAAGGAGCTGCTCAGGAATTATGTTTGTTAGAGGTCCAGGATTTTCATTAGTCAATGCAAGGACAGGCTTTATTGCGGATCACGGTACACTCAGAGGAAATCTCGCGAAACTTGGCCTAACAGATAACACGACCTGTAAGTACTGTAAGGAGCGTGAGGTAACATCTCATCGCCTACTAATATACTGCTGCGGGGTCAGTTATTGAAAGAGAAAGAACCTTGGGAAGATATTAGAAGTGGAAGATGTACCCTCTCTAAACCCACTTCAAATCATGCAGTTTATAGTGTCCATAAGATCGGGAAGGATATGTGCGAGTATCTAAGCAATAGTGAAAAAGGTCACGATACATCTATGAAGGCCACCGTGTAGTTGTCAGCTCTATATACAATACTCCAAAATTTTCAAAAGTTCAAAAAGTGAACAAAACAACCGTCCATAGATATGGCCAAAATTCCATAAAGTAATCGGTTCAGAGGTTTGGGCTGTAGAGCGTTGCACAGACGACCTTCGGGGGGGGGGGTTCCCAAAATGAACATATCTGCAAAAACGCGACCCCATATTTTTATTCATCACATAACTTTGTCTATACTACGTTAATATAAGATTTAATACAACAACATAATGAAGGACGTGAATTTAAACCTACCTCCGTGAGAAAGAGCCAGTAACGTCAGTAGAATGGAGATGGTCCCCATCATGGTAGGTATTGATCTATAAAAAAAGAGAGATACAATTAATACATATATTATATAAAGCTCATATAATTACAGGGCGATTTTTAATTATGGCATTGGCTTTATATTGCATAACTGAGAGGTAATTGTTAACACGTCATTTTTACATTCTGAACAAAACGAGAGAGAGAGAGAGAGAGAGAGAGAGAGAGAGAGAGAGAGAGAGAGAGAGAGAGAGAGAGAGAGAGAGAGAGAGAGAGAGAGAGAGAGAGAGAGAGAGAGAGAGAGAGAGAGAGAGAGAGAGAGAGAGAGAGAGAGAGAGAGAGAGAGAGAGAGAGAGAGGGGGGATAAAAAGGAAGACAATAGTATTCCGATATTTAATTACAGTAAAGTTTAATTCTTGAATGCACAGTCTAAAATAGTTTTTTATACTTATTTCTATAACCAACTCAACTCCAATAGCTTTGTTTGGATTACATGCATGCATTGCTGTAAACACTTATTTCCATCGGTTTTGCTGAGCGGAGCAAGTAAATGGGTTTTCCATGTAATATTCAACGCGTTCTTCCCTCGCCTCGTTCTACGCTAATCAGATTGCTTTTCTGGGAATGCAATTTGCCTCTAATTGTCTACAGTAAAATAAATAAATTTGTAGAAATGTTGTTTTAACGAAGTACCGAGGTTTAGTTAAAATATTATTAAAGCTGTTGATATTGTAGTGCTTTAGGGTTCGGAAATAAGGGGCTTTGTTGATGATTTGTAAAAGTTAATATCTATTAGTGTGAGTTTTGTTAATTTGTATCTTGTTGGGCGTTACAAAAAGTATCAGAAAGTTCCAGAAGTGTGAAATGATCGCTTATACTAGTTCTTTTGTAGAAAGTAGTACAGGATGATTAAAAAAGAATCGGAGAAGTTTCAAGGATGCGCTCTACAACTAAAAGTAAAGGAAAATGTTTCTAAAAACATAAGTCCGAAAACGATTATATTCTCATTAATTCGACATTTTGATTTTTTAAATGAAAAAATATGTATTTCAAAATTCCTGTCTTATGAACTGTTTTTCCGATGTTTATTTTTTTTCTGAAATACTTACAGTCGCCTATCATAGGTCAAACTGGAATCCTAGCTGTAAATAGAATACCACTGCTTTACGCGTTCAAATGACTAGGACACTAGGACTGACCTCGTAACTGTTCTCTTCGGAGGTCAGTCTCCATAATTATTATTTTAGTAATAAAACAAGTTGATGCGCCATCATGGTAACTTACTCAGCCCTATCATACAATGCATAGTCTAAATGTAAGGTTTCTTAGGCCTTGTATAATTGTGTTGTTAAATGCCCAACAGGTTTTTCGAACCTCGGAATACTGTATATCATTACTTTCTTGACGTCAGCTAGGCTATAACAACCTTTCTAGATGTGTATATTTTAAAGGGTTTCCACTCGCTTTACTGCTTTCAGTGTTTAGGCTCTGGCAGCCCTCAAAGCTGCCACTAGGCTTTGCCCAAACTAGTAACTATACAAAAATCATATGTAATAGAGAGTTCAACGTTCGAAATTACGCTTTTGACAATAACTAGAGATGTGTGATTGGTACCATGCAGAATTGAAATCTGCAAATTATGTGAAAATTTATTATAAGTTGAATGACACATGAGATATGAACAAAAACTGTTTAAAATGACCGGTATTTTGAAGTTTTCACAACGATTTTTCTGCATTTTATTGGGAGTTGTATAGGAAAATATTATAGTCTCTTAGGACAAAGTTTTTATTCCCATGTAATTTTTTGTGGTCGCTATTGTGCTTACGTACAGATGGCAAGATTGACGGACGAACGCAGTGTATTTTGAAAATAACTTTTTCTGTTTCCTCAGGCCATGAAATGTGAAGTCCTAAAATGGGGGTCGAATTGTCACTAAACTTATTTTATATTGAGTAACTGACAACTACGTTTTTTTGTTTTTTATCTTTTAAGTTGGTACCGTTAAATGCAGAATTTAAATACGTATATTTTTAGTTTAGTGTGTTGTATGAGTTATACGATTTTTTAAAACACAAATTGTTTATTATATAAATACTGGCTCAAAAGTTATCGGTAATTTTTTTTTAAATAGTCAGATTGTAAGTAAATAAGTGGATAGATGCAACCATGGTACTTACCCAGCCCAATCATATAATGTAGATCCTTAAATAAAATATCGAAAAGTAGGTTGTTAAATTGTATAAGTAGATTAAAAGGTGTTACCCAGTAGGGTAAGTTTATTGAAGACCGTTGTTACAGAGGTTTTCTGAACCTCGTAATTGTAAATATAATTACTTCCCTTACATTGCCTAGGCCCTAACAAGCTTCGTAGGTTTTGTGTGTGTGTGTGTGTGTGTACGAGTCTTAAAAAGACTCGCGACGGGCCTCGCGTCTCGTGTGAAGTATAGTTCGAGTCTTGTGTCTATACAATTATCACATTTTCTTGGAATACCAATGTTCATAATTCTATTTTTGACAGCGTATGGCCTACCTGATCAGCTGGGCAGAGGACATTGAGTCCGCTATAGCGTTATGGCCTGATTTGTCAGCTCCGAGTTATTTGTTTAATTAATTATATATATCTTTATTAATTAACATGACCAACTAAATAATTAGATTACTGGCGTTAACAAGTTCTCGGGAAGTTTCAAAATCCAATCGTACCAATATCGTAAATATTGTTATGATCATTTGTAATGACCAATATCGAAATGCGAGTCCAAATTGGTCGGAGGCTTTTTGCACCACAACCCATAATGTTTTGGTGTTATGTGCTAGTGTATTTTTAGTTTTTAATAATTAGGACCCCTTATATTTAATTAATTTAGTTACTTATTTAAGATGGTTATTAAAGCGTGATAAATGATCAGAAGAGATAAGGAGAACTTTATGGTTTTCTAAACTATGTTTTTTATAAACTAGTGTGGTTAGAGAAGGCTTGTCTGTATATTTAAATAACAGCCCTATCTTAGCTATACACCAATTTACCCCACACCATTCGTTGCACGTTTCCTGAAGCATAAAACGGAGGGCGAATTTATTTTGCGATTACCAAACTTAAATAAATAAGTTAAACAAAGTAAATAAGGTTCAGGAGTAATTTGAAAAAAACTAAAATATATCTTGAACGTCTCGTCATTAGAAGCGAGCGTTGCTGTTTAAATTTAAAAATAAAATCTTTAAAATTATATTTTTAACAGAAAATATATTTTTACGTCATCGTTAAAAACGATCTAGGGCTATATTTAAATTTTAAAATATTTAAAAATATTTTTTTAAACCGTAAATATATCTTGAACGTTGTCATTAAAAATGAGCGAAGCTATTTTAAAAATTAAAAATCTTGAAATTTTTTTAAAAAACCGAAAATAGTTCTTGAACGTTGTCTTAAAAGCGAGCATAGGCTATTATGTTTAATTTTTAAAATCTTTAAAAATAATATTTACCAAATATATTTTTAAGAACAAAAAAATATCTTGAATGTTGTCATTAAAAGAGAGATGTTTAAATTTTAAAAATATACTATTAAAAAATATTTTTTAAACCTGTAAATATAATTATCTTGAACTTCACCATTAAAAGTTAGCGTAGGCTATGTTTAAAATAAAAAAAAAAAACTTTTAAAACAATTTTAAAACCGGAAATATTTCTTGAATGTTGTCATTCAAAGCGAATGTATATACTATTTTTAAATTAAAAACAAAGAATCGGAAATATGAATTTGTTACTAGTTTTGAATTTGATTTAAAAATCTAAAAATATGGACTTACATTCAATTATATTTTTTAAATATAAGCAGCTGTTTTGATGACAGTTTATAAACAGTTTCTTGAGAAGTTGAACTACAGTTTGTCACTAATGTCATTTAATTAACCCTCCAGTACTCGCGCGGTATACTATAACACAAGTACTCGCGCGGGTGACACTTGTCCCCCATTGTGTATTTATTTATTTTTGATGAATTCTTGTATATTACAATAAAGTAATTTTTGGCAACTTGTTAAGTGCCTATTCAGGCGTAGTTTAAAAATTTTTTGGTATTTTTTTGAGCCACTATATAACCTAAATTTTATAGTATTTATTTATTTGATTTTTTGTAATTTCTGACCAAAACGAAAACCTTAATTTACTCTAACAAATTTTTAATTATTTTTCAAGGTAACACACTAAAAACACTTTTTAGTTTTGTAAGTAGTTTAATTATAAACCTAAATACAAAATTTCATAAAAAAATTACGGTTGTTATAGTCAAAATTATATATTACAATAACTGATGTAATTTATCATTGATGTTTGTAAGTAGTATAACCTATTATTATTTCCCCATAAGCTTATATACTGAATTTTTCTCTCTCTTTATATGAACAAACTACAAACTAAAAAAAAATTAATAAAAAAAATATATATATGTATATATATATATATATATATATATATATATATATATATATTGTAATTTAAACTAAAAACTTAATCTAATCCCAACAAAACATATAAAAAGAGAATAGTAAATTACAACTCTGTACCTGAAATCAGATGTTGCCTAATACAAACAAAAGCAAATATATATATATATATATATATATATATATATATATATATATATTGTAATATAAACTAAAAAACTAATCTAGTCTAAACAAAATATATAAAAAAAGAATAAATAGTAAATTACAACTCTATACCTGAAATCAGGTGTTGCATAATCCATACAAAAGCAAAAAACAAATAAATATAATATATTTATATATTATATTATATATTTATATATATTGTAATCTAAACTAAATATATCTAGTCTAAACAAAATATATAAAAAAAGAATAAATAGTAAATTACAACTCTATACCTGAAATCAGGTGTTGCATAATCCATACAAAAGAAAAAACAAATAAATATAATATATTTATATATTATTATATTATATATTTATATATATTGTAATCTAAACTAAATAATGAATGTAATCTAAACAAAAATAGGCCTATATAAAAAGATAATAGTAAATTACAATTCTATACCTGAAATCAGGTGTTGCCTAATCCAAACAGGATGTACACACTAACACAGAATGGTCACCACAAATAAAATGTCTACACTTTCCACAATTTTTTCGTGATGTTTTGTCTCTCGCCCTTCCACAAAGATAGCATCGCCCTCTACTTGTACCCTGCTGATGCAGACGTTCAGGCTGTGGCATCTCTTCAATTCCAAGAAGTGTCTTTCCTTTTCTTTTCATGTCCACCGGCAGATAAGGATTTTGCAGACGACTTTCTATTTGAGGTTTTATTAACTCAAAAGCTAAATTTTGTAGAAACTGTCTTCTTGGAAGTGGCTTTTCTAGGGTGGTGTTAAATTTGTAAATTATGTAAGCGTTGATGCCTGAGATGTTCAACAGATCAAAAAACAAAACCATCGGCCACCTTCTTGTGTTGCGAGCTACATTATACTTGGCACACATTTGATCTAGAACATCAACTCCAACTTTGGATTTGTTGTAGAAAGTCACTATTTCAGGCTTTTGTGCGTCGCCGCTGTCCTCATCAATTGTGTTATCATGATGCATCGTTGATAAAACCAGCACTGCCTTATTTTTTTTGGGGCAGTATGAAACAAGTGTCTTCTTCTTATGGAAGGCAAAAATGGAAGACCTAACTGTTCTTTCTCGATTTGGTTTCAATTCTGAAGGAACCATAATCCGGTTAGATCGCATAGTTCCTACTATCGTTATTTTTTTCTCTTCCATCAATTTGTTCGCCAATGGTATCGAAGTAAACCAATTATCGGTTGTTATGTTTCGATTAGTGCCACTGATAGGCTCAACCAAACGAAGAGTTACTTCTTGCGATGAGTTTGATAGATTATATGGTCCATTTGGTTGTGTACCAACATATACTTCTAAATTTACGGCAAACATTGTTTTTGCACATACTAATGCATACACTTTTACGCCATATCTTGCAGGTTTCTTAGGCATATACATTTTAAAGGGACATTTCCCTCTAAATGCCACTAGTTGCTCGTCAACAGTGCAATATTCACTTGGAGTAAAATAACGTTGGAAATTTTGGACCATGAGCTCAAAAACTTCTCTTATTGGGGAAAGTCGATCGATTTCCTTTCGTTGATTACGATCTCTAATGTCATCAAAACGAAGACATCTCATGAGAAAATGGAATCTATTCTCGCTCATTGCAAGATAGCAGGCTTCTACTCCAATCCCTTTAGAGGTATCCCAAACCTGTTTAGTATTTTTTCTGTTACTACCCAAAGTACCAGTGAGCAATAAAATACCGACAAAAGCACGAACTTCAATAACGTTGGTATGATTAGCATCCCTGTCCCGCAAAAATTTTTCTTTTATATGGTCTATATAAATGTTTGTTGCTGTTACTATGCTTCCAATAACCGCATTGTCCATAAAAAGAGAAAAACAGTCCAGTTCCGATACAACATTTTTAGCATGTCTAACGGGTCCTGGAAGATGCAAAACAATGTTCTCAGCTCTTGTTCTAACGTTCCGAGGTAAAGGAGGATATTTTTTCCATTTTATAATATTTTCTTTTTGATATCTTACCATGAATAAATTTGCAAGTGGTACGTCATCTTCGTCACTTGAAATTGGTTCTGACTCATTTTCAACTGGCATACTTTGTGGTTGATCTTGCAAATTTACATCCTCTGTGTCTGAGAGATCATCTTGAACTTCTGTGTGGTCTTCTTCACTATCATCACAATCATTTTCAACCAAACTTTCTTCATCCGAACTATTTTCCATCAACATGTCCAATATAAATGTATCATTGCACAATCGTGAACGTTTAGGCGCACTCATAACGGCAGTACTCGCGCGGGGGACAGTTGTCACCCAACCGGCAAAGGAGCGTAATAACGGAGACGACTGTACAGTTAAACGCACGAAAGCACACTGAAAAGGCTGAAAAAGATGTAGTGGAAAGGTACTGAATGACACACCCCTCCCCACCACCACACAGCCAAGCTGTGTCTGAAACAAAACCAATGGGTGACAACTGTCACCCGCGCGAGTGCTCTAGGGTTAAGCGTGATATTTTAATTACTCTTCCGTTTTGTTTAATCATAATTATTTTAATTTAATGGAATAAAATATGAAACAGGTATACTCGGTGTAGTTCTTAAAACCTGTATTACATTAGGCAAAGCTGTTAAATTATTTTCATTTACATACTATACATAAAAAAACAAAGCATAAAACATAATGGAACGCAATTAAAAAATACCGTCAACGTAAATTTTACGTTAAAACTGAGTATGCAATTTGCTTAACACGTGGAAAATATTTTGCAACCCGGTAATGGTTTTGAGTTCCATTGCCGCTATGGTGCAATGCACACTGACTGTACACGCACATATAGAATTAATTAAAGCCCCGGAGGGCCGACTTTTTTACATTTTAATTACTGCTTTACACAATAGAGTGCAGTGTTTAATTACAACAAAAAGCTGTGTTACGGAGTCAATAAATGCGAGTGCCCCGGCTGTTTCTGTAATTGACCGTGAAGATGGCTACCGTCTGCTACACTGGTGGATTTAGTTACAGCTGTAATTGAGGGGGGATAACAGCTGGTAGTTACGATGTTTTTACGTGTTTGCAAAAGTATGAATAACAATTAATCCCTTCCTGTTGTTTGTTAATAATCTTGACACCCTATTACGATAATTTACGATAATATCCTTTTTAAAGTCCTGAAATAATGAATATCAATAAACTGTGGAAAAACATGGCACAAACGTTTTCTCTCGTTCATCCCTAAAACCAAATTAAAAACAACCAAATTAAAATCAACCAAATTAAAACAACCAAATCTATGCGTCAAAAAAACTGTTAGTTCAATATTTGCCAGTTAAAAAGTGAAATATTGAACAAAACTAAAGTTGTGGTTTGGTTGGTGTAGCTGGTGTATCACTGAAGAGGACGACCTTGTCGTTGAAACGCGTCTGATACTTAGGCGAATTTTTTTTAATGATAATTGTGTTCTGTGTGTTTGTTATACTGTATAGTTTTTCTCATAAGTCAAGCTCAACATTTAATAGTGAAAACTGTCTTTGAATTATATTCTGTACGTTTAATTAGGTCCTAAACATGCTTCTCCTTTGATAAAAACACATAATCGTATTTTGGTTAAAGTCAAAATATTCACCTATTATTGTTTGGCAATAATTCTTCAACCATAATATATATTTTGAGTTACAATTTGGTATACGTGCTTGGGTTAGTATCTTCACGTTTGAATAAAATTTTATCGAAATGTGTTTATACGATTTTGAGAAATAACGTCTTTTTTATAACAGCCCGATTGGTCGATTTTTTTTCACCATAATTGCATTGTTGGAGAGATGGCAACCGATACGATTTATTTGAGTCCCTAAAGGTTACACTTGAACAAAATTTTATGAAAATCGTGTAAGCCCGTTTTGAGATGACTTAATTTTGTGTTTTTTCTTAAAGTACAAAAAAACTGAAATTGTGAATTGGAGAAACTTTACAGACGACAGTCAAACTAACTTTTTGGACTTAAGAGATCTTTAAACGGATCCGCAATAAACTCAACACCTTTTTTTGACCTATCACAAAACTTTCTTTATAATACGTATATAGAAGAAAGTAAAAATACTAGTCAGGTTGTGTATTCATCTGGAAAGAGATTTATAGCAAGTTGTATAACTAGTGAAAACACTACCAGCGTTGAATTTGTTTTGTTTTTTGTAGGAATGTTTGGTTAAGTTACGTTAGGCCAATAAAATTTAAAAAAATCGTTAAATTTATGAAATTTATATCATTAAATTTTGTAATAATTTTTCAAATTTCTATGACCAGCAGATGAAGTATTACAAAAACTTTGATAACATTATAAAAAACTGCTTACAATCTACTTCAACGAAATCTCAAACCTAATTTATTCCCAAGACTTATTTATAAAGCTCCTAAAAATCTAAAAAAATATTTTTGTTAAACCTAAACGTTCAGAAGATAAAAACATTAATCTAATAAAAACGTTGACTGTGAACCGTGTAATCAACCTCATTGTGCAAGCTGCTAAACTCTCCTTTCTTCTTTTAAAAGTAGCACAACTAGAAAAAGTTAACCTATAACCATTACACGTCAGTCGAAAAATGTAATTTATCAACTTATCTCAGAATTGCCCTAAAGACTATAGGCCAACAATGGCTTTAAGACCACGCATGACAGGACATAGTTTTAATGTTGTTAACAAAAATGGAAAAAAAGACCGGTTACGGCTCTGTACAAGAACATTAACAAAGTTCAAACATTACTCGAACATAAAAATATTAACTACTAACACAAATAAAACGAAATTGTGACAAGTAAAACTAACTCACAAATTTTTAAATCAAACAAAAATTCCATAAATTTCAGTAATTTATCAATATTTTAATTAACATTTATTTAACTTCATAAATCCAAAAACGATTTAGGTTTATTATAAACATATTACTAAAACTACAAAACATAATTATGATTTTAAACTAGCTCTTTTAAAAGCAAGTAAAAACTTTAAATGACTATAATTTATTTGTTTTCTAACATAAAAAATAAATAAAGTTCATAAATTCCTTTGAATTTAAACGGGATTTAATAAATAACTTAAATCAAGCCACATTTTACACGTTAGAGTTATTAAGAAAGGTGTTGGAAGTGGCCGTCCTTCTCTTACTGGAGAAGTAGTAGTCTTTTCTCTATGCTATGTAAAGTGTGTTGACATTTATCTCGGCTACGTTTTGAATAGTTGCTTCTTTCAGTTCTTACGATTAGCTATGCAATATACGCGACTACACTGCACAGTCTGTCCCTAAAACCGTGGCGGGTAAAACTTTCTTAACCTGAGAGATAAACTCCGTTCTCATTCTTAATAACCCTGGATCAATACGATGCGTGTTTTTAAAGCTAATGTCATGATGTAACAAAACAAATATCAAGCAATTGCAAACTACTACAATTTTACCACTTACTAGATTCCTGTTTTTGAAATTGGTCATAATGAGAAAATTCGTCGCAATGGCAACAAATACATAACAATGGAAAAACAGCTGATGTTTTAATAAATACCAATTGTATCTGCATAAAATAAAGAGTTTTTATCGGGGATTGGTCAACAAATAACGAAACCAAGACGATTTAAAGTTATCACTTACTTTGGATATTATATACTTGTAATTTAAAACATTGGTCTGGGCATTATTCTTACAATTCCTTATATTTCAACAAATTGCTAAAGCTAAGAAATTAAGTAATAGGTTTTATGTTTTATGTTTGATTACCGATAATTTATGAACAGGATTTTTGGAAGAAGGTGAGCAATAATTTTGTTTGGGTCATTTTAGCAAAATTTTATCAAAACCCATGTAGCAAATGTTAAAAAAATCGTAATTTTTAGTTTTTTATAGCAGTTATCTCCATTTTATTAATTATAGAGAACTTAATCAATAAAACGAAATGTTTCTCGATAAGATCGGTATTTGAACAAAATCGGTCCACACGGTTGTGTTGCAACTTATGGCCAAAATCTAGGTACAGTAGATAGAAAGCTGATTCCACAAACCATGTATTAACCTTAAGGGTACCAAAAAACAAATTTCTCTGTAAATTTTATATAGAATTTTTTTTGACGCAACGGAAAACTTTTTGTATACTACTTATTTTAATATATTAACATAATAATAATGATTATTTTCTCTTTTTTAATATATATTATATATTTATTTTAATTTTTTCGTTATTATTACAGTTATTAATTTTAGTTTATTTCTATATTTTAGCACAAGGATTTTGTTTTTGTATTCATTATTATTATTATTATTATTATTATTATTATTATTATTATTTTATTCTGATGGTTTCTTTTGTAATTTACGTTCCATTTTGTGTATATTTTGATTGAATTTATTGTACGGAGTAACGTGGTAGAGAGGACTTTATGATCCTAACTTTCACCACCTAAATAAAGACATTTGATTATCTATCAATTTTTGAGAAATTAAATAATAATATAAAAAACAAAATAATATTTGAAAATACACAGTATTTTTAAACAACTGGTACAGCTATACAAATATTTCTCTTTGAGAAAGAAATTAAAAAAAAAAAAAAAAAACTTTTGTACTTTGTGAGTAACTTATGAGGTATGAACGTTAAATTAAAATTACGAAATACAAATTTAATAATTAGGTTTTTAAATTTTATTATTATTATTGTTATGGGCTGTGATAGCCTCCGTCAGAGGCCTCACCGACGTCGACCTGAAGGTCTTTTGCCGCCCCAAGTTCCATTCTACACCCTCTTAGTAATCTGTCATCCTCATAAAGGAACAGATGCTACCTATAGGGTTGTCTAGGATGGTTTCCATCTCCTTCCCTGGTGGATTAGGTTAGTGAAGCTGTTCGTATCCTACATTCTAGCAACGCGAGGTAACTAATAGATTTTCACATTTACTCTGCATATTTCTGTATTTATTACCCAGATACGACCAAAAGTATCAATAAATTATTATGAAATGTGGGAATAAGGTTCTTTGTAACTACATGTAGATAGTTTTAATTACGCAACATATGGAGTATAGGGTGTAAGCACGATAGCAGCTACGAAAATAACAGAGCAACTTGAAATTTGGTATACTCATATAAAACCATATTAATATTAAAAGAATACAAAATTGAGGACATTGTGAATATAGTTTTTGTTCATATTTTGTGTCTCATTCAACTTATAACACACTAAATTAAATACAAATTTGCAGATTATATTTCTGCACGTAATGGTAACAACCCCCCACATCTCTACGTTAATAAATAACGAAGTTATTGTCAAAAATGTAATTTCCAACTTTGACTTTTCAAAATGTTTTTTCGAACTCTGACTTCCCAAGAAAATTTTGATATTCGTATAGTTACGAGATCCAACAAAGCCAAGTCCGGGAAACGAGTTGACTCCTTCACATATCTATAGTTTCCAGCCCTCCAGGGCTGAGACACTGACACCCATTTGCGTCATCGCCGGGGGGACGGGGGAGACGCGTCCCCCCAATATTTGAGATGTAAAAATATTTTTGCTAAAAACGAATGATTTACTTAAAACCTTAAAAGGTAAACATCGGGCTTTGTCTTTACTAGTGTTTTTAACATTACATTTCTGTTACAAACGCATAAATAAATGCATAGAAACGATGTTTTGAGAAGTTTAATTTTAAAAAATTCCATACCCCCAAACCCTTGTCATATGTCCCCCCCCCCCAATAATGAACTGGTGATGACGCCCATGCGTTTACACCTGCAAAGTGAGTGAAGACTTTTTAAAATCCACACATACGAGCCCCGTTAGAGCTTAGCCAACGTCAAGAAAGTAGTAATGTACACATTTACGAGGTTCAGAAACCCGTGTAACAACTGTTAGAATCCAATTTAACATTTCCTACAAGGTTCAAGAAACCAACTTTTGGGCATTGCATTAGAGGATCTGCTTATTACATTGTATGATGGGACTCGGTATTATGGTGTCAATAACTTGGTTATAATTTTATTTACCGTTTTAAATTAGGTGTTTCCAGTGGGAATAAAGAGACATTAACATAAAGGTGACAATGAGACGTAACGTGTAAACGTTAAAAAAAAGTTTAAATGAAAGATGAAGTTTGAACTAATAAGTTTAAGTAATTGTTTCCACCTAAAAAAATAAACAACTTTATTCACCGCTTTTTTAATGTTTTCATTTATATAAAATGATTTTACCCTTTTTAGGGGGTGGGGGTAACAAAATATCAAATAAATTACTATTTACATTACATGGTTTATTTTCCTGTGATTATTTTCTAAAACTAGTGTATGTATAACAATAACATATAAACAATAGTCGAATCGTTTACGCTACCATAGAATTCGGCCACCAGCCACCGAGGCCCACTAGTGGTGGGGTATTATTTTTCTTTCAGTTATCCCAGTCAACTCTTCAGGATATATATATATATATATATATATATATATATATATATATGGTTACATTATAATATTTACTGACACTACAAAGTAACTACCAATCACAATACAAGAAGCAAACTATCAAAACAAATTTAACTTTTATATTTCTCAAAGAGAGTCGTGTTTTGTTCAAGTGTACACTATCTGTGGTATTACATCTTGGTTTATGAATGTTGTGTGTCACCATAGAGTTTACAAGAATGATTAGGTCTAATTGAATCATCTAGGGACCCAAGTCTACAGTTCATACAATCACTAGTACATAAACAGTTGAAACTCGTAGCTATTCATGTATGAAGTGTTATCCACTGCAGGCGACTCGGCCATGACGGGCCTCGTATTTGTTCATTAGGGAAAAAGGCTTCAATCGCTACGGTTATGTCAGTGACTGGTTACTGCGCTTTGTAACTATACACGTCAAAATTTATTATTGATTCGGATTTCTGAATTTTGTGTTTTAAAATAGTATATTTCACACTAGGACCAAAAGTGAAGCTTTTCAATACAAGCTCAAGTTTAAATGAGCGAGGATCAAAAAGCTTCTTTTGGTCCAAGTGATGAATTATATTTTTCGTTATACTGCAAAGATTATAAGAAAACAATTTCACAAAAACTAAAATGTTATAACCTATTTCCATTCAAATCGATGGTAACATCTAGTTTAACGGTTATTTACAATCGAGAGTATCGGTTATTTTTATAGACGTTTTACAATCGTTAATTAATTCGTATAAACGAAGTAAAAACTGATGACCTCGACCTCAGCTGATGTTTTAATCCTAGGACTAAAAAGAACAACTTTACCATCTCAATGCATGTATTAAAAACAGCTGCTTTTTAAGCAGTATGACGAAAAATACTATGACGGGTAAAATATTCCTTTTTTGTAGTAAAATTTGAGGTTGGTTTATGTTTAGATAGAGGATGATTTACAATGCACGACTCAAAGGTATTGTGAGGAAACTGTTGGAGTCATAAACTTGGTGTGTTCATCACTAATTTTCGTGCAAATTTATAGAAAAAATTATTCTTCGAATTTTGAGACCTTACAAACAAATCTTGTATTTGAGAGTATAGTCTGCTTCTAAATATTTTAAATTTAAAAATAGGTCAAATGCTTTATCATTGTTTTTTATAACTCATTTAAAGTTTGAAAATACATTTTGGTATATAGATTTTATTACATTTTCAAAATGGTGACCTTATTTATTAGTAATGTTGGATTTTAAGGTCATTTGCACTTTGAAAATATTATTTATAAACAAAACTATAAAACATTTATTTAATCAGAAATCACTACTTCTGATTTTTAAAATGAATTGCCCATTGGCAATTGAAAAAATCAGGGGTTGACCGATTTCAAGAAAGGTTTACAGATCAATTTAGGAAACTTGTATAACAAACTGTTGTTAAGCAAACTTACCCTGTTAGGTAAGAACCTTTGGTCTACCAATATAATAATTTAACATTTCCTACAAGACCCTAGAAACCAACATTTGGCCATTACAAATGGAGGGGCTGGGCAATCCATGATGGCGTTACGCTGGTAATTTTATAAACTTTACCCTCTGTTTTTCTTACGTACAACAATTAGTACCTAAGATACTTTTTTTGTGAAAGCTATCTAAAGTACAATTGATCGATTTCAATTTGAAAATCGTAACTATCCTAAAAATGTTTCATAAAACGTGAAAATCAGTCTATAACTATTTTGGAATGTTATGTATAATATAGGCCTACTGCCGATATACCACTTATGTTGGATAAGGAAAAAACAACAACAGTTGGATAGAGGAAGTAAACATAGATTAAGATTAGTAGAGGTGATAGCCGTATCGTTAAAAATCCATTTAGATAACGTTATTTTAGTAGTTTAGCTATGACTTTCATATGACGTCATGTAGTGTTAGCCAAATATCGTTAGCATAAACAAATTAAACTCAGATATTTTTACAGTATCCGCTTGAGGCATTAACTATGATAAAAAATAAATGGTTCAAAAACATGACACTAACTTTCTCAATTTCCATACACAAATAAATGGTGTACTGATTGCATAAGGAGGTTGGATCTGCAGGGTGGTTGGCGCACGATCCACCGAATTATGGGAGGTCCAGAGGATCTCCGTGCAAATTGGATGTGAGATCAGGTTGGTTGCTCATTACAGAAGTTGAGCGTGGTTGGGGCTCGCTTCGCCTCGGGGTGTTGGAGGGCATCGTTCTGGGAGTGAAACAGAAGGTGAGATCGATTGGTCGCTTATCACCTAAATGACATGGTTTGGGACTGTCTTAGCAGAGTCCGAAGTCGCCGGGCCTGGGGGTGCGTAATTGGAGGTGAGATCCGTTTAGTTGCTCATCATAGGAGTCGAGCGTTTTTGGAACTCACTTCTCGCAGGAAGGGCTCATATTGCATAAACTTTTTGACTGATATTATTATGGTACTTATTTGTAAATATGATACACAATTGTTGTAAAAGTAACAGGTCATAGACCCAATTATAAGGGCACTATTATAAGGAAAATAATGACATGTCCTAATCCTAAAAAATATACAATTATATAAACATACATATATGTATATACATACACGCACACACACATCTATACATTAACAGAAACAAGCACAGATATACAGGATAATTGTATCACGTAAACTACTAATCCTATGAACATTTTAAATGGAGGACATGCCTTATTTACGATGGAATTGAATACCCGTTTTGTAAACTTTTTAAAATGGCCGCCATTTGTCAATATGGCAGTTAACTTTTAACTTTCTTACTGGAAGTCCTATTTTATTCAGTGGCTCAAATCGACTATAAAAAAACTAGTTCAAATCTACTGTAATTATAAGAAAATTTTATTTGTTATAAAAATAAATTCTTTTAATTATAGTCCTGCATTGGTATTTAGCGTATTTTTAACTTAATACAATAATGCGAAGTAAGCAAAATCCCCTCCCCAAAATGTACTAAGCTTCAAATTTAAGAAATCTTAAACAACTGAAGATTTATAAAATAATATTCAAGAATAAAAACTCCTTAAAGTTTGCAAACATTCGAATACACTATAAAAAATAGGGGTTTCTATAAGGAAGTTTAAGTATCTGCCATATTGGAAAATGGCGGACATTTTAAAATTTGACAAAACTGGTATTTAAAGGTCATCAAATAGTAACGAAAGTTCACCATATACCAATAGGCCCCAGGATAAATAGATCACCCTGTATATAAAGAATTTACTATTTTAAATTTCACACTTATACTTAGAGACCTAGAAAACCTGTAATTGAAAAAGAGCAATATAAATAAAAACTTATAGTAAACAAAAAATATTCTGAAAACAGAAAACTATACGGAAAAAAATCGGCTACAATTTCTTTCACTACCTGCAATAGTACCTTCTTTGCAATCAACATTTTTTTAATGTACAGAGTAAAGTTCTTCGAAATAAAGTCAAATACCATAAAATGTCTACTATTTGTTCAATCCTTAAGCAATTAAACGGAGACAACGCATAAGTACCTGTTTTAATACTCTTTTCATATAAGTGCCTTTTTATCCTTCCACAGTAAGCCGGATTGTACTACAATATTTTTTGAAGGTTTCAGAACAATCTATGATGTCATACATAATCTTAAACATAAATAAATCTCGTATATCTGCCAACGAATCCATTAAAACACATCCTAAATCACACCCTATATTAAATCGTTAAAATTATTTGGCCATTGAAACAAATTCCCAATCGGACCCTAGATTAAATCGTTTAAATTCTTTGGCCATTAAAACCAAATGTTTTCTTATACAACACACGTAAAACCGTCTTCTGTACAAAACAAAATTATCATAATATTTTATTAAGGAGACTAGACAACACAAACGAAATCCAAACATGATTTAACTGAACCATTAAATAAAATCTTTCAACACCTCGATATCTTGGAAAGCCCTACTTATTTTTCAAATATCACAAAAAGTGCAATAAGCTCTTTTAATTACATTTTCTTCTGTGAACATAAGAATTCTCAAGTCCTTGCTATTATTTACTCTATTCAACAACAATAGTTTAATGCGATAAATACTAAAAAAAGATTCAAAATATATTATGTGGCAATTATTAACATTAAATTGTAGTTTATCTCTTAAAAAAAAAAAAAAAGTAAATAATAATAATAATAATGAAAAATAAAAACTTTAAACAATAACAGACCCAAAATACAACCCTGGGGAACTCCAGACCCTAATTAAAAACTGTTAGATTTGAAATAGTAATATGTAGAAATAAAATAAATAGGATGAGAAATATAGAAGTAAATCATTGGAAAACCCGTAAAATTCTCTTTTTTAAATTAAAGTGATGTCATCGATTTTATCAAACACCTTATCAAAATAGTATTTTGTATTACATCCAGTTGTTCCAAGCTGTCAAATACCTTAGTAGTACAATTTACAAAAAAGGAAAGATTAGTATTTTTAGTCTTAGAAGGAAAACCATGCCGAGTTCAGGATAAATACTGTTTTATATGTGATATTATAAAAGAATGAATTACTTTCGCAAATAGTTTTGCTCGTGTTGAAAAGAGTAGTTATTAACTAACCTCAAAATTATTTCGTGCTAACAAAAAAAAATGACAAAAATAATTCGTCAACAAAAAATAAAAAATGTTACTACAGTAGTTATCAATGTAAAAATAAAAAAGAACTATGGATGTTGTCTTTGAAAAAAAAAAAATATATATATTTAAAAAATGGCATAAACTTGCTTTGTTAGTGTTTAGCATAATCTGTATTTGATTAAAATTGAGGTTTTAATGACAGCGGTTAAGGTGTATTTTTTCTACAATTATTCCTGAACTTTAATATGTTTTCTACTTGTAATATTTGTGGCGTAAAATTGAAGGAAATCAATACAGCCTCTTTTGAGAAATTACATATTTTACAACAGCTTTTTTTGTTTTCTATCGATAACTCACGAACCGTCATTTTTGGGAGATGGAGACTAATAAGTTTTGTTTGGGCCCTTAAAGGTGAAAATTTATCAAAATTGTTAGAGCTGATTTGAAATATTATATATATATTACGTTTTGCGTATCAAATAAAATTATAAGCTCCGTTTACTAGTATGTATGTTTATTCCACGAAGAATTAAAATGTTAGCGCTACAGAACTTGAACACGGCGTGACCTACAATTAAAAAAAAAAAAATGTATTGGAAATTAATCATATATGGATATAAATGAAGTGCTAAATCATAAATAATAGTGTTTTGTACGACGAAAACTACTTAATGAGAAATGCATAGCATATAAGCTTTAAAAGCAGTTTTCGTGAGATGTGAACCAAACAATAATTCAATACCAATAAAAAGATGGATTGCATTTTTATTGATTTCTCTTTATTAGAATCCGTAGGTAAAAACAAGAACTCCTCTAGTTTCACACCTTCTGTACAATTTAAACTGTCGCTTAAAAACTTCGACTTTATAAAAATAACTGTCGTGTGTTTCTAGCATATACTTGAATCTTCTTTCATATGGTGGCAGGTACCCCAAAATTATGAGTTATCAAAAAACAATAAAAAGTCCCGAGTTATATTCAAAATAAACCCTGATACCAAATTTGATTAAAATTGATTTACCCGGTGCTGAGAGTCATTTCAAAAACTACTTTATTCATAGAACTCAAAACGTATACATTAGCAAATAACTCAATGTCTATTCTCTATACTACGTATATGTTCCAAAGTAAAATGGTAATAAAGCTGTCTTTCCCGAAAACACTCGTGCCAAAAAAAGACTTTGAAATTCATTATTAAGTTGATATTAAGTTGAACCGAATGTTTCTTTATTTGCAACTTGATTTGGAATAATTAGAGGTTATATTTCAGCAAAAACTTATACAAGTTGGTTATAATCCATTTTGAGAAAATGGTAAATTAAGTTTTGTCGTATGTCAGTTTACCCTTAGATTTTGAATTATCGAAAAAAATTATTTAAAATGCCAATGTTTGTATAGGCTATGTATTTATATACAAGATAAGTTGGTACACAAGATAAATATTTAAGTAGACTTTAAACTTAGTTAGTTTGGGACAGATAACCATCCTATAGTGTTTGATGGAATTCAAATTTTTAATGTAAATAGTAAAGATTTATTTTTGTGAACACAACATTGTCCATTATTATTACACCGTAATTTTCTTTGCTTACAATTTGGTTTAATGGTCTGGGATCTTTACAGTAAACAAAACAATATCGATAAAACTAATTTTGAGACGTTAGGCCTTTTATTGCAGCTCTATAACTAAATATGTAATGGTACCCATAGGGGCTTACACATATTGAGTGTAGTTGTGGCAGATCCAAGGATCTACACTTTTCTTCACATTGGTCTTGGCTACGTCACTGTCTTTCAGCTTTCCTATCAAGTATCTCTTGACCAACTTCTCTCTTCCGATCCTGGCGATATTAGAGTTAGTGATGTGTGAGTTCGAATTAAAATACTCGGTGAGTCCGAGTATTCCGAGTATTAAAATACTCGGTTTCGTATTAAAATATTCGGACGAAATCCTCGTAATTAGGAACAAGGAGGAGGTAATGTGCGAGTATGATTTCGAAATAAAATCCTCGGACAACGATATTCGTTAGTGTTGTGTCAATTCCAAACAAAATGCTCGGTGTTTCTACTTTGTTTATATTAGTTTATAAGCTGATTTTTCACTACACATTAATTAAACGTTACGATTTTGAGTTAAAATGATTTAGTTCAATTTAAAATAAAAATATTTATTTATTTCCACAATAACAAAATTTAAATTAAATTATTATTTAATTGTTATTATTTATATTTAAATAAATATTAATAGGTTACTATCTTTATAAAAAAATATAGTAAATTGATTTATTTTAAATAACAACTAAATTATTATTGTTGGTAATAATTGTACTAACGTTAAATTACTGAATTTGTGTCGAGGCAGGATAACATTTAATTACATATTACAAGTGTCAATCACATATTGTTTAAAAAAATAAATACTTGGTGGATCAGTCTAACAGATAGAACGCAAAAGTGTAGTTTTAACTAAAACGATCTGATTGGTGAAGCTGAGTTCGAAATCCGATGCGCAAAATCATTCTGTGCAGATACTCGATTTCGAAATAATAAATTGTATTGAAATCATTTGAAACCGAGTAATGCGAGTATCCATTTCACCCGAGTATCAACATCGCTAATTAGAGTATTCAAGAATTAGGGGGCTTTGTTTTATGCTATTTTCTTCATTTTTTACAAGGCTAGGAAAAATGTGTATTGGAAAATATTTGTGAATCGTCAAATCAATTCCCTTTTAAAGCCACAATATTCTATGGCAAGAAAATTTAAATCAACCAACGCATTTGTTCACCAAGTTCAAAAATGTTATTTTCTAAGTTATTTTTTAAATTTTATAAAAATAGGTTATTGGACTATGAAAATAGTATTTATTACACAGTTCGATATTTAAGATTTATTAGTGTCAATAGGTTAGGTTAGGTATAAAATGGGAAAAAGCCTGAGCAAAATTAGGTCTCTACAATATTTTTTTTTTTCGTTTCACCATTCATTGATATTTGAGAAATTTAATTTTAGTCCAATCTTCCTTTTCTAACAATTAATGTAAATATTATTTCTTCTACTACACCTACATACTTATTAAGGTTGTCAGAATTAATTATTTGATTTTTGCGAGACATTTTCATTCCAATTAGTTAAAGATAAGACGTCAGTGTATTTAGTGCCATCAATTAATTGTGATAACCTGTTTCTTTAAAATTCTGAAAAGTAATATTTACGAGCGTAGTAAACGAATGTGTTGAGATACTTTTATTTTCGTTCCTTAAAAATTCATGGATTTTAAAGCGCTTTAGTTTGAAGTATCACAAGCCATATGTGTTAATTACACAGTTTTAAGGTGGTGGGAGAGGGCATGTGGTTTTGGGTTTTTGTAAATAGGATTTGTAAGGTTTTCCTTAAAGTCCAATAACTTTTATGAGAAAAAATTATGCTTATCTCTTTCCATCTTAAATAATATGGGTGATAGTAAAACTAATCACTCTTTTATAAGCCTTACTTACAGAACATTTTCATTTAACTATGAAGATAACTATAATAATATTAAAAATTTGAATTAACTGTAATTTTTAGAAAAAAAGGGTAATGTTGAGCCATAAAGATTATATTTTTTGATATACTCTAGGCTTTTATAGACAAACGGGTCACTAGTTTCTCCAAATATCCGCTTTTCTAGAGGTTCAAAAGTAAATAATGTAAAAGACTTTCTATCACAAACGGATATAAAATCCAAGCTCCAAATATTGTAAACATAGACCAACGTGCTGTTCACATCTCTCCAATATTGTACCTAGAATTCTCCTCAAATTTAATAATATTTCATAAACTTAGACAGACCGGTTTTGAAAAAGAAAATAAATTAAATTTTATAAACGGTTAGGCTATAATAAGATTTTTATTTCCACCACATTTTAATTTCTTTGAAAACTAATTATATTGTAAGTGAACCGATAACAGTTCCATTTGTATAACAACAACAAATAAAGATCAAAAGTTATTTTGCATCACAAACGTGTATCACAAACGATTTAGATAAACATTGCGTGAAATGTGAACAATAATTATAAGTTCATTACAAATTATATGGACTGGAGCGGAGCGCGTTTTAGTAGTTAGTTAGAGTTTTTCAAAAAGCTTAATCGTTTTTCGCAATCTAAAATTGTAGATTCACTTCATTTCATCAAAATCCATTGGCCGGTTTTAAAAATAAATTGTAACATAAAATTTAATACTATTTGATAAGTTTTGAGAACCTACATAATTGTATTGTTTAGAACTGTGGAAATACGTAGTTGTTTTAAAGTCACAACAAACGTTACGCAATAAAATTAACAATGAAATCACTGACCCTATTTTTTAAATAATTATGTAACACTGTTAACACGCCAATAATTGAGGAACCAATTCAATTGCTGAAGGAACATATTTTTTACAGTTCTAATTCTTAAAATAAACAATTTCAATAACAAGACTTAAAATTCAAAGCGTATAAACATTTTACGATAATAAAAAAAACAGCTGATTATTTGATATTAACAAATTAAAGAATATTTACTTCTTTAGAAACTGATTGAACGTTCAACAATACAATATTTCTTCCAAAACAGCTGATTGATTAAAGGAACTTAACCTCACTCTGTTGCATTTACTTACGTCATAAGTAAGACAGAAAGCGGATAAACCTTGATGGAGAAAGAGACACAACAGATCGCACTGAATGTAACGTCCTAATCACTACACTGTTCCGTGAGCTTTGATGAATAAGCGACTGCTTACTGCTGACTGCTGGACTTTTGTCGACGCGCTTCGATAGAGGAGTGAGAGGGTGGGGGGGAGGGGTATCGCTAGTTCCTACGGAAATGATTAGGTGATATGACTGTGTTTATCGAGGAATCTGATTCATTGCTCACGTACAGTATATGTATTGGAGGTTTTAAAAACGTTTATAACGTACGCCTAATTATAACTATACAATATAAACGATCCAAAACCATTGTATAAACCTACTCACTAAAAAAACAAATAACTAATCATATTTAAATAGGTGTCTATAATTGTTGACAGATGTTTCGCCTAATTATCAGGCATCTTCTGAACATATAATTCACTCGAAAATACTTCATAATAAATTACAAACGTATTCAGATGGTGCACTTCAAAAACACTATTTCCATATTAAATTCGTTAAAATAAATTTTATTAGGTATACATTTCATGACTGGTTGGTAGCTCATCTGAATTTGTGTACCAAAGTTATTTTAACTAACTCTTTTAATGTGTAAATAGTGTTTTTTAAGTGTACTTTAATTTTATTTGAGTTCTTTTGTAATTTATTATAAATGGTTTTTGAGTGAATTTTATGTATCTTAAGATGCATGATAAATAGGGGAAACGGTGTCGACATGATTGACATAAGAATGCTCAGGCATGTTAAAAAAAATATTAAAAATATATTATTACACGAGCAAATGGTAAGACTATAAATACAATAAATAATGACAACCCTAGATTACTACTCTTAGTTCATTGTTACGTGATCACTATTCATTCGTAAATTTTACTACATTCTGTTTTTATTATTATTATTATTTTTTAAACTTTACTTTAGTGTTGACTATTTTTTATATTAATTCCTTTATTGTTTTTAAGTGCTTTTAAAAATATTTAACAATGAACTCCAACTTATTTTAACTGTAAAAAAAAAGTCTTTTACCACCACTACAAGTACGTTTAAAAAAATAATTAATCTGGAAAAAAAATCGAAAAAAATATAAATATTATTTTATTGGAAAAATTAATCGGATATTCATAAAATACATCATTTATAAGTGTTTAATTTATATAAAAATTATATAAAAAGGGGAAAATGATTTACAATAAGTTTATTCGGTAGAATGCCAAAATTAGAGTCCTGTCTTCACTGAGAATCACATTCCTTGCAGTGATTAATATACACTTAGTAGCTAAATCAAACACTTTGAACTCTAAAATCACTATTTAAACAATAAACTATTTACAACACTAAAAACTAACAATATAAAAACAATAATTTACAAAAAAAAAATATTCAAACATATATTAGTTAAAACTTTCGCAAACACTATTCTTTCGTAAAATATACGACGCGAGCATGAGTACGGTAATAACGGTTCAATCTTGAGCTTAACTGAAGAGACAGTGGCCTCTATTCACAATGGCAGGAAGCTAAACAAAAAGACAGCGTGTGTTTTGTCTACGAGTTCTCCGAATTTCACAAAGGCGGGTCGTAATTTTTACGAATGAGTAGTGTTCTAGAGTTTTTAATAGGGTTTTAACTTAATGATTTAAACTTGCTTCTAACAGCAATACTAATTTCATATTATTTAAAAATAGGCTTCCAGTTTTTAGTAAACAAGAGTTTTCCAAACTTGTTATTGGGTGACATGTTGTTTGAGGAAGTTGCTATAACTAAATTCTTTTGAATTGTTTATACGGCACACTGACATGGATAGCGTGTGTAATAAAATATGAGTATTTTTTGCTCCAATATCATGCTACATATTGTGACATGATAAAGAGTTGAATTCGATGGAACAGGAAGAGGTTCCACCTATCTCGCAAGCAGAGGACGAACTTTTGAGAAATCCAGGAACACCAGCCTTCATTGGTTCACTCAAAGACGCTAATCTGAGCGGACAAAAGATAAAGACTAATTTCACTGCTGCTCAACGACGGGAGGCTGTCATAGCCAAATTCCGGGAAAGTGGTGAGGAATGGAACCGTAATAAGTGGCGAAGGGGTAGGAAAATAAGATGAAGCCAGAGTTGGAAATCACCGCACCAATGGGGGTTCTGAGGTGGAGATGGTTGTGGTAAAGCGATCTAGAGGCGAATTGGCCACTCCACCTTCTGCTGAGGACCCGTTAAAGAAAACCAGAGATTCAGACTTAACAAAACTCACCGTCGTTTGGAACCATCTGATAAGGACGTTTCCACCTACAAGGACATCTTCGCCAGCAAAATTGATGTTGTTACGATAGATATCCTGAGACTAAACTTAACCGATAAGCAAGGCGAAGACATCGAAGACACGTTAATGTATAAGTCACTCATGGAGAATGGAACTTTTCCTCATTCTTAGGGAGGTACATGGAAATAAGAGTTCTTGTTTCTCCTGTTTCAACGATGCAAAAAAGCGTTGGTTGGAGACAATGATTGCTACCTTTAACCCATTAGGTAAAGAAAAGAAATCGATCCACCAATTAAGGAAAGACATTCTGAAGACTACTAGGGTGTTTCTTAGGGAATATCTCAAGCTCTGAAGTCTTCCGATCAAGTCTGGGAGATGGTTGTTTAGCACAACCATACACTTAAGGTACGGGAATTGAATGTACTTTCGGCAAATGCTAATTCATATTACACAGATTCTTCAGGAAACATCATTCCCCACTTGTAGGCCATGTAAACAGTTTGAAAGACTGATTTACATACCATCCTAGTGTGTGAAAGGCTCGTGGCTAGGAAAAGAGCCATATTCGGGGCTTCACAACTAGGTGATGATTCGGATGCTAGCATTTGGCGAAAACTCTTAAGCCTCATTGAAGACACAGGCATTGGTTTATCTTGCTTGTAGATCATTGGGGTGTACAATAAGCTTAGGTTGAGGTACAAGGATCTTGTGCCCTCATACATCTAATCTATGAAAAAGGAATAATAACTGTACTGGAATAATTCCATATGATCTTCGATTTATTAAATTCGTTGACACAATAAGGAAAACACTTTAAAAAAAAGTAAAAAAAAGAAGATTTTAAAAGATAAAAACATTTGAAGTATAACGAGTTTAACAAAAAATTGTATTTATATTTATATACAGGCTGCCAGTGCGGGGTTTAAAATGTCGAATTATTCTCACCCCGGATAATTTGACGGAATAATTTGAACCATTTACCGAAATGTATTATAATCCTTCTGCTTGATATACCGCAAATAACACGTTTCTATACTTATAAGTTTTTGATATATGAACTTATACGCAATTTTTTCTTAACCTGTATTTACATCAAGTTATGAAACTAATTATCATAAAATTTTAATTTTATACACTTGTTTTATCAGTTCAAAAGCAATCATTAAAAGCACGTTTATCATTCAATGACTTTTAATTACTAGAAATAAAGCAAAAACTGTAAAGGATTTGTGTTGTAATGCCATCTAGGATACTGGGCAACAATTCAAAAGTAATTAAAACTCGTACAGTCGCTTCAGAGACAATATAAATCTGCATAACCTCGTTTTCCATTGAAGTATCTGACAACTAGCTATAAATGTTTTATCACAGGAAATACAATTTTATCCAAGTCCATTGTTACTATTTCGAGTAATTTGATAATTCCACTAAGGAATTTTTTAATTCTCTTTGGTGTGTGTTTGTGAATCAGTTTCGTTATCAGATCGTTTAATAGATTACTCCTGTTTTATGTTGATACTTATTGGCTGTTGTCGAGTGTCAAAGTCACATTAAAGAACAACTTTCCTTATTGATTTCATTATAAATGCAACAAAAAGTAATTCATTATAAATCGTCCCTAGGTTGTCACTACATAGATTAGACGATTAGATGAAATTTTTTAACACATAACCTCTGTAATATTATAGAGATTTTTGATTGATTTACTTTATCAATCAGCTTACCTAAGGCTTATGGTTATTTACAGACATTCTATTAATTTACACGGTTAAGTTTGAATGATTAATTTGCTAAGTAAATAGGATAGGTTGACCGAAAACCTTTTGTAACCATGTGAAGTTTTGAGGAAATAGAAAGGCTACAATGAAGGAGACAGGGAAGGAACGACAGAGAGGGTAAGTGATAGAGAGGAATAAAGGGGGAGAGAAAGAGAGAAGCGGTGAGAAGTAGGACATAAAGAAAGAGAAAGAGAGAGAACGATATTGAAGAAACGGTGAAATGAGAGATAGAGGCTGACAAGGAGAGTTTTAATTTTTGTGCACTTAAATATATAAAAAATATAATATAAGTGAATATATTAATAGATGACAAATACATACTCGATGTTCGTTTTTCACAGTAGCAATAAGGAAAATGAATCGCTTTTCCTGTTCCCCATGGTAACTTCAAGGTAATATGGAACTACCAGTTAGTAACATGAACCGATCATACGATCTCACAATTAAAATCTGATGCTAACATAAACGCAATACTGCTCTCTGTAAAATATAAGCTTAAGAGTATCTAGACATGGAAATATTTGTTATGAAGCAAATAAATTAACCTAATAGATAGACATTTTCTTATTTGTAGGAAAGTGCGTTTGCCGATCTTGATCATGGTGCATATCACCAAGCAGCATACAATATGTAGGGTAGAATTGAAAGAATCGTTCCACAACTATTTCAAACGGTTGTCATTAAAAGAAGTTTGATGAACGTTATTTTTGGAGAACATCATATTTAACCTAATTACGTACCAAAGTTGAATGAAACGTACTACAGTTCTGTTTGACAAGTTGAATGAAACGTACTACAGTTCTATTTGACAAGTTGAATGAAACGTACTACAGTTCTGTTTGACAAGTTGAATGAAACGTACTACAGTTCTGTTTGACAAGTTGAATGAAACGTACTACAGTTCTGTTTGACAAGTTGAATGAAACGTACTAAAGTTCTGTAGACAAGTTGAATGAAACGTACTACAGTGCTGATAGACAAGTTGAATGAAACGTACTAAAGTTCTGTAGACAAGTTGAATGAAACGTACTACAGTTCTGTAGACAAGTTGAATGAAACCTACTACAGTTCTGTTTGACAAGTTGAATGAAACGTACTAAAGTTATGTAGACAAGTTGAATGAAACGTACTAAAGTTCTGTAGACAAGTCGAATGAAACCTACTACAGTGCTGGTAGACAAGTTGAATGAAACGTACTAAAGTTCTGTAGACAAGTTGAATGAAACCTACTATAGTTCTGTAGACAAGTTGAATGAAACGTACTAAAGTTCTGTAGACAAGTTGAATGAAACCTACTACAGTTCTGTTTGACAAGTTGAATGAAACCTACTGCAGTGCTGGTAGACAAATTGAATGAAACGTACTACAGTTCTGTAGACAAGTTGAATGAAACCTACTACAGTTCTGTTTGACAAGTTGAATGAAACGTACTAAAGTTCTATAGACAAGTTGAATGAAACGTACTACAGTTCTGTAGACAAGTTGAATGAAACGTACTAAAGTTCTGTAGACAAGTTGAATGAAACCTACTAAAGTTCTGTAGACAAGTCGAATGAAACCTACTACAGTGCTGGTAGACAAGTTGAATACAAAAGATCGTTGTATAGTCTTGAGATTTGATTTTTATTAATATTCTAATCATAAAATCCAATCTTAGAATCATTGGATGCACGTGACTTGAAATAATGAATGAATTTTTTTATGTTTATGGCGTTTGGTTCTCACTGCCATCTAACCTCAACAACAATACAAATATGATAATGAAAATATCTTTTTTGAGACTTTTAATCAAGAAGTTTGTCATAATCTGAATTTCTGTATTCGAAATTCACTACTTAACAAAATAATTTCAAAGCTAACCTTAGCACAAATACTCAGTGAAAAGTAACAAAATCACTTCCATAGGCATTCAGGACGGACGTCCGTTGCGTTTTAGTTAATAAATATTATAATTAAAACAACGATAGACACGTTATCACATCAACAACAATTCAATGTAAGGACAATGCTACGAGCACTTGCTTTCACTTGAAGGAAACTCACAAATAAAAAAAATATCGACTTGGAACTTTTCCCAATCAACATCATACATTTAATCATTATTTCCTTCAGATCCTGATCAACTATATACCTTCGATCTTCATATACTCTAAGGAACTATTAATATTTGATCCTTATGTCCTGCGAATTCTGACCAATCATCTTATACATTTGATTCTTATCTCCTAAGGACGCTAACGAACCACAACATTATTATAAGGTTATTATACCTTTGAACATTATGCCATCAGCACCCTGATCCGTATGGGCTACTTTTGATTCTTTAACCATCAATATGTCTTTGACTTTTATATTCTCACGGTAATGAACAACACGTGGACCTTTTCGATTCAAATTTGGAATTGATAATATTTTGATCAAATTTTGGTCAAGTGGAGCCTCCTAGAATTGGTTTATCTCTAAAAAACAAAAAATCGATCATGTTGCTATTAAGAGAAGTAATTTTATTAAACTGGTCCTACTGATTTCGTTCAAATTCTGGTGAAGCGTGAAACCCCTATGTCAAATCTAAAAACAAATAAAAATATAATTATCATTGTTTAGGATTAATTGGAAAAAAATAAACTTTGACTGTCAATATTATAAGTTTGCTTTTAATGAAACACGATTTATATTGAGGACGTGTTTATAGCACAGACAAGGCTAGTTTAGACTGTGTTTCAGTATAGCATAAGTCCTGGGATGGCTTAATATTCATTTAATCATTAAAGATAGAGCTACAAAGCTTTACACATTGTTAATGGACGCCAAAACCTATTTTAGTACGTATACAGTGGACCGCTACCTTTCCAGGGGGACGACCCACAAGGAGTAAGTAGGAAATCTTAAATGAGGGCATTGGTAGAGTTATACATTGAATTAAAGGCCTTTATGATTCCTTTATTGAATTAAAGGCCACAATGCCACAAACCCGTCCTCAAAAGGTTCAACCTAGCTAAAATAGTGTGGGTTTAAAGTTCATATTAAATCAAACAATGAAAATCGATTAACCATCATAGACCTAAAAGAGAAAGTTGCTTTTGACTGATAGTGGATATTCACGCAAACAGGAAACAAACGTTTTGGTAGTTGTTATTTGCGACAATGTACTCTACTAATGTAGACCTTTAATTTGTTGCGATATCAACTTATCCTTACATTTAAGATTTCCTTTTGAATCATTGAGGACCGTCCCCCATTAGAGATAATGAGCCAGTGAAGCAGTCAAAAAAAAATTTTTTTAAACCAGATATTGGTTTGCAAAGTTTTCATTTCATAACCTCAACCTAGTAAACATTATTAAGCTGTTTTCAACATACTCAACGTTGTAGCTAATATGAATTTTAAACCAACGCTATTTCAGCTAAGGTGGACCTTTTGTGATCGGATTTGCGGCATTGTGTTGTCATTTAATTCTATGTACAACTCGACCTATGCTCTCATTTAAGATTTCCTACTCCTTGTGGGCCGTCCCCCCTGGAAAGGTAGCGGTCCAACTAAATTCGTACTAAAATAGGAATTGGTGTCCATTAACAATGTACAACGCTTTGTACCTCTATCTGTAATGGTTAAAAAAATATTAAGCCGTCTTGGGAGTTACCACGCTGTAAAATGTTTTGACGAAGTCTCGAGTTCATGTTCACTTTTTTCCTGACAACTACCGAACTGATAGTTTTGTTTGTTTTTTAGGATGGTTGAATGAGAAAGTTTGTGTAATGTTTTTGTACCGTATATTTACTTTAACGTTAAGTTTATAACGTTTTAAAATGTTAATATCAGAATATGAATACTCCTACGGTATGATCGTATATTTAATATTGAATATTTATTTAAATCAATACGGTATCGCTAATTAAATTCTCCATACTCCCAATAATACGAGTTATAAAGTCAATGTTTGCGATTTCTATAAAATGTGTAGAGTTCAAAGAGATAGACAGAAACGATTCGTTATTTCCGTTCCTATCGCTGGCCACGCTATACTTAGTTCCTCCAACTGTATCATTTACCCGTTAGTTACAAGACTATAGTATATTGTAAGAATTGATACTAATTCCTTTTCCAGTTGTTAACTTACGTGTCCAAAATATATTCAGGATATTTTCTTATTAATTTGGCTATCTCTCATCCGTTATAGATGTAAAACAATTTAGTTGAGAATATCGAGTTATTAATTAATGTGGTGATGGTTCCTTTTCTGTTTCAAAAAATAACCTTTGATTTTATAATGTCATATTTTATGGTAATTTTTAACTTGGCATATTTCATAAATCATAAGAAATTTACAAACTAAGATTTTTTAAAACAAATATTGCATTACTATTGATTTTCATCAACAGTCAATCTTAATAATAAACATTGAGTGGCGTGCAAAACACACAGTTGTTAAATAGTTATTCTTTTTAGGTAGTTTAGATTAACATTATATGTTTAACGAAGGAGAGCTCCATTTAGTTTTGTTAAAATCGTATTGTGTTTCACCAAAGGACGATCCCGCAACACTTTCAATGTCATAACTATATCAGGATTTTTTCTTTTCGTATTAACTCCACTTTGAAAATCGCCTTAAATCAACCTTATGCCATCTGGTGTTTTGAATTAATAGAATCGGGTGATGCTCTAAAACGTGGAATATTTTAATATTTCAATAAAATTATAACGAAATTTATGAATAAAACGCGACGAAAAATAAAATTATCGTAGTGTTTATTGGTCTTTTATACATTGAAAAAGTTACTACACGTAATTTGCTCACCCAACGAAGCTGACGGTGATGCAGGATAGTGCTGTAGTGTTACAGACATAACTCGACTTTCATCTACACTATAGTAAATAATAATGTGATTCTCACGGCGAACATTCATTCAGTTAGTGAGCGGATCGAAGATATAGTAAGCTATTGCTAGGGTTGTCCCAAATAATCCATACTGGACCAATTCGGCATCATTTACAGGACGTGGTGGTGTAACTTATGGGGGGGGGGGGGGCAACTCATCAAACCCAACGACGCTGGAGTAATATTCTTTGTAAGTACCTCCATTAGCAGTACTCCATGCTGCATTTTATGGTTGGGATAAGGTACCCAAAGGCTAGAAGGCACTCCGAAATTTGAAGAGAATGGAATCATTTATGATTGAGTAGCCTTTATGGGAGGCTAAAAAATATTAGCTTGAAAATAATACTCTCCGGATGAAGGCTTCACAGATTCTGAAGGAGGCCAACTATATAGACTACAGGACGTTATTTCAAGAGAAGTTCGCTTAGTTTAGTTTCAATGAGACTTGGACCTAAAGGGCTAACCTATGTTGATCTGGAGAAGATGTAACAAATATTGGTGATCGGCAATTTGACCCTGTATATATTCCTTCATGAAACGTGTTCAAGTCTGAGGACAAAATGGTACTTAGTGAGGGAGATAAGCTTTTATTGGACGCTGGAGATGAGAACGTCCTTCAAAATACCAATGACAGACGATCTGGAACAAGAGCAAAGAGACTTGTGAAGTAGAAGAAGGAGGATGAGGTTACTTGGGTCCTTCTGGTTGAAGAAGCGAATCTTCATGGCTTCCAACAGAAGAAAAAAGAAAAACTAAATCGGCAGACGTAGAAGAGAGTCCTAGAAAATGGAACCTCACTGACAGTGCTTCAACTACGGAGAAAAGAAAATCGGTGTTTAAGAGGCAGAAACAGGAGAATACGCAAATGAGCTATCTGGAGAACCTGACGGTGATCAGGGAAACAGTTCTGATTTGTTAGAAACAACTGGAAGTAAAAATAAGGTAATCAGAAAATAATAAATTTAAATCTGACCACTGTCGATCTTATTAGTATTTTTAAAATAATTAGTGAACTCTTTTTTCTTTCTGTGCGTGTTTGGTTTAGTTCAAAAATCTCCATATTTCATCGAAATACCAATTTCGAGTCCATTTTTCATTTTCGCTTTTGACTCGATAACATAAAACTTTAACACAAATTCTCACAAATAGATCGTTTATTTATTCCAACGCGTTTCAGCGACAAAGTCACCATCTTCAATGATGCACGAGCTGCAATAACTACAATATATAACTATTATTATAACAGAGTTCAAGTTTTATTCCATTTAAGTTCCATATCACAAGTTAAGCTCAATATTTATTTATATAACTTTTGAGCTCAAAACTTTCGGGAAAATATACAAATGATTTGTTCAACTCAGGTTTTGTACTTATTAATAGGTTTTAGAAAATAAATATGGATACAGTTTATTATTAAAAAAGAGAAGAAAAAAAAAACAAAAAAAAAAACAGAAAATATTCGTTACAACATCATAAATAAGAATAACTTAACTGAACGAAACTGCTATTTAAGATTTAATTATCCAGTCAGGAACAAAACAGGAGAAGGGATTGGATTGTAAAGCATGAGTACAGGTGACATAATTTCATTAGGGATCACTCTAAAACACAGGTGCGACGTAAATGGGCTTAGACTACATGCTTTAGATGAGAGTTGATATAAATTTCATCTTCTTGTTTTAAAATACTCTTCACGCAGCTCATTGCTGACATTAATTTTTTGTGTTTTTTTTTGTGTGTTTTTTGTGTTTTTTTTTGCAGATCCTAACCTTGTTATTAAATATGCAGATCTTCAAGCCACACAAAATAATCTATTATGTGCAAATTCGTATTTAAAATGTAAGTACCGTTTCAAAAGACCATTTTTAAATAGCATTAACTTTCTTACATATATGAAGGATAGAGAAATCAATGTCGACTTTTTTTTTCGGATACATCCGTTTAAAGTTTCTATAAATATGTAAAGTTGGTGTAAAGTGATTAGTCTGTCTGTTTATATGGCGTCTGTCATAGGCTATACGTAGTGATCTACAACCCAAACGTGTGGACTGATTTTAATAAATTTTGTTATATTGGTATATTGGTCATATCTCAAGACATCTTTTCATTTCGTTAATAACTTACAATTTGAGGAAAGGTCTTTTGAGAAATAAAAAAAGGTCGTAAGAGACTCCTATTTCTTGTTGGCTCCAAGCGAAATATGGAGAATAACCTACACACGTATGCAGTCATAAGTAAAAAAAAAAAAACTATGATGGTTCAAGAATCATTTTTTAATTTTTAATATTTTATTTTGAACTACACAAAATTGCAGACTATGATATAATAAAGGATAGCACAATTCAAAATTTGGGAGTAGCTTCCAAAAGAAGAAAATTTAATTCCAATTTTTTTAAATGTGTAGTAATGAAATAAAATTTTGGTGAAGTGTATTACAATAAAAAAACTTTAGCTGAGTGGCGCAAATTTAACTTCCATTTATTTTGAGGAGGTCAGCAGTATAAATTGTACTCTTTCTGAAAATAATAAGTCTCGGTAAATATATATCACCATAATGTTTATCAAATAAAAAACCATTAATTATTTTATTTTGTGATGTATTATTAACTAAATTATATAAGAAAGGCTCAAAGTCGTTAGTATTTCGAGCGATGAAGATGTTTTTGACACCTC
The DNA here is from genome assembly GCA_963513935.1 of Aphrophora alni. NCBI lineage: Eukaryota > Metazoa > Arthropoda > Insecta > Hemiptera > Aphrophoridae > Aphrophora > Aphrophora alni. The sequence goes on from OY740772.1 coordinate 90,204,423, forward strand.
TTATTGAATTTATACCATAGTATTATAATATCAAGCTCAATGAGTGTATTGAACAGTTGTGGGTTGGTTGAGATTCAGAATATACTAGTGTGGAAAGAGTCGAATCATGTAATACACATGCCTTGAAATTACCAGAAGTGGACCGTTAGATGGCAGCACAAGAGTTTTTAATTTCTAAGCTTCAAACCATACCATGGCGACGGGCAATGTATTTAGTATGTCCATGTAAACTCCGGAGTAGTAGTTGTTCTCTCACCGCTGTCTCCAACTTTCACAGCTAAAGCGGGTCTACTATAACTAAAATTATCTTAACAGTCAGCAAGTAATATAAATTAGGCCTACGTATTATTTATTTTGCGCAGTTTGGAAAATATTGAAATAAAACTGTTTTTTAGTATTTGTTTACGCTTAGGTTACAAAATTGTTCATTAACCGTAATTTTATTTTACTTGCGATTTGGTAAAGAGAGAACTGAGAGACTAGATGAATTGTAGATCCAGCTACGGTATCTCGGGATTTCCATACCTCCATTTATTTAGTCCATTGAAAGATCGGATTACAATTTTAAATTTTTTAGCTCAGAAATTGGTTTTTGTTTGTGTAAAATTTAGTACAATGTTAAACCGTTTAGTGTGATAATGTGGTAAAATATGAAACGCAAACTAAAAGTGTTTTCTAAGAAAAGAAAATATAATTTTTAAAATAACTAAAAACATATCGAACTATGTTAAAAAAACATTAAAGAGTTAAACAATGTAATAAATTATGGCTGATTGCCCTGCTGAACTGGTTATGCTAATCAGTTATATACCTTTGATTTTTTCTGCTCAGAGTCCTTCTTTGTTTTAAGTTAAGTGTTGTATATACGTGTTATTCTTAAATGTGGTGTATATATGTGTAGGTTTGATAATGGCAGAATTCAAAATGGCGAAACGTCCTAACCTACAATAAAAAGAAACAAAGTAGAACTGTGAGCAGAAAAAATCAAAGGTAAATAGATTATTAAAATGTAAAAGTTATTATCTAAAAAATACTTTTATGTATAATAAGCATCTGTTTGAGTAGCTTATGTGAGAAAGTCTGTCCCGTCATACCGTCATCCCGTATCAACTGTCAACATTTGTGAAAGAAAGGGAAAAAAAACTGCTTATTCCGCTTTAAAATTGACGTGTCAGAGAATATTCAGATGTAATCTGATGAATGTCGTGTCTCGTTTGTTTCTTGACAATTTAGAGACACTACGTCATCAATTAGAGTTAGTCTCTGGGTAAATAGCTTGGTCAGTGAATTTATTAGTAGTCTACGATTAAAGTCATTATCAACATAATATTAGAATTGAGATCACACTCTTAGATCAGATGTACTAATCTAATACAATGCTTGTATTCTATAGATAGACTCTCTCCTAAATGACAGAAGGAATATACAGGGCGTTACAGAACACCTGTCTCAAATGTACTGTGGGCTCGAGCTATACATGTAATGTAAAGTTTTGCTTCATTAACTGTTCTCCTCCAACCCTGTTAGAGGATTCGAGGGCTTGAATTAAATAATTTTATCATCTTTTTATGTTTTATAAGATGATAACCGAGAGGTTTTTTTGTGTAAAACTAAATTTTTTTTCTTTTACACTTTTTATGATAACTGTTATAACTTTAAAATATGGAAAATAAAACGCAATTTCATTATTGCTTTTAGATTTGTGTGTGATAAAATAATGTGTATAAAAGTAGATAAATTTCGACTTTACTGGACCTAACCTTACCGACTATTATATTTCTACTTTTATTCGTTGCCAGTACGAGCCTGTAACTACTGGTTTATGGAGGCAACTGTATGGGCTAACCAGAGTTACTATGAAGCATTCTTTACTGTCAAATCTTACGACGTAATTAAAAGTGCACATTATCTTTAAAAAGAGCTATGGAAGCCAGCGCCTATTTAATAGAAGTGTATTGAACTTTTAGGGTCTCGTGAACAGTATATAAAACGGATAGGAATATTTACCTTTAAAGTAGAAGTAAACAGAAGTTTATTTGTAGATGTATATACCATTTCCAAACTTCAAATCCATATACCATTTCCTAACTTCAAGTCCATTTGGTAGATGACATGGGTTTATTCTAGTGAGAATGAACTTGCCAAATCCGAGAGACTAACTGAATCTAAACATTTTTTCACGTACTCATGGGTTGGTTCCCTCTTTAAAATTTTCCTGCCAGGTCCCTTTCGATCATTTTCCTCCTCCAATTCTATTAGAATATTCGAGGGCTAGAGGTTATTATTATTATTTTTTAATGTTTTATAAATCGATGATAAAGAAGATTTTTTTCCTTTGACAAAAAAAAAAAAAAAAAACAGGGTTAGATATTGTTTTTGTAACTTCCACTTTTTTTATAACAATTATTCCCTGATTGAAACAAATATCTGTCCTTCGATCATATCACAAATGTACAGATTGAATTTAATATCATGATTTTCATATGCACGCAAATTGCAAATTGCAAATTGAAGGACAGATTAATTTCACTGTGAAATAATTATCTGCTAAGGGTAGAACTGTAATTACATTAAAGCTTAATGAATTCATTACATTTCATGTCACAGGATTTAAATCTCACTGAAAATTTTGATTGATTTGAGTAAATAATATTTAGAGGCAAGGAACTGAATCAAACGTTAATTATCAAACAAAATTAGAAGCGGTTTGAAATGTTTTTAGTTTGTAAATCTATCGTGTTTAATTTGTTTAATTTATAATATTTTATCATATTTTGTACAACTTATGTTTATTTTCATTAATTAGAGGTCTTTAGAAATGTTTTTGTTTGAATCTCGTTTATACACACTTTTTTTTTTGAAATGAAATTGAAATTTATTGAAAAGAAATATATATATACAAACTACAACTACAAATATAATAAAAAAAACTGCCCCGAGGTTATAAACCTGTTAGGGGCTTTATTACGTGTAAAACTTATAAATGAATGTATACTAAATCTAGATTAAACATGAAATACACATAAAAAAGAAAAATAACATTATAAAATTAATTTTCATTGGCTAGAAAATGACAAAACCGCAGCCGAATGAACCAAGCAAAATAAAAAATAAACTTACATAAAGTTACAAATTACAACAAAAGAACAAGTAGCTTCCTATTAGAACTACTCCAGGATATTTAAAACAACAGAACTTACTAAATTTTATTTATTCAAAAACTTAATTCCTAAATATTTATTTATACACTAAATACACACACTAACACCTCTCACTTTTCACACTTAAAATGATTAGAATTAAAATTTTGGTAAAATATTTGAAATGGTTTGAGTATAGGCCTATAATTAATTTGAAATGAATATAATTAAAACTTAATAAGATACAATGATATTTGGTAAGAATGTCCCTGTTGTAAAAGAAAAGAAATTTTCGCAATCTTCTCTACAAAAGAAAATGAATCAACTCTTGTTTTTGTGGTTTACTCTCAATTAATTCAAAAAATAAAATAAATTTGCATATATTAATGTTTAAATGTTTAATATAAACAGCGTAGTTTTAAAGTCACTTCCCCCTTATTTTGTTTTGAATATTTTATATCAGATTGCTTTTGAACCAATATCATGTCATCATATGTAACCAATCATATCATATCATATGTAATATATCCAACCAATATATCATAAATGTAAAAAAACACCCACTTTATAAGTTCCAAAAAACAGTGTAAGAAGAAAACTGAAAAAGGTTTTACAGTTTTTGAGATATTCTATTCTAACCTAAACCTACTGATATCTCGAAAACGGTATCAGTGCAGTATTGCATTTTTGTTTGAACCAATATTTTTAAATAAATAAGACGGTGGTAAACGATATGTGTAATGACCACCTTTGCATTTTTGAAGTTGACTCCTACATTTTGGACCTGGAGTGATACCCAAATAATTAAATAGTTTGGGTTTTTACATATATAATGAGGGGAAATTTAAATCTGATTTAAAGTGTGCACAAAATATGAAATGAGGGGACTTTAAAACCATTCTGTATATATATAAGCAAGCAATCAATTTGTCTTTGTCCTAACCACTAAAACCGAAATTGTTATAGAAAATGGAAAATATTTAACGCGGCATAATTAATTGTCCAATAAATACTTATGAGTTAATTCTGTTGCTAACCTAACAAGCTTGTAGAAGTAGGTGCTAATTACGTACACGGTTTTCATAATTGCAGTTCATATCAATAATGTGATTTATTACCTTCATTTGGGCTGAGTTGAGAGTATGATGCCATACTTAATATTGTACCGATCAACAAAATACATAAATTTACATTGCATACTCTTAATAGAGAATAGGGTGACAAGGAGAGAGAGAGAGAGAGAGAGAGAGAGAGAGAGAGAGAGAGAGAGAGAGAGAGAGAGAGAGAGAGAGAGAGAGAGAGAGAGAGAGAGAGAGAGAGAGAGAGAGAGAGAGAGAGAGAGAGAGAGAGAGAGAGAGAGAGAGAGAGAGAGAGAGAGAGAGAGAGAGAGAGAGAGAGAAAGTCAGACATGGTAACTCTTTCACAGGTTTTCCTTTTAATCGCGCCTTAGAGTCTAGGTTTTTTAGTCCCAACCTTAGATACTTTGACATGTACTTCAATGTACAAGTTCGGATCGGTGAGCAAAAACAGAAGTCATTTGAAAAGGAATTAGAAAAACATGATGAAAGCTTTTATAAGGAAACTCTGTAGTAATATGTGAATAAAAGATGTTTATGAGTAGGCTATAGAAAATCAACTTGAGAATCTCACAATATTTTTGTTTATAACAAGTAGTCCCCATTTCATCAAAAATATCAAATACATCTCATATTATTGCTTCATTACTAGTTGTTATTTATGAACTTTTAAATAACAGCGAAGAGAAATCATTTTAATATTAAAAAAAAAAAAAAAAATTGTAAATTATTCCTACAATTTTTCATTTTATATAAAATTATAGAAACTAATTATTCAATATTGGTGGCTCACCGATTTACCGTATTGACCCAGCGTCGTGAGGTAAGTGGGGAACTAAATTTAATAGCTATCCTGGTTATATAAGTTGACATTACGGTGCCGGGAATTCGATAGGCCGACACCAAACTACTCCCTGAAATGGGGTCTAGCAAACATAATCCCACAACGGGCTGCTCCAACAAATATTGATTAAAAAAAAAAAAAAAAATTGAAATCGGTGTACAGTTATCTATTAAATTAGAATGTTTTCGCTATAATCTGTCATGAAATAATTGTGAAAAACTTTCTCACACAACCATCTACAAAAATAAAATTAATATTCGCCACAAATATCTCTAAACTTCAGCCAAACAGTATCGACTTGAATTAGTCCTTAAATTTTAAGGCATTACAAAAACTCCAATGATAACGAAATCAGAGTATACAGTTTCGCGTTGCTAAAAAAGTTTCGTTTTTATACAAAATTGTATAACAAAAAACGAAAGAATTTATATCACCTTGTGGAGATTGTAATATCAAGCGCAGGATGGATTGGGTTGCGCCATTTTGTGATCGTTTACCCGTCTTTGTAAACTCTCGCAGTATAACTTCTGACTCAGTGAAGCTACGACGCTCATTGTGCTATCAATCGAATATTCTGATTGTAATCTATAGCTTTTGCGTATACTTGCAAATATTTCAAAAACTGTTTAATGATGTTCGCTGTATTTTTCCTGGTTTTGTGCACGGTCAATAAACAAATTTGTGAAGTTTCATCAAAATCAGACTTACAGTTTGGAAGTTAAAATTGCATTGTCTATAGCCACGTGCGCGATATAGGCCCTAATGAGGATCCTTGGTTAACCTACGGACCTTAAAAAGAAGACCAGTTGGCGTTGCTAAAAGTAAATAATACAAATATATTAGGTTTTGCTATGTACAGTTTTACACTTACAATAAATTGTTTTCGTGTATTTGTATTGAATTAAAGAAAATATTTATTACCAGTTCCTTCTGCAGTAAACCTCGTTCTTGATCGAGTGGGATGTCGACGCTGAGACGCCACAGAGAAAGCCCGACTTCCTTCTGAGAATTGTAGGTTTGCCAATAGTAACAAATTCCTTATAATCAATGTACGTACCTTCCTTCTTAATCACGCATTTCCACGAAGGTTGTTTAGCGAAAGATGACTTTGTACATCGAGTTACACAACTTTGAAGCGGTTCCAGATATGTCAGACTTAAATAACTGACGAAAACTGTTTAAAATAGTGCGGGGGTGTTAAAATTAGTGGTATTTTTTTACCAAATAAAATTTGTTAGTATGAAAAAAGTTATATATTTTAGTTCCTACAGTGAAGAACTGTCCCATTCTACTTACTAAATATCTTTTCTCTATTTTGGGACGCTCTTTTAAAACACCACAAATACTTTGCACTAACTTTCTGACATTTCCATTCACAGAACCAAATACTAAAGAAACTGAATATTTGCAGCCATAAACACAAGTTCTGTAGTTGTCAGTCAGGAAGTGATCATTAACCATAGCCGAAGCCTTTGATTTAAAATACTATCTACAGAAGGCCTAAACGAGTTTCAGTTAACAATTTATATGTAGTAATAAAATACCTCATTTGTTCTGTCATGTGACTTTACTTGTCTTGTTCTCAAGACGCGTTTCGGAGTCGGGACTCCATCTTCAGTTGTATGTGTTTCAGTTGTCAACTCGTCCTGAGTGTAGATTGGGCTGATTAAATCAAGTTAAAATGACGCTGAAATCATGGTTTGTTTTGTTTTTCGTAACATATTACGGTAATTAATTTGAATGGTAATTTTCCATCACAAGATTTTTACACGGTGTGGGTTATTAAATTACACATTTTACAAAGCTTTATCGAAATCGGTAGAGCAGGTATTTATAAATAAATATTGAGCTTGACTTAACAGAATAAAACTTGATCACAAATAGTGCGTTTATTTATACGTATTTTTTTAGTTATAGTTTAGTTATTGTAGCTCGTGTATCACCGAAGATGGCGATTTTGTCGTTGAAACGTGTTTGAATAAATAATGTATAATATGTGATTTTGTATTCAAGTTCTATTCCATTCAGAGCAGATTTTTATAAAATACATTTTTAATACGGTTCCATTTAGGAGGTGGGGATGACAAATAACTAACACACCGGGATTGTTTAAAAATGGCAACTAATAAACTTTGAACACAGTTTTAGAAAAAAAAAATGTTATCAAAATCGTTTCGTATAGTACCTACTCTCTTATTCTAAAGTACCAAAAAGAAAAGAATAGAAATGTTGAATGATGCCAAAGTATAATGAGATATCAAATTTTATTAAAATCAGTCCAACCGTTTGAGCTGTATATACAGCATAGAGACTACAGTTACCATATGAGCAGATGATAGACAGATATATTCTTAAAAAAAAAGAGACTACTCTCGGACTTGGCGAACCTCAAAATATATATCCGCGAAAAATAAATCATCGATTTTCACTTCTTTATTTTGGATCAAGAAAATTTACTCTGGATAGAATATACTTTATTCCCACAGTTAAAACAGCTCCAAGAAAACCTTGGAAGCGAGACACTGTGTATTATTTAAATTACTTGGAACCAGTCGGAGTCTAAGAAATGCCTTGTTTCCCAACTTACCTTATTACTACAAATATCAAATCTTGCCTCTAGGTTTTGCTACCATCTAAATGTCAGTTTTTCGCTAAGTTCTGAGCAACACATATGGAGGTCCTGCCTTAATTTCAAGTCCATGACGTAATGATTGAATTGACTTTCTCTACCAAACAAAGGTTACAGGGCATTCTGTAATCTTTAAATAATGATACAAGACATTTTAGTAATCATTTCGTTGTAATTTGGTAATACTGTAGGTGCACACATGTGGCACAAACTTTCTCTCATAGAATCTTATTTAGGTGTTAACATATACTGTAACTTTTTGCAATAAAAAACAAAATTGTAGGTAATTCATGAATGCACTGATTTTTTTTTTATAACCCGATGGTATCTAGCTGGATCCACACCCTTTTTCATGTAGTCTTTGGTTAGATCTCTCTCTTTCAACTTTCTTATTACGCCTCTCTTGACCAACTCTTGTTCTTTCCGACCCTGACGCTATTAAAGTATTCGAGAGCTTTGGGTCTTTAATTTACGCTCCTTTTTTTTATAATGCGATGATCGCCGAGAGGTTTATTGCCTTTAAGCAAGAAAGTGAAAAAATATAACACACCGAGTTAGCTATGAATTTGTATATTTAAAAATCTGTATGTAATTGTGCTAAGCCCAACTCTCTATTAGGACAAGTAGCGATGTTATTGTCAAAAAATGTAATTTCGAACTCGGTCCTCCTAAGAAAATGTAACATTAGTAGTCATCCGGAAGAACCGAGTCACCAAAGCGAGAGTAGGAATATACAGCTTCTAGGACCGATGAGATCCAGACGATGACACGAGTGAAGCAAGTGGAGACTTTTTTAATATTTATAAGCCAGGCTAAATATATCTACCAGGCTCGTTTGGTCCTAGCCATTGTCAAATACACCTACTTACGAGATATACACCAGAAAACCTGTGTACCAACTATTTTACCAAGCATGATCAAAACCCCTTGATCTACCAATACATTTTACATTTCCTACAAGGCCAAAGAAACCAACTTTTGAGCAGTAAATTTAAATGATCTGTTTGAATTAAATTTAAAGGATAGCCTACATTTTAAATGGTGCGTACACAATATTTTCATAAAAATTGAACTGCTCATCATAGATTATGTAACAATGAACAATATCCTCGAGAGTGTTTTGAAATAACCTCACCTAACACAAAACAGAATAACCTAGATTGTGTGTATTTATCGACTGTCTTTAATCTTCGCTTCGCTCGTCAATGTGTTTGAGTTTCATTGTTTGCATGCTATTGTTCTGAATGTGTGTCTCAGACAAGCGTTGTGTGTTTAGCCGTATAGCATGACAGGAATTAATGGCGGTTTAAGGAGTTAAACAAAACAACCTCAAGTGTTAAACCTATTTGTCATTGTGTTTAATCATAGAGGGAGGGATGGTACGGAACTGACAGACATGGAAGTCGTGATTCATAGACGATACAACCACATACGTTTCCTAATTATAGGAGGAATTTAAACTATTTAATAAGAATTTTAAGTTTCGTCCATATTAGCTCAAATTTTAAATTAGCAAACAATTTTTAAATTTGAAAAAAATTATTGGAAATAACTTTAAATGTATCTGTAAAAATCACATGGTTGTTCTTTTTGTGCAACTTTCTGTATTAAATGACGCACCAATGAATTTCCTACGATAAAATAATACAGTTATTGCTAAAAATATAAAAAAAACATAACCTCAATTTAGATGGAAAAAAGGAATAACACCTATTAGGAGATATTTAGAGAAATATTAGTCAAATGGTGCACGCCCTATACATTTTTACTATTAGTTTAATATAATCCGAAAAAAATGGCTAAATTTCAATTTATTATGCTTGTAGTCTTATTTGATTGTTAATAATAATTAGTATATTATATAATTACCTTATGTTTGACGATGAAGCCACGTCGAGACCGGTTAGCGACAACGAATATCGCCCGTATATTTTATGATCTTTAATGTAAATAATTTGTATTGTTTTAAGTGTTTTTATAGTGTATTTTACGTGTACATTTGATAATGGTTGATAGATAGTCGAAACGCGTCATGCGAGGAAAATACAAAAAAAAGACATCAAAACAAGGATTGTTCGACAGCATTATTTAATATAATAAAATAATTGAAAAGTAAGCACAGTATTAATATAATATATAGTAATAATTATTGTGTAATCTGTAATAATTAAACATTGAGTAATTAATTTAAAATGTAATATCCAGAAACAAAATGCTGATAGGGGTGTTAATATAGTAGATGGGGTAATAAGGTAAAATATAGTCACTGTTAAATTATGCCACTTTATTGAAACTCAAATTAAAAACAACCACACTCATACATTATTGTATACGTAATATTTAATTATTGGAGTTAGAAATTTGGAATAATAATTGAAGAGCTCATTGCTGAATGACAACCATTTTTGAAATTAATTAAAAAATCTATTTAAAGAATTAATAGTTATGCCGAACTATGGGCAATGTCCGCACAAAGATAGTAATGAACTGTGTGCCGGCTCCAGCCAACTCGCCTGACTCTTACTCTATTCGACGGAAAAGAAACATTTTGATTCATAAAAGATATCGCAAACTCTATAATTTCTATATTATTCCTCTTATTATTACTAATATTATTTCGTCCTTTATTTGTAATTTTGTCCTCACTTCGTAAAACATTAAATACTATAATTAAAATTACACAGCCGACTTACCAGGCGATTGCATCTTTTAACAACTACAATGATGGCAAACTATTTTGCATGTAATTCTTTAATACGAACTCCGATGCTTCCAACATTTACGATTTTACGGTTTTCAATTGTTTTAAATGACCGAGGATTGTGTAAAAAAAAGTCTATAATGGGATAAAATTGATTTCTATCGTAAGAGAAGCACGTCTTTACTCTAACAATTGAAGGTCAAATGAGACAAAACAAAAGAATTGATGTCTATAAAGCTGTTAATAGGTAATTGTATCATTGGTATGTTTTAATCATTAAGTCTTGTGGCCCAACACGTGGCGAAAATCTAGAGGCTAGCACGCGTGAGATGAACTCATTTCTAACATCCTGTTATATAGGGTAAACAAAAAGCTACGTGTGCAGGATGATTGCGATTCTGGAGAATATAGAAGTTTGAATTCCGTTTTTGTTTGGAGAATATGTGAGAGGTAATTAACAATCTAAGAATTCAAAATTAACGGTTTTAAAACATACACCTTATATTAAAAATATAATTAAAATCTTTACACGCTTTAGTGACAAATGAACTTTAATATCACAGGGTTTAGTTTCAGTTGCTAGTTTCTTGCATAGAAATTATTATGTGATAAGTCTAAATATCGAACTTAAGTTTTTTGGCGATAAAATCTGGTTTGATATCTCCCAGACAAGAATGAGGTTTATGAGAAAATAAACGTCATTTGTCTGTCTGTCATATGTGCAGTGCTCTTAGCGTGGATCGATTTAATCAAATCTGGTACGTAGTCACATTGAGTTTTCATATTTTGTAACTCAAAATTTGATGGTAGCTGCCATAAGAACCTCCCCCCCCAAAACGAACTAAAATCGGCTACGAGCTAGTGTGTAGCACCTACGTATTGATCTTCACCTCTAAAAATTCTGATTCAATGTTATCAATAAAAAAAACATAAAATCGGCCACGCGGTATAAAACATAATTTCTCAAAAACAGTTTTACCGATTTCGTTAAAATTTTAGTGATTTGTGAAGATTAATGACTCAAACGCGTGTGTAATACTGCATGTAAAATATTACGGTTCAGGAATAATCGTCAAGAAATACAAATGAACTTTGCCCCCATCATTAAATGCTTATTTTAATAATTATATACTTGCATAGCTACCGATGTGTATTTACCAACGTTTTAATTATATTCACGTCGGTAAATACGTGAATAGTAGCATTTTAATATGTACAAAATATTCAAGATGGCGTCCATGATTAACTTTAACTATTTCACAACTACCGAACTGACGAATTTGGTGTTTATTAGTTTTTATTAGGTTATGGAGATGGGCGAGTGAGAATATTTGTGTTATATTTTTGCACCATTTATATAATTTCGTTTTCCAATTCATTTTGACGTAACACTTTTTACATGTTTTCTAAGAGTCTTAATTTTATCGTAGGTTTTTTTTTCTATTCTAAACTAATAAAATACAGGGTGATTCAAAAAGGACTTTACAAATTTGTAAATTCATATAGGCTACGTTTATTCAGACTACTTATAGAGCTGGTTTTGGTGTCATTTTGTAGTAAAATTGATCAAGTTTTGAGTCACTTAGTACCATCACTAGAGAGTTGAAACTGTTGGTAGCCTTTACCGGTCCCGAACGCGCTCACTGTGTGTTTTTGGTTTCAAGAATCTAAACCCAGTTGAAGTTATTATGCTTGAGTTGCTGTTGCGAGTTGGGCAGAAAATCTAATTCAGATGGGATGTCTACAAAATAACTATTTATTGGAAGTCACATTGAAAGTAACTGTAACGTTTAAAATTACACCAAAATCAGCTCTGTGAGTATTTTAAAATAGTTATATGGATTTACATAGTTCTAAAGTCTTTTTTGAAGCACTCTGTATACAAAACTCAATTAAAATATAATCCTTCGTCCTCAAAACCTCTCACATACCCTACAACCAAAAGAAATATTTACATTTACAAAACAAGAGTTAAAATCTAGACAAACAACATTTCGCAGAACTTTATTCCGTCTGACTTTGTTTTACAAAGAGAATTAACGTAGGCGAGCTAAAGAAACACAGAGAGCATTTTTAATTTGTTGAATTTCGTTGGCAAATAAAAAAAAAGACCCATCTCATAGGACCAAACAGCTAAATTTAGTTTGTACTTCTTTTGTTGCCAAAATGGGCGTCCTTTGAATACAAATCCTTGTCTCTTTGTGTGTCCAGAGACAGGAATCGATTTCCATAACAAAAAGTCGACACTAGAACAAAGGATAAGGCGACTAAAACTGTCAGCAAATTACGTCCCCCCTCACACTCTCTCTTGTCGCAGGACTTTGTTTGAGACAGAATTTGCTTTAAATTGTTTATTCATTAGTAGTTTCGTTTTAGTAGTTGTCATCTTTATTTATAAAGTAAATCTTGTTTAAAATTAATTGATATTATAAATGCTTCAATTGAAATAACATAACGCTTTTTTTTATTAATAGTTATTAATTTGTACGTGCCCAGATTAATAGCGACTACTAAGTTATTGCAACTTATTATTAACTCACATATTGGTAGTACAGTATAGGAAAGTTACGTGATGAGTCAAAAACCCGATTTCGAGCTTTACTGATATATTTGTTTTTAGGACTACTAACATTTTAATGAAATTTGTTATGTGGACATATTTTGACAAAAAAACGAAATTTCTAAAAATCAGCTGCATCGATTTTGTTCAAATTTCAATGAGATGTGAATATTTAAACCATATTGCATAATCCGAGTCAACGCGATGGAATGTAATTTGTATATATTTGTCTATATCAAATTCGTAGTTATCCTAACATTGACATAGGTAATAGTTCTTGAGTCGTTTCTTTAAATGCAAAATACATTGATAAATATTTTCAATATCGAATCGATGCATTTTTCCCTATCATCTTGCTCACTATAAATGATCAATTAGTCTGTTGGCCTAAACACGCATTTGTTGAGATAATACAGTATTGTAGTGCGTAACAAACATGGAACTTTTTCTGCCCATTATAATGATTTCGTATGTGATGTATTTCGAGGTACGGCCACCTTGCAACCTGGGATCACTGTGGTTGGGTTGTTGGTTGCGGTTTGGATTCCGATAGGAATCTTGGTTGCCGCCGGAGCTCAATGTAGCCACAATCGGATTCGAAGGTTCCCAGACACGCACTAAAGGCCTAGATGTTCGGCAAATAAAACATACGTTCAGGGAGTTTGGAGTAGGATGCGGACGAAGACGGAAGTGCAACAACTCCGTTCCACACTTTTCAGTTAGTCACCTTAAATATCAAAAATGTCGGGCTAAATTACCGAGTTTCATGGCGTCCTGGGATGTTGCCGAAAGGCTGTTTACCAAACTACGGTATGAGTGAAAAGGCCTAAAACACCGTTAGAAATAGGTTCATATATTTGCAGTGAATTTGGTAAGTTAATTTTATAACTCTCCTTATTGTTTTAGGTTTTTTGAATTAATCGCCAAAAACATGTCCCCTAGTGGGCAAGTTGGTTAGACAGAGTAAAAGGTGATTTAAGTATAGAGCGGACCTGAATTGCAAAACGTGGTGTCTAAGATGGGCTTCCCATTATGTCGGCCATTTCCCATTTCTTCAGTAAATATCCGTTTCACATGAGTTCAATACTTTAAAGTGTATGCCATCTGTAATTGTAGAAGTTAAGACTCTACAGTTAAACAAAGAACCTTGAAATCGGGAAAACAATTAATATGACAGATTTACATACTTTCTATAATTCACTTAAAGTTCGTCAAAAATTGTTAAAAGTCACAATAGTCTACGGCTAAATAAAACTATCTGGCCTCGATACTTAAGCAAATTTATACTTTACTTATCGTACACTCCTTATAATTTATAATTTCTTTTTCTCTTCTCGTGTTTCTTGTTACTGATTTGTTCGGGAAATAAAATTGAATATGGCACTGATTTCTATCTAGTTTTTCTTACATATATTTTTAGAATGGGTGTTTCTCCTTCTGGAGGTCACTAAAATGAGTAATAATGTGACAATCCCGAGGTACTCTACCTAACTGGATCTACACTTTCTTACATATGATCTTAGGTTTGGTCCCTTTCTTTGAATGTGTCTCCTGACCAACTCTTGTACTTTTACGAGGCTGAAGCTATTAGTATTCAAGTGCTAAAAGAATTTATTTATTCTTTTATTTTTATTTTTGCGTAAGCAGATGATGATCGAGATGTTTTTCTACTTTAAAGGAAAAAATACCTTTTGTCAATCAATTTTTTACTTTAGCAGTCGTGGTGTTTTTTCTGATTCAAAAAAGTATAGTTCAAAGATTAATTTTTACAAAATTGGGAACGATTCATTTGTATAATAAAATTTAAATATCGGTTTTATTAAATTTGTACGTAATGTCAAGTAGAAAAACATTATAAACTTGTAAAATGTTACTAATACAAACATTTTAAGCTGTTAATAAAAACAATAATGAAATCAGTTAGTCAATATTTTGAAATCTTTAGATCTCTCATTCATTCTTTTGTAAATTTTTAAAAGGAAAGTGTAAATTTCATTTGCCGTAATATCAAAACGTTGTACACGTGGCGAAATACAGAATCAAAAACAGATTTATCATCTTTTTTTATTAAAAATTAATCTAATATTTATATTGAGAGGAAAGTTGATAATTAGTAACGTTGTCCTTTTGTCCTTAATAAACTTTTAAAACTGTCTACGAAGTAGTCCCTAATAAAAGTCGACCTCTCTATATATTTAACTCTTTTTACAACCACCCCTTTTATCGGAAAAAACCTGATGATAGGGGAAGGATTTCTAAAGGTGGCCTTCATTCACGTTAGATACATTCCCTTGAGAAGATTTTCCCTTATTCATCAGTTCAAAATAAATCACTAAGTGTTCTCAGTGGTTTGACCACACCCTACGTGTGGGTTTAATACCCCGTGTGTGTTGATTTACCATTTTGTGATGTAGTGAAATTATATTTTATAACCTAAACGACCGTAATTAGACTAAATTTAATCCATCTCTCTAATACTATTAAACAAATAATTCTTGTATGTTTGTAGATTTTATTTTGAAAATCGGTAGAAGGATTTTGTTAGAAAAGGGTGAATTGTTGTTTTGCTGTAAGAAAGCGAGTGATCTCAGTTTCGACTGTAAGAAAACTTTAAATAACCACAACCTTAAATGAAAATAAAAATGTAATCACTTTATTTTCTCGTTGGTATGTAGTTTCGATTTTTAATAAGAAGAATAAAAAGAGGAACAAATTTTTCGAGTTCCAGAAAGCGATTTACTTAACTACGTCTCAACATTAGCAAAACTCATTTCGGATTTTAAATACGTAACCAGATTGTTTTCTACATATTATTAATCTAGGAATACTAAAATAAATCAAAGAGAAACATAATATATATACATATAATATTAAAATTTAAAAAAAAGATTTACGCAGCAGTAGTACATGAATGGATCGATGTTTAATTTCTCGACCGCGATTTTGATTTATCAAGGTCACCTACGGCGCAAATATAAGGAACGTTTACATCTACCTGTTATCGCAAACAGATTGTAAACTTTAAAAATAAATGTGTTTATAATTACACACTGTATTTGGCGTGGGGCGCTACGATTCGCCGAATTTCATTTTACTATCTTACAGATAGGGAAGTTATTATTTTTAATTCATATTCATTGCAGTGTAACAATATTACGAGTCATATTTTAACACTCCCATTTTAATAGTGATACATTAGGACTGTATTCAATGAAAGAAAATTTCCCAAAACCACAATAAAACACTGACAACACAAGGACTGTATAGTTATGTTTAATCTAATCTATGGACAATTCAATTGTTAAAATGTGTGTATTGTACCTCTGAAGATGATAGCAGTGCTATTGAAATGTACACAAGGTAGAATAAAGGTCTTTGTGTTAGTGTTTTATTGTGGTTTTGGGGAATTTCCATTCATTGCATATTCACCACTTCTCGTTGTGATTCATACAGTATTGAATGTATAATTTATCATTTGTTATATTTTTTTTTCTGTTTAGAAAAGAATAACATTTTATTTTAAAAGTTTACTACAATATAAAAGAAAAGATAATTAATTTTGTATTGTATATTTTTAACTAATCTGTCTTAATCTTGATAATTTGATAATAATAATCTTGATAATGTTTGACTTGGAAATACTTCAATCTTTAAAAATAATAAGGTAAAAATATTATTTATGCTCTCAGTTCCTACTTTAACGACCAATGCTCGGTTTCCAAGGTAATATTTTTTAAATGAACTTTGAGGTCCGCCTTTTTTAATCTAATTTTTTACGTTTGAAAAATGACTTATGAGAATAAGAATTCTTAAGAAGTTTTTCCCTGTAGCTTTTTCTCTCAATTAAGGAGAAAATTTATACAACTTCTGTTAGAATAACAATGGACATATTTATATTATTTTAAGCGAGCAATGCTATAACGTTGTAAATGTCGTTTTTCTTTAAATAGGTTTTAATCCAGAAATGGGTTGTAAATTAATGCCATACTTTATATTACTAGACAATTTTGTTGAATAGTGGCGCTCCAAGTGGGTGAATTTTCAACTTGAATGTGCAAGTCATAAGGTCATAAGTGCCAGGGTGCAAGTTGCAAGTCACGTACGGTAGTTCACTTTTGTACTGCAGTGTTGTTTATCTAACAGGTTTAATATTGGATTGTGAGTCTGTCACCAGTTTTATTTTTTAAATTAAAATGGATCCATTAGACGATAAACGAGTTAAGAAGAAAACAAAGTGTGAGAACAAGTGGAAGAAAAAAAATTCTCGCTTTTAAATCCCCCATAAAACAATAAGCTGACATTAAGAAGATGCTTCCTTCCCTAACAGCACGAAGGTACTATGAGGAGATGCTGGAAGAAGACACACCAACCCCTACAGTGGCCACGACATTGGTTAAGCCAGGTATGGATAAATTTAAATAACCAGGCACAGCAAATATACACCGATAAAGTTAAAATTAGGATTTAAGTAGTCATTTATAAAGTTTCAGCGAATGTTTAGGATTTATATTTTAATACATAAACATGTATAATAGCTTAAGCATTCATGTTATGAGTAATATTTTTTGTTGCCATTTTGGAACTTGGATAGTTTTCGTATTTCCAACGTTTTGACACTGAACTTATTTTCAAATTTTTTTCGTACCTACATCTCCTACTGGAGTGAAGTGTTAAATTTTTTATACTTCTGAGAACTAATTGCAAAAATATTTTTTATATATTGTAAATAAAATTATTTAAAAAAATAATGTGTTTTTGTCTCCTCTAAAAAAAAAAAAAAAAAAAAAAAAAAAAAAAAAAAAGAAAAAAAAAATGCGCCGAAAACATTAAAATAATTTTAAATGACACAACATTATTTACGGTTTATGGTTTTTCATTTAAAAAGTTTTAAATATTCGTTTGAACCTTTTAAAGAATGTGGGGAGGAAAAATTTGGAAAAGTTTTGAAAATTTAGAGGTTATCATTATATGGTAGCGATTTATAATGTTTGGAGGAAAAGTCACCACTTAATGCCGGATGATATGGTTTGAGATATGACATGATTAGGAAGGAAAACGTGATTTCCTATATCCAGGGAGGTCATTAAATTGTTTATTCCTGTCTGACCAAACACCACTCCAGGTAATCAGCCTGGAGTTAATAATGGGTTAAATATAATTAATTAATTTGGAAGACTTGCAATAAAATTATAAAAAATATCTGCAAACTATACTAACAATAATAAGGATGGTCAAGGTTGTATGCTGTACAGAGCTGTAGGATCAATAATTGTTTGTTTATTTGCCTATATCCAAGTGTGTATTTAATTTTTTATATTTATTTTAAATTGAAGTTTAGCAGATTGTTTTTTGTAAATCTTCAAATTTCACCAAAATTTGATCGGAACTGCTTTCATTGATTAATCGAACTTTTAGGACACCATTCATGTTCATTTAAATTTTTTTTTACTGATAACTCCAGAACCTTCTTTTTTGGGTAGGTAGCGACCAATTTTAGTACCCTTATAGTTTTCGTTTTACCAAATTTTTGTCAAATCGTTAAAGTCAAATTTGAGAAATCAAAGCTAGACTTATAAATTTGCAAATATCAATTCCACATGTAGTGGCACCAACCCGACATATCTAAAAGACAAATAATAGAAAAATTACTGTCAAAAATTAAATTTTGAACTCTTACCCCCCAATAAAATGTGATATTCTTATGGTTACGAGATCTGACAGGGCTGACTCACTGATATGAGCGAAGCGAGTGGAGACGGTTTAATATATACACGACACCAAGAACGTAGTGATATACATATTACAAGGTTGAAAACGTGTGTAACAACTGTTTTGACAGACTTGTCCCATACTAAGTATACTGGGTGGGGCAGAGTAAGGTACTACGATCAACCTGTTTATTATTATTAACGTTTACAGTATTTCTGGATTAATGTATTATCTAGGTGTTACATGACGGTTTATAGTTCTATATAACACCAAGGTGGCCAAACCTACAGATTCACACAAAACACCAAAGAAATTACCGCCCTATCAGGACGTGCAAAACCGTTAACGTAACTAAATATCCAGAATCAAATAACAAACATACGTTATACTACGACAATCGAACCTCGTTAACTGTGTTACATTAGCGGTAAAACAAAGCCAACAGTTGAACGGAAAAACTACCAGCAGTTGCAAGTAAATATCCGATATTAAAACAATCTTTCTTATAAATGTGAGGTTGATTTTTCCAAAAAAGAAATAAAACTCTATGTAAAATGGAGGAAATGAGAAAGATTTTGTAAATGGTCAGAAATGGGGTTTAATTAAACGTAAAACTGTCACAAGAGCGCCGCTGAAAATGAAATTGTATTCAGAATGTACGTTAATAATTAAAGTGATAAATCAAAACAGAATGTAATATTCCTGCGCTAGGAAATAATCCTCATCTTTCCTCTCGCTTAACAGAGGGAACTATGTTTCGTTGGAGTAAGCAAATTATTACGAGAGAAAAGAAGAACTTTTTATGGCAACAGATTCGCCAAATTGATTTAATTGTATCAAGAAGAAAAGAAAACACAAATCCAAAGAAGTCCTCTGCGGTATGAGAATAGCAGGATTCGGCGAAATTAAAATCGGAGATACAAACTGGTTCAAAAAAAGAGTCACAGCAGTGTGAGATTTATCGACTGAAGACACCCCGAAACAAAATATTAACAACGGAAAAAAAGGCAGAACAAGTGAAGAAATGAAAGAATCTTGGCGTCTCAAAAATAATAAGCATTAACTTGGTAATTACCAAAAATAACATAATAACAAATATTAAGTATTGGGGAAAAGTATTACCTTGGCCCAAAGCTTGCATACACATAATGTTTTAATTTTCGTAACTACATTAATTAATTATAAAAACAAATACATTGATATAAATATATACTCACTAAAGTTGATTTGAAGAATTTTGGAAAATGACCACCAAAGCTTGTTTTTACCTGAAAAATAAAAACAAACCTTGAGAAGGAGAACTTAATTTAATAATAATGATAACACAAACAAATGTACCTAAAGTCAACATCGAACATTCAAAAAACATTTGAGGTTCTGCGCCATATCACTCCATATTGTATTTACTTCTCATAAGAATAACATAAAATTATAAAAGTTGTACAGTTTGTTGTCATTATTCATATCATTATTATTATTTATGTTTTTTTTATAGAACACGACAAAGCAAATGTTTCCATTCTTTAGAATGTAGAAAGTATTTATTAGTGTTTTGAAATACAATTATTTAAATTTGGTAATTAAAATACGTCATTGGATAATATATATATAGTGTTATATATATGTAAAAATCACAACATAAATAAATAAATGTTGTTTTACAGCGTAATTTACAAAATAAGGCAAACATAAGTTTTACATTTAAGTAAGTAAACTCATAGAATTAACTTGTACAAGTTTGTTAGCTCAATAATTTTACTTCACTTCTGGGAACCGTGAATTAAGCGTAAATATACATAAACTTAAACTATAAAGTGAAAATAAATATATATATTTGAGTCGATAGAGACGGAGTGGTTTTTTGTCTTTAAAAAACAAGGAAGAAAAAATAACAAATATAAATTGGGAAAATAAAATAAAATAATAATAAACATGGTGAACTCTGCGGATTTGTTCTACTTGCTAAAAATTTAAAAAAAGTTCATATAGACATAGATTCAAAAACGATTATTTTCTATTTATCCTCCATTTTGTTTTTTACAAACAAAATTACAACTTTGGAAATAGAAAACATATTGAATTTAGATTTAGTACATGTATTTTTTATGTTATGTTTTACAAGTGAACGAAAACTAAAGACTCTTTGGTATATTTACAAAATGGCGACAGCTTAAACAATTTTTCGTCGGATACCTAACAGACGTTACAACGGATTAACACTAGACAAATTATATTTTTCATCACAATTACGAATTTTATGTTCCTAGGGTTCGAAACTACATTTGTCACAATATCGTGACTCCAACAAGAAGTGGAGTTTGTACCGATACATGCAGAACTGAAATTTGCAAAATTTTATCTAACGAACGAGTTGATATTAGAAAAAAAATTTATATAACAAACTGCGCAAGATATGAACAAAAAAATTTATAAAATAACCTCCGTTTTGACTCTTTTAATTACACTTTTATAAATTTTAATGGGTTTCTCTAAATTTAGAACGCTGTAGTCCACTGTACTAAATTTCATATCCTTGTCTTAATTTTTGTCGCCGCTAGCGTGTGAACGTAGAGACTACAACGACAACGACGGAATAAATCTTGAAAATAAATATTTCTATTTCTTGAGTCCATGAGCGTGAATATCAGTCAAAAACTGAGGTCGAATTGTTAGCGTGAATCTAATTTATCCTATACTTAATATATGTGTTGTAATTCCACGGGTATTCGGGGATCACCGTATCTAGATCACGGCTTAAGATATGCGATGCATGACCATCATAGTCAAGACAAAAAGGGAGTCGTTCACAGTGCGCTGAAGTCAGTGGACGTAAGTTGCGCGTTGTTACAATTTAACCACTTAGTGGCTACCTAAACCCTTAATTGCGGGGTCTGATCGACCCCCGGGTGTTACGTAGTCATTAGTAGGTCATCCGACTAAAATTGAGAACGAATTATTATGACCTAAAGGATTAACGTAATTCTCCCATCACGCCTGTCCCTAACCGTAAGTTTTAAACTATAAGTTAAGTAATTATAATAATTAATAAGTTAGTTTAGTAATTAAATTATATCTCATCATAAGCTGGCTGTGAACATAGTGATTAGTTGGGTTTGAGACTAAGCGTTAATTAACGATCCAATATATTTACTGAGTAGTCCTAACACGTTTTTCCAAACACTCCTTCCGGGACCATAAACGGTTCGAACATCTGATCATATCGAATAACGAGGGCTGACGTTCGCCTCAGTCGGTAGCCGAGACGTTCGCCGCATATGGGATAAGTAAAAGCAAGACTTCCAAGACAGTCTTGATTTCCGTAGTTTTATTAGTTATATAAATTGGGTTACTTTTTCTTTCAAACATAATAAAAATACCTAAAGGAAAAATAAATACAAACCCGTTTATGAAAATTACAGTGAAACTATTCTAAAGAACTTCATTTAAAAACCTGATTATAAACTCCAGAAATAAAGTCAAATTCTTAAATATATCTTCCGAACACTTTGCTGTAAACTATGTAATGACTTTACATTTCTCAAAGTAAGCTGCAGTATTTCAAAACACATTCCTTGTTGAGAGATATTTTGAACATCGTGAACAATTTAAAATATTTAAATAAAGTTGGTTTTCAAATAATGTTGTTTGTATAGAAATTATAAGAATGTTATTATAGTTGCAAGTTGTTGGAAGTTATATTGATTAACTTGTTCACTTTTACACATAATTTAACTTACACAAATTGTTAAGCA
This sequence comes from Aphrophora alni, assembly GCA_963513935.1. Taxonomy (NCBI): domain Eukaryota; kingdom Metazoa; phylum Arthropoda; class Insecta; order Hemiptera; family Aphrophoridae; genus Aphrophora; species Aphrophora alni. The sequence continues at coordinate 90,226,834 of OY740772.1, forward strand.
TTTCAATCAAATGTCCGACGAATTTGTGAATCTCGAAGATGGTTAACTCACGGGATTAGATAAAATTTAAAATTACTATTATTTATGACGGGTCGTAAATAATTAACTCAAATTACTTGCTATTCCTTTTGTATGTTTATTTGTGTGTTTTTTGCCCAGTTATAGCTAAACAGTGTGTACCAACTTTTACGAAATTTATGAAAAGTATTATACTTTTCGTTTTATATTGGCGGTCACTTAAAATAGTTAATACGCGATCTAATTCATAAACGCGAGTGATCAAACTGAGAATGTAGAGTGTCCTGCAACGTATGAAATATAATGGTGTAAAACAAGCCATACAGAGCCCTAATTTTCAAAATTTTCCAATGAGAAGTACTTTGAAAGATTATCCGGGAATGTCTAATCCTGCACTAAAAACACACGTTTTTCCTGGCCCTAGATGGACTGTTCCAGATACCATACTCTATCATCTAGCAGCATAACTTCTTTTTATAGCTAGGGAACGTTCTCGTTTTTCAACTGATATTCCCTACAATGATAAACGTAGGTCTTCTGACTTAGCTCGCTTAGTGCTTCTTAATGTTTCCTTCTTCTAGAGCCCGACTCTATCCTTTTGATTTTAATTGTGAATTTTCAATTATTCTCCAATTTTCCTTGGTATTTAATTAATCAAGACCATGTTGTCGGGGGATAGGGATATTGTTGTACCTTACCTTTCAGGGTTGAATCGTAATGAGTATCCCTAATGGCATCACTACGGTCACCACAGATGTGATGCTCAACTTGATATACTTTGAACCATGACCAGTCATTAGCTGCATCAAGTGGTAATTCATTTAGTAGTGTCTTCTTTCCAGACAGCTGATAACATTAGGAATTAGCTTTTGAGTACATATACCAGTCTCTTTCTTTTCTCAGCGCTTTGCCATCACTCATAAACCCTACTTTTGTCTGCTACTTTTCTTACCGACTTGTAAAAAACTTGCTCTGAAAAAAAGGGTGATGGTTTTCTTTGAGTGCTTGAATGACTTTGTACACCTCTTAACTTTCATTCGCCAAAATATCGATTGGCTGTGTTAGCCAAGACCAGCATTGCACTTATATACACAGTTCTGTATCTCGAGAGAATTCAACAAGTGCTGTGCATCTCTCTGCTGATAATAGCTTTCCGCTTACAGGTTCTTTTCAAACGTCTTTGTAAGATACTGGCATAGTATACAAGATTTTTGATTGAACTATACTCGCCAGTATTCTCCCTTTACATCGCTGTGTTTGGAATTACTCTAGACAGAGTATCTCAGCTTGAACGGTCTTTCATCATTTTAGTGATGTGTGAACGAAAATTAAGATTATGACCTAAATCTCTTCTAAGTATGTTAATAGTTTCTTCCAGTTAATTTATTTCCCGCCTGTTTAAATCTTTGGGAATCCGAAAGCTTTTCAATCAACAACTAATAGGGCTTTCATTTATTCCTGCATATCTCTACCTACCAGCTAATGTTTCCACCCTACAAACTCTCGTTGCCGCTCATCCGGAATTTCAACTCTATCGGCTGAGCTGACAACAGTGGTATTGTCTGTAAAACTCACTATAAAAATGTCACCAGGAAGTTCCTTCTTGTGGAAACTATTAAACCTAATGTTCTACAGAAGTAGCCTAACTCCTAATCCTTGTGGAGTTATGCACTTCACCCCTCTTCTCTTTTGTGCATTGATTTTCTGCGTACGAAATCAACCTATCCTTCAGGTAGTCAAAAATTATATTATAAATGCAATGCGGTATAGATTTTCTTATAAGTTTCGTTTTTGACCACATTACTGTTGTATTAAAATAAGGCCCACACAAAACAGTTAATGCGTGTTTCCAAGATGTGGACCCGGGTGTTTAGTCTATGAATATAGCTTGTCTTCCAAAGTATTAAATATAAAGTTATAAAACGAAGACAGTATGAAGAAATAAAGGGCGTACTTTCTAAGGAAAGTTTTTATGCGGCTATAAAATAAAACACTTCCACACATTTCCTTTTTTATGTATTCATTTATACATCGAGTTTTGAATTTTATAGGGTTATAAACTTATCAAATATATTTTTATTTACGTAACACTTACACTGTTTTGTTACCTGAGATTTCTCCTTAACTTAATGTAACTCATGTAACTTGTATGTATCTATGCATACATCAATATGAGTGTCAACTATAAACAATAGTCAGATCCTTTACGCTTCCTTTGGAATGAACTGCCCGGTACCGAGAACGACCATTAAAGTATTAAAGGATCATTTATACACAGCGAAGGGCACAACTTAATAACAATGTGACCCAATGATTGGTGAAGTATTCACAATCATAATACAAGGAGCAACCTATCTGCAACATTTAACATTTATTATTTCTTCTAATGAGTGTATATTCCTGTTTGCAGTATCTGTGTCATTTTTTATTGTTAGTTCTTAGCCTGTACATAGGTTTGTGTGTCATGTCGTGCTTGACAGTAGCCCCATTGTGTTTACAAGAACGATGTATTGGATGAAGCACCAAGGAAGAGGTCTACTCTACACAAAACTACTATTGACTAAGATGTATATATCAACATACAATACAATATTTTAACAATATCGATATACTTGTTAATGTTGATTTTGGAGTAAGGGTGGGTGAACCCATCGCCCAGTGGAAATTCACTGCATACAACCTCCTCAGATCCTTACTCTTCCTGTTGTCCTGATGTCTTTCCTACCTGAAGTACTTCTCTCGGTACGGAAGTCCTTTTGTAATGCCCCGTTAAGTCCCCGGCGAAATAGGAAGGGAAGTTGAAACAGTAAGTCATTTATGGTGGTCTGTACATGATCATAAACCAGCGACCATTCTGAGCAAGCAACGGGGCGAAGCTGGAATATTAGCTATGACCAGTAATGGTGCCACAGAAGGATGCTCATTTCCTGTATTTGTGGCCCCTGGAGTAATGCGTTGAGGTAAGATTTCTTGGTGGTAGCGGTGCTGCTGACAGTAGATAATCTTCTTGCTTTCTATGGAGCGATGATCGGGTGTTGTGTTGAATGGCTCTAGATGTATCGGTTCTTCTAATTCATAAAGCTAGTTTGATTAAAACTCGTTAAATTAATATGCTACTTCTTACTCCAGTGTAGTTGTATCTTTCTGTCAGCAAGATTTTACCTTAACTCTCCCCTACTCTGTCTTTACCCCATCTTTTACACTATTTCTTCTGTTTTCATTCCAAGCTTAAAGTGTAAAGTGACCCGTTCTCATGAGATTAATTGTAGCATGCAGGCACTGTAACATACTTGGTGACAGATCAGTTTTTAAATTTACCTGATCAAATGGGGCTCTGGCCGGGTGGACCATCCTTTCCCTAGGTTAGGCTACAAGTGGGAAAAACATAGACAGAGAAATACAAAATAAAAAGCATGCTCTCAGCTGATGACTATCAGTTTGGATTGTCCTCCGCTTCGTCAACATTACCTAAATATTAAACCTAGTACAAAAAAGTCAAACTGCCCACTCAGGAGGTTTTGCACTCATTAAAGAAGAAACACCCAAAAAAGAGAAGAAGAAAGGCCAGAAAAGCCTTAAAAATGCGGGTGAGAGAACATTTCACCCCGCCAATAGGTCAACTCAGAGAAATAGATGACTCTTTGAGAATGATGGGAAACAGATTCTTCCAAGAGGGGAGGAGATTCCACACCATCTATTCGTCAAATATGATGCAGTAATGTACAAAAATGCTAGAATTCTGTAAGGGTACCAGATTAATGTAGAGATATCTACTCTTAACCTCAATCACGTGCTGCTTTTGCTATAGAAGTTGAGGCTGAAGGTGCTCACACGCGGTAATTTTCAGTCTAAGAAGAGGTACACTACATTTCAGCTCTACTTTTTTACTACTACTACTACTACTACTTAGAAGGTTTACTTACCAAAAACTACTCAGTTGGTTTCAATACTAATATTATTGAAGGACTTAATATACGTTTGATTAGTTCTCTCACGAAACTTTCTATAAACTACGCATAAAGTAAAACCAATCAGATTTAACCCTAATCTTGATATTCTTGACATTTAAATAAACAGTAAAGCAATTAGTGCAGTTTGTGTGAGATAATATAGATGATAAGTCTGCAAGCTGTATAAAGGTTATCTTTTAACAACATTAACATATGACTTCCGCTTCAAAACCGATAACACGTGGTAAATCATTACAATTATCAGCTTGAATTTAATCAAATTTGTCACAATTACAAGTTAATCGTAATAATATCAGTGTGTCTATTGTTAATTTCGTTTGTCAGAAAAGGAAATGTACAATAATTGTAGTGTTGATAAACAAACAGATCAAAACGATAATAAAACACAATTAAAAACAGTGACAAAATTAAGTTTAAAATAACAATAAAACGCGGTTTTTACTTTTTTTTTTGTTTAAAGGCAAAAACCTCTTCATCATCATTCCCTTTTAAAAAATGAAGGCAAGAAGATAATCCTTATTTTTTGTGCGACATGTTTCGCCGTTACACAGACGGCATTATCAAGCTACACTTTACAAACACAAGACACTAAATATTAACAACATTTATCAACACTAAAAAAGAAGAAGTTATTCTTGTACATTTGTACACGTTATATGAATTAAAACTGTCTTTAAGTAGCCACATATTACACCAGCTGGTTCTACTACTTTAAAGGCAGTTTTAATTCATATAACGTGTACAAATGTACAAGAATAACTTCTTCTTTTTTAGTGTTGATAAATGTTGTTAATATTTAGTGTCTTGTGTTTGTAAAGTGTAGCTTGATAATGCCGTCTGTGTAACGGCGAAACATGTCGCACAAAAAATAAGGATTGTTTGACAAACAAGGTATTTATAACCATTCATATATAAATATAACAATCCATTGGGCTACATTGAATTCTTCAAGAAGATAAAATAAATCCCCTAGCTTTCGAATACTCTAATAGCATTACAGACCTTAAAGGAAAGATGAAATAAAGGGACCAAGATTAGATGCAAAAAGTGTAGATCAAGGTAGGACCTTTTGGGATTGCTAAGACCCACTCCGTTTAGTTAGCACCTGAGGGGAACAATGGAAAGCTTTATTGGACCACACTTTGGTTTGATTACACTTTGGTTTGACCCACACTTCTCCACGTTGCCAACATTAAAATTAATATATTCCGTCAAATTCTACTATTAATTAAATTCCAAAATAAGTTTCTTATCTCTTTGTTCCAAGTAAATATATGATAAAATGTAACCATTTTCCCCAATAATATATTTATTACCCCTCCTCCAGATTCTGCCTCCAAAATCTTCATTTTTAATTTCGTCCAAAGTTAAACATACTACAAAAAATGTAAAACAATAAACTTCTTGCGAACACACTCAAAGTGTGTATTGTACATTTTCTTCTCTACCTGGTAATTGATTAACATAGTTGGTTTTCGTGCTCTAAGTATTTCGTTAATAACTCTTTTTGTATATGTATACCGTTTATGTAAACCCTTTGCATTAAAGAAGAAAATAGTTTACTTGTAAATATTATAGAATTGAGATCTATTTATATACGACCTAACCATGTGTACCTACTTCACCTGCTTTACTAACAGTAATAATAAATCATTCAATGTTTGTTACCACTGCACTTTATTTTCTACTTTCATTAAATTCACATTATACTGTACCTTTTTGCCCCTGTCGACGGAACTTTAACCTATGAAATTATCCACCTACAAAGCCTAAAAATAATCGTAAGTTTTAAATTTCACCTAATGTTTCTACCATTTGTCTTTTTGCCAGTTCTTGCGTGTACGTAAATAACTGCGATATTTCTTTATGTAATTTAAGCCACAGGAGGAAGCGAGTACAATAAACAATTAAAATATTCTGGTACAATATTTCTTTTCTAAATAACTTTCAAGATTTCCGTTAACTATAATAACATTTCCAACTCAGATCACATTGACGTTTCTCAACTTTGCTAAGTTTGACATTCTCATCACGTCTTGTAACTAAGTCAAAGCTTTAATCCAAAAGAATGCCGTCCAGGGATGTAATCTAGAATTCTGAGCATTACTTTCAAACTAATCTTAATTCATGCAGACACTTTAAAATAAATTGATGACAAACTTTTGTTTTAAAAGGATTAACAAAGTTATTGTTTGTAATTAGATATATTTAAAATGCGTAACCCCAGCTGAGATAAAATGATCATCACTCGAAAAAATCCATACAAAATTTATTAATTTATTTTACATAAAATATATAAATAATAATTGTTTCAATTTGATGATGATTGAAAATTGATTCTCTGCTATGGATGCCAGGACGGATGTTATATTCTCTAACGGTTTTTGACGTTGGAATTATCCTTTAGAAGTAGGATAAACCACTAAGGTGCTTTGCCCACATTTACACAAATGCGTGCCACTACACAATATATATAACAATTAAGTAAATTTCAGGTTTCTCTAAATATACAATAAATCAAATGCCCTTTAAATTTGAACTAAATAAATACGAAAGGGGGGAAATGGAAAGAAAAGTCATTTAGAGAAACTTTATACTAGTATAGAAATGCTACATAAACCCCTCAAAATCTGGTTTTTGGAAAACTAATAATTATTTTATTATAATTGTTATAGATATTACTATAAAGGAAATTGTAAGAGTGGTGGGGGGATCTGTCCAAACTGGAAGTCGTTATGTTATACCAATCTAAAATGACACTCGACAGAAATTTAAAAAAATCTTTTGTAGATATCACTATTTTTATTTATTTCAGCTTTTAAGGAGTTTGGTTAGAAATTTGGTGAATTATAGAAACAGTTACTAATAATGTAGGCTTTACTAAAAACCATACCGAGGCTCGTGACTCAAAAGGAGATAATAATGGAGGGGGGGCTGAAATGGGCAATTGATTAAATATATCTTGTTGTACCTCATGAAAAGCTATTTTAACTTAAGAAACAGTAATACAATTTAATTTTGTTCAATTGGGTTATAATATAAAATTGACGCTACTAACATTATATTAATATTTAAGAAGAATAGCACAACAGAATGCGCTAGTGTTGGAGTATTGCAATACATCACGCTGTTCTTGAAGTTACCAGTGGTTGAGTGTTAAATAGTAGCACTAGAGCCACTAATGTCTGAGCTTCAAACCATATTATGGAGATGAGCAGTATATTTAGTATGTAAAATGAATGTAATTACTCAGTGCTACAGTGATACAATCATTACTTCGTTGTAACACTACTATATTAATATGATAGAATAAAACTTGAACTCATAAATAATACGTTTATATATTCAAACGCGTTTCAACGGAAAAATATTCATCTTCAGTGGTTCACGAGCTATATAAAAGGCAATATAAGATGGTGAATATAATAGGTAAACGTACTATTCGTAAGTATTTGTGCTCAAGTTTTATTCTGTCGACTATACCTTATCATAAGTCAAGCTCAATGTTTATTTATACATTGTTAATGATTGATCTCTAATTCAATTGATTCCTTTTAATCAAACTTGTATTATGCTGAAATGAGAAAATAATACATACTACCACTATTTAAACCTTCTATCTACTGCTACTTTACAGTATTTCGTTTAAATAGTAACATTCAATGTAGGTTATCATTTCAATTTATTTTGGAAGAGTAAGCTTTCCTTATATACCAAAAGTTAGCTTTATCCGTCATCTAAGTACGTTACCTTAAGCATGTTTTTTATTCCCTAAATGGTAAATTGTAGGAAGGTAAACATCTGGAGGTCTAATTTATTTATAATGAATATGGCACTGTGTTAAGTTCATTTTAATTATTTTCAAAATAAATCCAATAAACAATGCTATCGTCGAAAGAAACATAATTATCATCGTAGTGTTTTCCCCAGCGCTACCATGTAAACCAAACCAACATTGCATATCTCATAACGACGCACACGTTAAAATGTTCAATGAACACTGTGGTGAAATTCACATTAATTATTTATAATTCTCCTAACCACAATTACAGGAGAAATTACAAAAACATAATTGTTGTAATAAATATTAAATGGTTTTATTCTTTTGATGTACGTTTATTGCAGTTAACAATTTCAGAATGTTCCTCTGCAAAACTGAATTAAAATAAATCATGACTGTCCATCCACTATTTAGATGTTTCGGTCTATCAACATTCAGATGATATGTGTTTCATTCACTTGATGATATGGACGATACTCTTTAAAACAAGTAAGAGTCTGGTATATATATTTGTTTTTGTCGTTTAAAGACGAAAAAACTCTCGGTCAACGTCACCTTATAAAAAAAGGAAGAAAAGAACAAAAGCTAAAGACCTAACATAACCTAACATAGAACTTGAATACTCTAATAGCGTTAGGACCAGAAGAGAACAAGAGTTGGTCAGAAGAGACCTGTTAAGAAAGATGAAAAGTGCGATCTAACCCAAGACTACATGAAAATGTGTTGATCCAGCTAAGGTCCTTCGGGATTTCCGCTTCCTTACTCAATATACAGGGTGTTACAAAAAGGTTGGACTGGCTATGCATTTTCATATTATATGTGTGATTCTAAGCTGAAAATGAAGAATACTTTTTTTTCAATTTCCACTTTGTTTTAGCCGCTAGACGCCATTTTGTGTTTTTACAAAAACTCACTGTAACTCTGGAAATAGATAAGATATCGAGTTCAAATTTGGAATAAACGTTTTGTATGTTACGATTTTCAAGTGTACCAAATACAAAGAACTTATTTTTATAATTTTCAAAACAGCGGCCGTTACAAATTTTTAACGTGGAATATCTTGAAAACCGTTAACTTTACAAAAAAATGTACAAGAAACAAAATATTTTTTGTCGATAAATCGGTTTACCTTTGACCTAATGAAACTACAAAAAAGCATCGTGTCTGTTGTTAAAAAATAAAAATATATTGTCTCTTGTACATTTTTTGTAAAGTTAACGGTTTTCAAGATATTCCACGTTAAAAATTTGTAACGGCCGCCATTTTGAAAATTATAAAAATAAGATCTTTGTATTTGGTACACTTGAAAATCGTAACATACAAAACGCTTATTCCAAATTTGAACTCGATATCTTATCTATTTCCAGAGTTACAGTGAGTTTTTGTAAAAACACAAAATGGCGTCTAGCGGCTAAAACAAAGTGGAAATTGAAAAAAATGTATTCTTCATTTTCAGCTTAGAATCACACATAGAATATGAAAATGCATAGCCAGCCCAACCTTTTTGTAACACCCTGTATTCAGCCACTGAAGGAAATATATAGGCTACTATCAAAACTAATTAATTTTAATATCCTTAAAACGTAAAGATATACATTTATACAAGATAACGTCACCAGAAACAAACAACTAATAATTGACTAAACTAATGTAAAGGATTTATTAATATATATATATATATATATATATATATATATATATATATATATATATATATATATATATATATATACAATATTGACATTAATTAAATACATGTATATCATTATAATGTATAAAAATATACCCTCCTCTAAGCGTCAATGACATGAGTTTAGAGATATGTGATGAGACTTTGTTAGTCGTTTTAAAACAAATGTTTGTCATCAATTTGTTTGAAAGTAAAGCTCAGAATTCTGGACATGTGATTTTGCCTCAAGGTCGAAGCATCTGAGGGGTGGGAGGGAGACAATTTATTTTCGTTCAATTTTACATAATTTAACGGGACCAACTTCTGCAGATGGTCATTTGTTATAGAAACGTTCACCAGGGTATTTATCGGAATATGAATAAATAACAATTGTTTCTAGTTATTGTTACTGTAGTTATGTTTGGAGATTTATGGATTATTATTTTACACATATGATTCAGACACGGTTGATTCTGACTAGAATTGGATACTGTATGCAATGTCGGATTGTTTTAGAAACGTAATAATTTGATAATTTGGTTTTTGTTTGTTAAACTACTCGAAATGTAAACAAAAACTCTTAAAATTGGTAACAGTTTAGAAATGTTTCATATTTTACATATATGATTCAGACATGATTGATTCCGACTAGTATAGGAAAGTGTATGCAATGTCGGATTGTTTTAGAAACGTAATAATTTGATAATTTGGTTTTTGGTTGTTGAACTACTCGAAATGTAAACAAAAACTATTAAAATTGGTAACAGTTTAGAAATGTTTCATATTTTACATATATGATTCAGACATGATTGATTCCGACTAGTATAGGAAAGTGTATGCAATGTCGGATTGTTTTAGAAACGTAATAATTTGATAATTTGGTTTTTGGTTGTTAAACTACTCGAAATGTAAACAAAAACTATTAAAATTGGTAACAGTTTAGAAATGTTTCATATTTTACATATATGATTCAGACACAATAATTGATTCCGACTAGTATAGGAAAGTGTATGCAATGTCGGATTGTTTTAGAAACGTAATAATTTGATAATTTGGTTTTTGGTTGTGAACTACTCGAAATGTAAACAAAAACTATTAAAATTGGTAACAGTTTAGAAATGTTTCATATTTTACATATATGATTCAGACACAATAATTGATTCCGACTAGTATAGGAAACTGTATGCAATGTCGGATTGTTTTAGAAACGTAATAATTTGATAATTTGGTTTTTGTTTGTTGAACACTCGAAATGTAAACAAAAACTCTTAAAATTGGTAACAGTTTAGAAATGTTTCAAATTTTACATATATGATTCAGACATGATTGATTCCGACTAGTATAGGAAAGTGTATGCAATGTCGGATTGTTTTAGAAACGTAATAATTTGATAATTTGGTTTTTGGTTGTTGAACTACTCGAAATGTAAACAAAAACTATTAAAATTGGTAACAGTTTAGAAATGTTTCATATTTTACATATATGATTCAGACACAATAATTGATTCCGACTAGTATAGGAAACTGTATGCAATGTCGGATTGTTTTAGAAACGTAATAATTTGATAATTTGGTTTTTGTTTGTTGAACACTCGAAATGTAAACAAAAACTCTTAAAATTGGTAACAGTTTAGAAATGTTTCATATTTTACATATATTATGATTCAGACATGATTGATTCCGACTAGTATAGGAAACTGTATGCAATGTCGGATTGTTTTAGAAACGTAATAATTTGATAATTTGGTTTTTGTTTGTTAAACTACTCGAAATGTAAACAAAAACTATTAAAATTGGTAACAGTTTAGAAATGTTTCATATTTTACATATATGATTCAGACATGATTGATTCCGACTAGAATTGGATACTGTATGCAATGTCGGATTGTTTTAGAAACGTAATAATTTGATAATTTGGTTTTTGGTTGTTGAAATACTCGAAATGTAAACAAAAACTATTAAAATTGGCAACAGTTTAGAAATGTTTCATATTTTACATATATGATTCAGACACAATTAATTCCGACTAGTATAGGAAACTGTATGCAATGTCGGATTGTTTTAGAAACGTAATAATTTGATAATTTGGTTTTTGGTTGTTGAACTACTCGAAAGGTAAACCAAAACTCTTAAAATTGGTAACAGTTTAGAAATGTTTCATATTTTACATATATGATTCAGACACGATTGATTCCGACTAGTATAGGAAACTGTATGCAATGTCGGATTGTTTTAGAAACGTAATAATTTGATAATTTGGTTTTTGGTTGTTGAACTACTCGAAATGTAAACAAAAACTCTTAAAATTGGTAACAGTTTAGAAATGTTACTTATTATTATGTCATTATTTTTTCTAATTTAAATAGTAACCTGTAAAGATTCACAAGGTTTTTATACTAAATTTAGAGTGGCAGTTAATTATGTTTTCCGACAATATTCCTTCAAATGACACAAGCAGTGACTATTCATTATCTGCCTACATTTCTGTGGTTTGAAGTATTTGCTGCTGGCTCAAGAAAGGGTAAAAGGTGTATAAAGAAATAAAATGTCCAATAAAAAGAAAACATTGAGGTTAAAAATATTGTACTTCTTTAAAATGGCGGCTGTTCAAAATTAGTTTATATCTCAGTTAGTCTTGACATTAAAAAATAGAAGTTATTTTGTTATCTAAAAGAGAAACAAAAAATGCACATTGTGAAGGGAACTTAAAAACAACAAACGATAATCTCAGTAGGGTAGATGAGCGGTCAGGTCGGATATCCTTTTTATGTTTACCTAACCGTCCCTTTTCTGTTGTTTCATCCTGAATTCCAATATATTTTATTACGACTACCAATGAAAACATCTTATTTCCCGAGGCAAGGTAGAATAGAATTGAGAAACCCCCAAGAAGTAAGACGACTTGTGTTCCAAGCCATTGAACCTTTTGTCCTTTCATCTGATAGTTTTTTCTTGAATATCTGCATGGGTCAGCGTTGTGCGTTCTTAGATTAGAGTATAGGATATTGTATTTTGTAAGCCTATCTTAAAACCTAGTGGAACCTTAGGTTATATAATGTTAAAATATATAAATATACATTTTAATCATTTCCCTGTCGTTGGCTTTATTAAGTATTTTATTTTGTTTTAGTTATTCTATAAAGGGTAAAATTATTGATTTTGAAATTTTATTTAACGGTCCTTTTGTTAGGTAATATGGAAACATCCGATTTATGTTTGGAATAATGGGGAAGTTTTAAGTGTCAGCAAAAAACTGAACAATTTTAGTCATGGACGACGTTATTGAAATGAATCTTATATAATACAGCAGAGCTACTCTACATAATAGGGATGGCCTCATTGCAAAACTTAGGGCCTAAGGATCAATTATATATATTTATACTCGTGTA